>CAUVYP010000143.1:375000-437500 GCA_963556195.1 Sepiola atlantica | reverse complement strand
TTAGAAGAAACCATTTTTTATTCTATCAAATGTCTTAAATTAAAGGCATAAACTAAGGGGTCTTAAGTAGAAATTGAAATTCAGGGTATCTAGCTTAATTGATGTCGAATCAAATTCAATGTAAATCTGAAATATTTAATTTTGAAATGAGAGTTTTTTGTGTTTTTTTACTAATTGATCACCGCTTATCAAGGCCCGGAGACTACTCGAGGTTAGAGGCTGAATGCTACAATGCGAAGATTGGAATCAACCATGGAATGGACAGGAGATTTCTTCAGAAGAAATTGATTTTCTAAGTGTATAGCTCAACAAGTATTTGTTTACATTAGACTTTAAGACGACCATGTTGTAGTCGGATGGGAAGCAGCTTCGTGGTATTTTGTTCCACAGACGAGACATTCTAGGAAAGAAAATTTGTTCATGGGAGTTTCGCATGGCTTTTCGTACACATAAAGAGAGACAGGAAAATCATTTTATCAGCGACATTAGCAACAGATTTGATGTAAGTATTCCATTTTAGGTCTGGGGTAAGAGTCAGTCCGAAGAGGTTATCAAGTGTCGGGGCTTCATTAAGCAAAGCCATTAAGTACAAGTGGGGAGAAATGAGGATCCGAGCGTTGATAGTGAAAAGAGAGAAGTTTGATTTTGAAGGCGTTAAAAGTGACAAGCCACATTTCCCCCCATTGTACTACGTGCTCCAAATCGGAAGGAGTCAAAATGATCTTGGTCATCAGTGCTTTCTGAGGTGCTGTCATAGATAATTGTGTCGTCTGCGTAGATATCAACGAATGATTTCAGGATACGATTTGGGAGATCGTTGATTAAGATCAGAACGAAGGTTGGGCCAGATATCGATTCCCGAGGTACGCCGGCATTGATATTTTTAACTTCAGACTTTTGTTTGTTAACGAATACCATAATAGACCAATCGTAGAGACATCGTTTGACGGTTCTGAGGACATTTCCAGATATTCCATAGCTAGCAAGTTTGTGAATAACACCTTTGTGCCAACCCTATCGAAGACCTTTGATATATCAAGAGTTATCGCCCAAGAAACGAAGCCATTATCTATAGATTCACTGATCCTGTGCGATATTAATGTCAGCAGATAAGCTGTAGATATAGCAGGACGAAATCCATATTGCTTGCCACTAATTAGATTGTTTCTGTGTAAGTTGTTGACAACCTCTTGATTTATTACAGATTAAAGCAACTTACTCACAACGCAGATGCTGATTGGTCTGTACTGAGATGCAGAGGACCGATCTCCCTCATTTTTAAATACTGGGCAGACAATCGAAGTCTTCCAAGGTGATGAAAAGCATTTATCCTTTAAGCAACGATGGTACAACTTTGTAAGTATATGGGTTATTTCTGGTTGCAGCTTCTTGAGTGCTATGACTGGAATGTTGGCGGGACCAGTTGCCTTATTGGCATTAAGGTTCTTGATAAGTTTGGCAACATCCCGTACAGTCATTCGGATATCGCTTAGGGTTTTTTTTTCGGTTATTAGGAAGAATTCTGGGGATAGGTAGCTCTGATTACATATGGTAGGATGTGCTGCAAAGTTTGTAACGGAAATGTTGGCTTTGCCAGATGCTGAGGAAATTACCTCAGGTCCATTACTGATAGTTCGGATAGATGTCTTACATCTGTTTAAGACCTTTTTTTGTTATTCTTCCAAATCCCTGGGAGTCAAGTCTTTGAGTGGCGACTCTAATTTTAAAAGATTATACGCAGGAATTCATTACGTTTTCTATGGGTCTTTTGCAGTGATTTTGCACAGATTTGAAGGAGGCTTTGCTTTCAGTATGGGCAAACAGTAGAGTATAATGTAGAGAAACTCTAAGTAGGTACTTAGTGTAAGTTTTCTTGATTCTTCTAAAAAATATAAAGACATTACGCAACCTTCATGTCTTTAGCCTAGGAGTATCCAACGTCCTTCCGATGCTAATGATTTGCCCCATGAAACTCTTTTCATAAATTCTCCAAAGAAACTAAAATTTCGGGAATGTTTATTAATTGATTGATATCTACTACCTATTGTGAACAGTTAAAAAATTTGGAGGTATGTGAATTTTTCCGAGAGCTTCAACCCCGTTTTTATCGGCTTTACATAACACTAAATTGAACTAAATATATCCCACATTTTGATCCCTTACGCCAAGCAGATGCGTTTCAAAAAGTCATAATAATCGGTTAATTATTTTAGCAGTAACGCCTGTATATACAACTATATAAACAATATAAATATACCTTGCTTTATATATTATATTTTTGTGTGTGCGTGGAGGCCGTGTATTAGTGTTAGGATAGTACCACTGTCGCTAGTATTACGGAACAGTGGGATGCTGCTGTATTGTTAGCAGTGGGGCCTGTTTTGTGGATAGTGTTACTTGTGGATTAAATATTGTTGTTTTTTGGCTTGCATTATATTAGTAATTTTGAAGACATGTATATTGTGTGTGATTCATTTTTAATATATATAAATGGTTTTATCTGCATATATATGAGAACCACTGTAACAAACAAAGACGACACCCACACAGAAATATTGAGGGTCACGTTTATAAACATGATTCATTTTGTGGTATTTTTAAGTTAGTTTTACTGATTTAAACGATGACGTAAAAAAGAACCTGTTTAACGAGTTTGTGCGATTTATCCTTGCTTCTTTGTGTTAAAAAGTGAATGTCATGACTCACGATACACGTCACTGATTTTTATGAATAATTAAAGCAACGTCAATAGAGAAGATCATTCATGTATAGGGAAAATTGGTCAAAAGACGCAACCAAAATTAATTGTCTATTTCAAATGAAATACGTTTAAATACGTATATATTTAGAAACCGCAAGTCTGCTGTGGGAATCTGATCATTCGTACCCTGAGACCCCTGAGCTTTATTTTCTAATATCTTGCTTAAAATGTCGAATAAGAATATAGAGACGTTTTTATTTTCTGTCTATTTGGGGACGTCGATTCAAACTGAAATATAGATAAAGTTCCTATCGTTGGAATATCGTTAAGATTTTCAATTTTAAAACTTATATACACGCGGAATTAATATTGATTTAAGAAATTTGCAACAATAGAATCGATTTTAAAATTTGTATAAAATTCACAGCATTGTTAGATTTTAATATTTTTTTGTTTTTATCAAGTTGAAGATTTGTTTTTCATGGGTAGTATTTTTATCGATTTGAAAATTTGTATAAAATTCACAGCATTGTTAGATTTTAATATTTTTTTGTTTTTATCAAGTTGAAGATTTGTTTTTCATGGGTAGTATTTTTATCGATTTGAAAATGCTTTTTTCGGTGAATACTCATCGAACAATTATACACGATATGAAAATGGGGGGGAGGGGGGCGCAAGTTGAAAAGAAGGTACCATCTTCCATCTCCCATCACTATAGACAAAGAACTCTTACCCAGACACACATTACAATAGTCAATAATATACATACGTAACTTTACACATACACACGCATTCATACGAACACGAACTTTCCAGCGAATATTTCACTCGTGTAACAAACTGAACATTTCACTCGTGTAAGAAATTTAAGTTTTCTTATCCAAAAATAAACTGATTTTGTTAAATGTTATTTTAGTAAATACTATTATTGTCATTTATATTTTAATTTTCTTTGCCGTTCCAATATAATAATAATGGTTTCTTCCTTTCCTTTGTTTGTTTACTCTTTTAATTTTGGTTTCCCACGTGGATGAATAATCTCATATTTTACATTCTGTGCGTAACGCAAATAGGTCACAAATCGCTAAGTAAACCTCCATTATTAGCTCATAATAATATTTCCCTAAAAATGATTTGTGACCCGGATAACAATATTTATCCTTATAAGATAAGAATTAAAAACCTTTTATTAATCAGGGGCATCTAATATAAACGCACCATGCCACGTGGAATCCCCAAATAAATATTGTACTTCGATCGTTGGAAGGACATGCAGCCATATAGGCATCTCATAACCTTTGTTCGGAAACCTTCGCCATAACTGGTGACTCTGACGTGATCGAAAACTCACTGGTGACTCTCCGACGTTGAATACGCTAACTGCTTCAATCAAACCCCATCTTACGATAAAATATTAAAAAAAAATAACTGCTTCTCAACGCTAAACAGTATAAAACTAAAATAAAAACAAATAAATTTAAATATTAATCTAATTTAGCGAAGGAAACTTTGAACAAAGTAAAAACTAAAAACCAAAAACAAAAGAAGTGTTCAAAAATGTATTATGCGTGCGTGGAAACAAAGAAAAATGTCCAGATATGCACACAAATATACAATCTAGTGGCACAGCAATAAAAATTGATGTACGAAAAAAAAACAAAAAAAAACGAGTCAACAAAAACAATAATCCCAACAAAAAAGACAAGCCTACGCACACACAAAAAAATCTGACATTGGGTCATCCATAATGTGACAGAAACAAGCAAGTAAACATCACTAAAACAAAACCGAAATATTCCGATCGCTTCATACGAGCATAATCATTTGTTGTGGAATTCATATGAGGTTTAGTAGAGATATAATGGTCTTTAAACTACCGGAGTCAAGCCACTTTGTCTGGAAAAACAAACATAGTGTATCGTCAGAAATAAAATAATGGTAGATTGAAACCACCTGCAAAGGTTACCGGAAGAAGGAAAACCCACATCACCGAATATATATCCCGGGGGCATTGCTACATTGACAGCGAAGGCCACAGTAGACGTTTGCATGTAAATGCGTTGGTGTCACAGATTGTTATATAATATCAACATGAAACTGATGTCAATTGCCGATTTGTGCCCGAGAAAAAACACCTCGTCAAGTTCTTGTACCTGCGTCTTCGTTCTTCACTCGATTATCGCAACCGACAATAAAGGTGTATCCTTATATATTTATATATCTGTGTGTGACATTGTTCTTTTAAGCACAGAAAAAAATACAACACTTTATAAAACTCAAAGGGGAAAGAAGAAAAAGCACATCCGACTTTAAAACTGCAAATCTGAAAGAAAAAAATAATGGAAAAAAATTATATTTCATTTTGGAGTTAAACAGAAAATCGATGGGATCACAATATGTTTTTATGTGGAACAAATTGATTGTTTATCCCTGAGTTGGACTGAACAATTGTTAAACAAAACGAACGACCTTTTAAGGCTCCCAGCAGAAAGACCTTCACGGAAAGACCTCAACGGAAATTAAACCCCATAAGAGTTTCACAACACTTAAATATAAACAATATGATGAAGATGATTATTTATTAGGAGAACAGTGGATATAAAAAAGAGAGACACGTGAGAATATACGTTTAGAAAAGTTAGACTGTATGCATATGTATGGATATATTTACATGATGATAAACATGCGAGGTTATTGTCTTCCTTAACACGAGGGGCCAGAATAATGGAATATAAATGGAAGAAAAGAAGTATAGATATTACAACCGGAACTGATGAGATTGGTTCTAGCCATATAAGGGGGGAAATCTTTAATTCGATAGTGTCTGAAGGTGATGCAAAAAGAATACAAACGTTATGAGAGAGTTGTAGTTAATGTAACTATTCGGGTTAGGGTTGGGGTTAAGGTTAAAGTTTGGTAGTATGCATTGGTGGATTTCTTTTTAAATTCTATTAACCTTCAAAAAGCACGCTGCCATAGAAACGAAAAACGTAGGGAAAAGGGAGCAGGAGGGGAATTCCAAAGTCCAACGGATCGAGACATCAAACTATTAGAATAGAAAGCATCCAGGAATCTGGGGACCTCTACAATAAAGGGGTGGGATTTTGCTGCTTGTCAGATTGGTCGGGGTTAATTACGTTACGGGGCATATTCCCTCGAAGTAGTTGTAAGACAAGCACAGATGTGCAACATTGCGGCGATGGGACAGAGGTTGAAGCTTAGTAGACAGTGTGGGACCTATTAGGTAAGAGACTCATTTATTGACCCTATCCAAGTAGGAAAGACAAGTGGTTGATGAACAAGCCCAGATCACAAAAACAACACTCACTACGAGATGAACCCCCGTTCCTTACGGGTAGAGCACACTAACGAGGATGTAAGCGGACAAAGTGAGTAATTTGTAACCTGCGAGTATTTCAGGAAGATATAGTTAATATGACAGACGAATTGACGAAACTGAACAGGTTTGTACAACAGTTTTTCAATTGATTTTTCTATTATTAACTGATTGGCGATGCATCAACCTTGTCAGTTCTTAATAACTCTGCTCGTGCATGTAAGAGCACAATTAGAATGCTATTCTTGGGACATTTAACCCCGAATATAGTGGCACAAGGTCATCTGAGAGAATTATTATTGGACATGAGTACAGAATTATCCTATCATTTAAGATTACCAGTCGACCCGACTGAATAATTATGGAAGTATTATAGTGCACAGGGCAAGAATTGACGTTATCTAACGTGTAGAACGGTCACAATAACAACACTCTCTCTGAGACGAGACCCCTTCTATACGTGCAGAGCACTATAACGAGAGTGGAAGAGGGCAAAGTGTGTGTCTTTCTGTTTGCAACTTAACATATTAACGACTTGTTGGACATTCTACACTAAAAAGTTGAACATTTTAAATTTTGCCAGTGAAAATACGATTGATTTAGTCCACCAGGTCTGGTAAGCTATCTGGAACAAAATATATAAAGATCTGGAACAAGGTCGGAGATATGGAACCGTTTAGAACGAAATGTAGAAACTGTAGAACACGATTTGGAAGGCTTAGAAACCTATCTGGAAAATCGCAACCCGGTTCTAGAAGCGGGTCTGAGATGTCTGTAACTAGATGTTGGATACCTAGGACTGGGTCTAGAGGGTTTGATTGCTCGGGATCGAGTCTGGAAGGCATAGAACCTGGTCTTGAATGTTTATAAATGGATCTGAGCATATTTCAATATATCTTTTAATTATTAGAAATAGAAGATTTGTATTTGCTATGCAATTGAAATAACTCTGTTGTCTAAAGAAGTTCTTCAACTCCATTGACTTGTGATTCTTCCTTTATTTTCGCTTAAGGAATAATATCTAACGCCATTAAAAAATCAAGGAATATAACATTTTTATTCCCTAAATTAGGGAATACAAATCTTATATTGCTTTATTTTTTTAATTAAATCGTCTCATCTCTAAGCGAAGTACCGTATTTCATATCTACATACACTTTTTTGATCATGTATAAAACAAGCAACCCCTAATTCGATACCAAAATGGTGCTTTCCCACCGTGTTTTTCTCTTTCGCTTATTTACAAACAAAAATATCATGTGTTATCTCGTTGATTAGTTTGTTGTATTCGCTCTTGTCTCTTTAATGGTAGTATTAAGTCTGTACCGTTCACTGAGTGTCAAGACATAAGCAAGCCCTCACCTGTTAAAGTCTCTTCTTTATATATTCACAAAAAGCAACCCCTAATTCGATACTAAAATCACAACAAAGGCGCCGTCTGGGCCGGATGAAAAAACTTCACCCAAGGACCGTAACTTGATACATTACAGGTTGAATTGATTGACTAATATGTAACCCAACCATTGCTCTCTTAGGGGTCACGTGGGTCAGTCAATATAAAACCCAGAACAAATACGAAGACATTTCCAAGGCTGCCGTGCTAGAAATCTTCTCACACCTGACAGTATCCTATATCTGTACAAAGTCACCATCCATCCATGCATGGAGTATTGTTTTCACATTTCGGCTGCTGCGCCATCCACTAGTCTTTCCCTCTTAGACAAGGTCCGAAACAGAGTTTCTAATCTAATAGGTCCCCGACTATCCAACAATCTCCAACCTTGTGCTTGTTTTATAAGTACTTCAATTGAATGTGATCCGATGAATTTGGTGCTCTAGTACCCCCTCGACGTAAATACACTCGACCAACCCGACAATCAGCTAAATCCCATCCTTCACTTTGGAAGTCTCCATATGATGGAGAGCCTTCAATTACAATAGCTTTTTTCTCGAGATTCCGGCCTTTGGAACTCCCTTCCTGCCATCTGTTTCCCCGACTGAACGGACATGCAGAAATTAAAAACTAATATTTCGCTGCAAGCGCCTGATTTAGGATGACCCCTTAAAAAATCCTTCACCCTAATTCTCAGTAGCCTTTACGTCTACAGTGGCAACTTGCCTTGTTTGGGGTGAACTATGTTGAAAAACGCAGTCCTTGGCAGACAACCCACTTTTCCCTGATATCCACCAACAATCGGCCGGGGTTTACTCATCGCGATCAAGTCCTTAAACGACAGTTTGCAGACAGCGATTCTTCATTTTCTAGTTTATTCACTTTGTTGACATCGGCCTGACGCCATTTGCGACGATAGGAGCCAGAATCGACGGACCATCACATGTCATCTGTTACCAGAACGTTTTTTTAACATAAGTTCTCGCAAAGGCCTTTATCCGCAAACACTCTCCTTTCTGTACAAACGATTTAAGCTATGTATGATTATTACTTATATGACTAAATAAAATTGTTTACTTTTATGCACGGTTGTCGTTCCTTCTCTCCAGAAGCTATCGCTCTATTTTGAATTTCAACTCTTATTAAAGAGGAATATTCATACATTTCTACGTGCGAGAAAAGAACTTTATTTCGATGCCAACATTCCATACATTGTATGTGGAGATTTTATATTTACGATATTTATTCGAATCAAAATTATGAAAGGTCACACTCGTATATTTTATCACCCACAAATCAAAATTAATAGTTATTTAATCGTAAGCTTATGGAGATTCCTTTATGAATATTGTTCATCTTTTACAATAAACAATTCAAATACTTAGTTCAGTATTTATTTTTTGTGGCCCATTTTTCAATTATGTGTTCCCAAACAAAAAAACGTAATGACAATTTAAGCTTCCATACTTTCAAAATAATTATTCTGTAATATTGTTTTTGTTTTTGAAGGGACACTTTAATGTAGTCTTCTTCTTTGTGGCCTCTTTTTCAATTATGCGTTCACAAACAAAGGACGTAATGACACTTTCTAACTTCCATACTATCAAAATAATAATTCTGTAATATTGATTGGGTTTTTAAACGGACATTTTAATGTAGTCTTCTGCTCTGTGGCCACTTTTTAAATCATGTGTTCACAACAAAAGACGTAATGACACTTTCTAACTTCCATACTATCAAAATAATAAGTATGTAATATTGATTGGGTTTTTGAACGGACACTTTAATGTAGTTTGTGGCGTCTTTTTAAATCATGTGTTCACAAACAAAAAGACGTAATGACACTTTCTAACTTCCATACTATCAAAATAATAATTATGTAATATTGATTAGGTTTTTGAACGGACACTTTAATGTAGTCTTCTGCTCTGTGGCCCCTTTTTCTATCACGTGTAAACAAACAAAAGACGTAATGAAACTTTCAAGCTTCCATACTTTCAAAATAATAATTATGTAATATTGTTTGGGTTTTTGAACGGACACTTTAATGTAGTCTTCTGCTCTGTGGCCCCTTTTTTAATCATGTGTACACAAACAAATGTCGTAAGGACACATTCAAGCCTCCATACTTTCAAAATAATAATTCTTCAATATTGATGGGGTTTTTAAACGGGCATTTTAATGTAGTCTTCTGCTCTGTGGCGTCTTTTTCAATCATGTGTTCACAAACAAACAGACGAAATGACACCTTCAAGCTTCTATACTTTGAAAATAATAATTCTGTAATATGGATTAGGTTATTAAACGGACATTGTAATGTAGTCTTCTGCTCTGTGGCCCCTTTATCAATCATTTGTCTACAAACAAAAGGACGTAATGACACTTTCAAACTTCCATACTTTCAAAATAATAATTATGTAATATTGTTTGGGTTTTTGAACGGACAATTTAATGTAGTCTTCTGCTCTGTGGCGGATTTTCAATCATGTGTTCACAAACAAAAGGACGTAATGACACATTCAAGCTTCCATAATTTCAAAATAATAATTCTGTAATATTGATTGGGTTTTTGAACGGACACATTAATGTAGTCTTCTGATCTGTGGCGTCTTTTTCAATCATGTTTTCACGACAAAAAAGATGTATTAACACTTTCAATCTTCCATAATTTCAAAACAATAATTCTGTAATATTGATAGGGTTTTTGAACGGGCATTTTAATGTAGTCTTCTTCTCCGTGGCCCCTTTTTTAAAACATGTGTTCACAAACAAAAGGACGTAATGACACATTCAAGCTTCCATACCTTAAAAATAATAATTCTGTAATATTGATTGGGTTTTTTAACGGGAATTTTAATGTAGTCTTCTGCTCTGTGGCCATTTTTCAATCATGTGTTCACAAACAAAAGACGTAATGACACTTTCAAACGTCCATACTTTCAAAATAATAATTAAGTAATATTGTTTGGGTTTTTGAACGGACACTTTAATGTAGTCTTCTGCTCTGTGGCCCCTTTTTCAATCATGTGTTCACAAACAAAAAGACGTAATGACACATTCAAGCCTTCATACCGTAAAAATAATAATTCTTTAATAATGATTGGGTTTTTGAACGGGAATTTTAATGTAGTTTTCTGCTCTGTGGTCCCTTTTTCAATCATGTATTCACAAACAAAAGACGTAATGACACTTTCAAACGTTCATACTTTCAAAATAATAGGTAAGTAATATTGTTTGGATTTTCGAACGGACACTTTAATGGAGTCTACTGATCTGTGGCGTCTTTTTCAATCATGCGTTCACAAACAAAAGACGTAATTACACTTTTAAGCTTCCATAATTTCAAAATAATAATTCTGTAATATTGATTGGGTTTTTGAACGGACGCTT
Organism: Sepiola atlantica; assembly: GCA_963556195.1. Lineage (NCBI taxonomy): Eukaryota > Metazoa > Mollusca > Cephalopoda > Sepiida > Sepiolidae > Sepiola > Sepiola atlantica. The sequence continues at coordinate 426,679 of CAUVYP010000143.1, read as the reverse complement.
AAATGTAGTCTACTGATCTGTGGCGTATTTTTACCTCAAGTGTTCACAAACAAAAAGACGTAATGACACTTTCAAGCTTCCATAATTTCAAAATAATAATCCTGTAATATTGATGGGGTTTTTGAACGGACATTTTAATGTAGTCTTCTGCTCTGTGGCCTTTTTTCAATCATGTGTTCACAAACAAAAAGACGTAATGACACTTTCAAGCTTCCATAATTTTAAAATAATAATTCTGTAATATTGATGGGGTTTTCAAACGGACGCTTTAATGTAGTCTTCTGATCCGTGGCGTTATTTTCAATCATGTGTTCACAAACAAAAAGACGTAATGACACTTTCAAGCTTCCATAATTTCAAAATAATAATTCTGTAATATTGTTTGGATTTTCGAACGGACACTTTAATGGAGTCTACTGATCTGTGGCGTCTTTTTCAATCATGCGTTCACAAATAAAAGACGTAATGACACATTCCAACTTTCATACTTTCAAAATAATAACTCTGTAATATTGATGGGGTTTTGAACGGACGCTTAACTGTAGTTTACTGCTCTGTGGCGTCTTTTTCAATCATGTGTTCCCAAACAAAAGACGTCATGACACTTTCAAGCTTCCATACTTTCAAAATAATAATTATGTAATATTGTTTGGGTTTTTGAACGGACGCTTTAATGTAGTCTACTGATCTGTGGCGTCTTTTTCAATCATGTGTTCACAAACAAAAAGACGTAATGACAAATTCAAGCCTCCATACTTTCAAAATAATAAATCTTTAATATTGATGGGGTTTTTAAACGGATACGTTAATGTAATCTACTGATCCTTAGCGTCTTTTTCAATACTGTGTTCTCAAACAAAAAGACGTAATGACACTTTCAAGCTTCCATAATTTCAAAATAATAATTCTGTAATATTGATTGGGTTCTTGAACGGACGCTTTAATGTAGTCTTTTGCTGTGTTGCCCCTTTTTAAATCATGTGTTCAAAAATAAAAAGCCGTAATGACACTTTCAAACTTCCATACTTTCAAAATAATAATTCTTTAATATTGATGGGGTTTTTGAACAGACATTTTTATGTAGTCTCCTGCTCTGTGGTCCCTTTTTCAATCATGTGTTATTAAATAAATAGACGTAATGTCTCATTCAAGCCTTTATAATTTAAAAATGATAATTCTTTAATATTGATTGGGTTTTTTAACGGACACTTTAATGTAGTCTTCTGATCTGTGGCCCCTTTTTCAATCATGTGTTCACAAACAAAAAGACGTAATGACACTTCCAAACTTCCATACTTTAAAAATAATAATTAAGTAATATTGATTGTGTGTTTAAACGGGCATTTTAATGTAGTCTTCAGCTCTGTGGCTCCTTTTTCAATCATGTGTTCACAAACAAAAGGACGTAATGACACTTTCAGCTTCCATACTTTCCACATTATAACTCTTTAATATTCATGGGGTTTTTGAACGGACACTTTGATGTAGTCTACTGATCCTTGGCGTCTTTTTCAATCATGTGTTCACAAACAAAAAGACGTAATGACACTTTCAAGCTACCATAATTTCAAAATAATAATTCTGTAATATTGATGGGGTTTTTGAACGGACGCTTTAATGTAGTCTACGGATCTGTGGCGTCTTTTTCAATCATGTGTTCACAAACTAAAAGACGTAATGACACTTTCAAGCTTCCATAATTTCAAAATAATAATTCTGTAATATTGCTTGGGTTTTTGAACGGACGCTTTAATGTAGTCTACTGATCTGTGGCGTCTTTTTCAATCATGTGTTCACAAATAAAAAAGACGTTATCACACTTTTAAGCTTCCATAATTTCAAAATAATAATTCTGTAATATTGATGGGGTCTTTGAACGGACGCTTAAATGTAGTCTACTAATCTGTGGCGTCTTTTTCAATCATGTGTCACAAACAAAAAGACGTAATGACACTTTTAGGCATCCATAATTTCAAAATAATAATTATGTAATATTGTTTGGGTTTTTGAACGGACACTTTAATGTAGTCTTCTGCTCTCTGGCCCCTTTTTCAATCATGTGTTCACCAACAAAAAGACGTAATGACACATTCAAGCCGCCAAACTTTCAAAATAATAATTCTTTAATATTGATGGGGTTTTTGAACAGACACTTTAATGTAGTCTCCTGCTCTGTGGTCCCTTTTTCAATCATGTGTTATTAAATAAATAGACGTAATGTCTCATTCAAGCCTTTATAATTTAAAAATAATAATTCTTTAATATTGATTGGGTGTTTTAACGGACACTTTAATGTAGTCTTCTGATCTGTGGCCCCTTTTTCAATCATGTGTTCACAAACAAAAGGACGTAATGACACATTCAATCTTCCATAGTTTCAAAATAATAATTCTGTAATATTGATTGGTTTTTTTTAACGGACACTTTAATGTAGTCTTCTGCTCTGTGGCCCCTTTTTCAATCATCTGTTCACAAACAAAAGGACGTAATGACACATTCAAGCCCCCACACTTTCAAAATAATAATTTTTTAATATTGATGGGGTTTTTGAACGGACACTTTAATGTAGTCTGTGGCGTCTTTTTAAATCATGTGTTCACAAACAAAAAGACGTAATGACACTTTCAAGCTTCGATACTTTCAAAATAATAATTCTGTAATATTGATTGGGTTTTTGAACGGGAATTTTCATGTAGTCTTCTGCTCTGTGGTCCCTTTTTCAATCATGTGTTCACAAACAAAAGACGTAATGACACTTCCAAACTTCCATACTTTAAAAATAATAATTAAGTAATATTGATTGTGTGTTTGAACGGGCATTTTAATGTAGTCTTCTGCTCTGTGGCCCCTTTTTCAATCATGTGTACACAAACAAAAACACGTAATGACACTTTCAGCTTCCATACTTTTCACATTATAACTCTTTAATATTCATGGGGTTTTTGAACGGACACTTTGATGTAGTCTACTGATCCTTGGCGTCTTTTTCAATCATGTGTTCACAAACAAAACGACGTAATGACACATTCAAGCTTCCATAATTTCAAAATAATAATTTTGTAATATTGATTGGATTTTGAACGGACACTTTAATGTAGGCTTCTGCTCTGTGGCCCTTTTTTCAATCATGTGTTCACAAACAAAAAGACGTAATGACACATTCAAACTTCCATACTTTCAAAATAATAATTCTGTAATATTGATTGGGTTTTTGAACGGACACTTTAATGTAGTCTTCTGCTCTGTGGCGTCTTTTCAAATCATGTGTTCACCAACAAAAAGACGTAATGACACATTCAAGCCCCCATACTTTCAAAATAATAATTTTTTAATATTGATGGGGTTTTTGAACGGACACTTTAATGTAGTCTGTGGCGTCTTTTTAAATCATGTGTTCACAAACAAAAAACGTTATGACACTTTTAAGCTTCCATACTTTCCGAATAATAATTCTGTAATATTGATTGGGTTTTTGAACGGGAATTTTTATATAGTCTTCTGCTCTGTGGTCCCTTTTTCAATCATGTGTTCACAAACAAAAAGACGTAATGACACATTCAAGCTTCCATAATTTCAAAATAATAATTCTGTAATATTGATTCTCTTTTTGAACGGACACTTAAATGTAGTCTTTTGCTGTGTTGCCACTTTTTCAATCATGTGTTCACAAACAAAAAGCCGTAATGACACTTTCAAACTTCCATACTTTCAAAATAATAATTCTGTAATATTGATTCTCTTTTTGAACGGACACTTTAATGTAGTCTTCTACTCTGCGGCCCTTTTTTCAATCATGTGTTCACAAACAAAAGACGTAATGACACATTCAAGCTTCCATACTTTAAAAATAATAATTATTTAATATTGATTTGGTTTTGTACGTATAATTTAATGTAGTCTTCTGCTCAGTGGCCCCTTTTTCAATCATGTGATCACAAGCGAAAGGATGTAGTGACCCTCTTAAGCTTCCATACTTTCAAAATAATATCAAAACAGCAACAGTTTTAAAATGTTTAGAATTATTTAATAAAGATAGCCTCAACCGTAATATGTTGTTAATTAAAAGACTTTAATTTTTTTAATTAACAAAATATTACCAAAGATTTGTTCACCAAGTGGAGGAAGTGGTTATTTTATTTGAAAAATGTTTCATTATTAATTTATAAATGTGATCTTTTTATAAACTTATTGAGAATTGATTTTCAATTTTTTACATAATTGTTATTAAAATTTGGTAAAATTTCACAGGTGGTGACATTCTAAATAAGATGTTGTTTTGCTTAAAAAAACTATTTCTATAGTTTTGACTATGTATAAAAAATAGACTCGTCTTTCAAGTTTGACACCTTTCAGATTGCATTGGAATAATAATAAGTCGGCGTGTACATAACATGACGCAAGAATAAATTATATAAATAGAAGCATTCTTTATATTTCAAAAGAAAAATAATTTTATTATATAGATATATTATATGTTTTTATATATATATGTATTATATTTCATGTACAGATATATATATATATATATATATATATATTGTATACATTTTTATTCATACAAACATTGTTGGTTACATATGTGCATACATGTTTCGGTTGTACTCTTCATAGACAGTCAAGCTGTTTAGACCCATAACGAAGAGTCAAATATAACTCACAAAGGGGGAAATTCTAAATACGAAACATACAAAACTAAAAAAAATATAATATAATATAAAATGAGGGAATACTAAGACAATACAGATAGAAATGGAAGAGTGAGAATATGATTGACAAAAAAGAAGAAAGGCACGAAGAACGTAAACAAAATATGATATAAAATGAGAGAATACTAAGACAATATAGATAAAAATGGAAGTGGGAGAATGTGATTGAGAAAAGAGAAGAAAAGTAAAACAAGAAACATGAAGAACTAAAACAAAATATATCATAAAATGAGGGAATACTAAGACAATACAGATATTAAAAAAATCTGCACAGTACAAAAGACAGGACTTTAGAACACAATGAAATACAGTTTTAGCAAAATGAGAGGAAGGCTAAGAAGAGAACAACCGGACTGCAAACAATGAAAAAGAGATGAGAGCACGCGCCGAACGTTATACCTATAAATATATGAAAGTTCTGAAATCAGACAGGATGAAATCAACAGAAATGAAAGAGATGATTGTAAAAGAATAACTGAAAAATACAAGAAAACTCTTCTAAAACAAATTAGAAAGTAGAAACCTCATAAAAGAAACAAATATCTGGACGGAGTGAAGAGAATTTCAGACAAGAAACCTAAGACACTAATGAACATGCACAATGCAACTGAAGGTTGATACTGACCGACTTGACGTCAAAAGATCAGAAGAGGAATGTCATAGTTTAACTAGACAAAAAACAAATTGCTAGTAAAAAGACTGTCAGGCAACGTTGGGTAGGGTCAGCATAGTTTTAGATATCGAAATGTTTGTCACTGGAGTAAATATGGCGTTTCTTATAATCATAATGATTGCTAATATCATTTGTTCATATGAGCGCAACATTTTGTAATATTTTTTTTTATTAAGTCAAACAAATTAAGATTGAATTGTTTTGGTTTCAGCTGAAAATGTTTTTGCGCGTTAATTTTTAATTTAGTTCCATTTTCGCATTTTTACGAGAGTTTTTTTCTATCAGTCAGTCACGCTTCAGTTTGAAATGCCGGAAGCGCCCTTTATTGGAAACACCAAGATGTCTTCAAGTAAGATTTAAAAATTTTTTTGATTTACTCATAACTAACCATTTATCAAGACTAAAACCACATTTGTCAGTTGATTATTAAGAATATTATGAGACGATTGAAAATAACGAATAGAATGAATAACATCTGAGGACTTATGAAGCCAGTTTAAGTCTTTATTGATATTAAATTTGAAGAAGACCATGTTGTAGCCCCTAGGAAAGTAGTCTTGTGGAACATGTTCCACAGATGAGAAATTCTTTAAAAGAAACTGTTCATGGAAACCCCGTTTGGTTTTAGTTACACAGAAGAGAAAACCCTTGCTCAAGATTGGTACACATATGATATGCAATAGAATGAATCAATATTCTTTTCTTATGAACAAATATGGACATGTTTTGTTGGTGTTGCTTTACTGAAAACAACAAAGAAAAAATCTCGAGTTTGATGGTTGATTTGTGTGCTTCAAGCGTGTAACCTCTTTCCTCTTCTCTGGTGCCACGTTTTAAATAAACGCAAAGTGCTCATATATCAAGCAGAGAGAAAAAAAGAAAGAAAAAACATTGCCTATTCTTCAGGTGTCCATTCAATCTGAAACCTGAGTGTTTAACAATGGCAATGCCAATTTAAAAGTTGGATGTGACTAACCAAAGAAAACCGCATATTTTAAGTAACTTCATTATTCTGAAAATTCGTGCAAATCGAACACCCACATATCAAAGGAAATGGCTGAATCATTAGAAAATAACCTCTAGTCTGTAGTATGGGTTAGGGTTAGTCTAGTCTGTAGTAGAATAGGGTCAAAAATGGATGGTTACATTCAATGCTACCAAGACAAAGCTCTTTTTCTTTAAGAATTGTCAGAAACCATTCCAACTACCGATTGCCGTGGCTAATAGCATTCTTCCCGAGGGTTCAACGCTACAACTCCTTAGCATAACTTTCACTGATAACATGAATTGGAATATATAGAAAATAATACCAAAGCAGGTGGGATCCCTCTATCTGGCTAGAAAACTTTTCATACTTGCCAGTATCCTATATTTCTATAAAGTCGCCGTTGCAAAATCTGTGCTGGTGCACCAACCACGTGTCTCTCCTTCTTGAACAGCATGCAAAAAGGAGTATGTAACCTAATAGGTCTCGCAGTTTATACCAAGTCCCAGCCATGTGCCATCATCGTAATGTTGCATCCTTTTTTTCTGTCTTACAAGTACTTCCACGGAATGTGCTCCGACAAACTTACGACACTTGAATCCTCAAACGTAAATACCCCCGACTAAATCGACCAGCAGCAAAATTCCACCCCTTCAGTGTAGAGGTTTCTAGATGCCGGAAATCTTTCTACACTAATACTCTTTCCTCGGCCAGTATGCCTGCGAAATTCCTTTCGTGCTACCTTATTCCAAACCTACTGTACCAACTTTCAGAATCATAAATGTTATGTGAACAAACATCTTGCTGAACAACGCCAGGTGGCATGTTTATAAAATTGACATGTTAGCTTTTCCAAATTCTCTCCATGTGCCACTTCCTGTATTTGCCTTGCTGCTCTTTTCGGTTGCTGGTGTTCGGTTCAACTCTTTTAGAAAAACTTTATTTTCTCATGAATCGCTATCTTTTACAATGACCTATCTACAGCCATTCCCTCCCATCTCCAACATCTATTCCAAAGCACTTCAAATCGTCTTTGAGAAAAGGTGTCTGCTGTATACGAGTATTCCCGGTGAGTTCCCCATAAATCACTTGCGGTGGCAGTCTATCATCGGTAAGACGAACAAGGTGATCAGACCAACGTAGTCTGTGTTTACTTATACGAGACTAAATGCTTAGAACAGCAGTTTGCTCTAATACTTCGGTGTCAGGTCTGAAGCTATTCTAACGGATGTTTAGCAAGTGGCTAAAGCAGTTCTCATGTGAAAGTTCTAAAAGGCGAATATGAAGTCTTTAAGTGGCCCATGTCTTAGAAGCATTTAATAAATTTGTTACAACACAAGCATCATACATAGAAATCTTTGTTTTCACCTTGATATCATGTAGTATAGACACCGCTTTTCAAAACAACTATAAACAACACTAACCTGTTCAATACGTCTACCGAAATCAGTATACTCGAAATTACACTAACCATATATATATATAAACAGATCCACTACAGACAGTCTGTTGCCTTCAATAAATATTTCAGGTTCTTGATGCGGGTTGTTAGCAGCCGAACCAAACATAGCCGTTGTCAGGCTTGTTGTGAGACCCATAATTTTACACGCCCATGCTAAACGATCTATGATATTCTGCATATGACTGCGAGTTACCTACGAGATCCACCTCGTCTGCATAGCGTAAGTTCCGAAACCAGTGGAGAATTTCTTTGACAAAGTCCTAAAACACTGTAGGTTATACAGCTGACCCAAAGTGCGAAATCAAAGATGCATATATTTGCCACAGTTATCGAAAGCCAATGACAGAGTTACAGCAAAGTAGATAGAAAATAAAGTAGGTGCAGCTATATCAACCTGTTTTACACTATTTTACACCGCAACGGGTTCTGCGAGGACACAATTGCAGTTGACACCTGCTTCCATATTGTCGTGCAACTCACGAAGAAGTCTAACGAAGTCATAAGGACATCTCATCTTACACAGGAACTTCCACAGCGCACATAATTAACTGTATCGAAGCTTTCATTAGATCAACAAAGATATGATATTGACTTGGACGATGTTCAATACACTGTGTCTGCAATTAACGCGCCGTAAAGATCATATAAGTGGTACCCCTACCCCGTTTACGGCCACACTGACGTCCAAAAAGCACAAAATGGCAGAGTTTAACAGTCGGACAATCCGACAGGATTCTGGTAAATACTTTTCATGTCCCACTCAAAAGACAGATGCCTCGATAGTTGCCGTACTCATTTTACTTCCCTTTGCTTTTAGACAAACAGACCATAATCGAGTCACGCTAATCGAGATGTTCTCAATCAACCCCTTAATTTGCGCTGCCATTAGTCTTGCACCAGAAAGAAGGACAAATACGTGTGTATCATCTCCGTCAGTAGTGGAGTCGTAGGTAGAGTTCAAGACAAACCGCTGGGAAAGCAGTTCATTCTTATCAGCTGCCGTGCAGGCGACATCGGTGTTGTTGGACAGCGGGTGAATTGTTGATTTCCCATTATTCACCACACTTTTATAGATTTTCCAGAAATTGCGAGTTCCTAATTTCTGTGACTCAATGCGTTTTGTGTTTATCTCGATATACCTTCTCTTATCTTCAGTTGTTTCACTCTCGTAATAGTTTCATGATGCTACAAATGTTTGTCTATTTGCATCAGATTAGTATTGCGGTTGAATCGGCGGCGGAATGCTGTCTGCTTATTATTAATAGCAGGTGTCCAGGTTGAAGTAGACCATTGAATTTCGCACGGGGACATGTGCTTCAATGTCTACTTTGACCCATTCAGTTGTCTAATTTGCACACTGCTCAGCAGGGAGAGAAAATATGCAATTCCATGGGGGTTAGCGTCTCTGATGTGATCTCTGATGAATTCACAAGCATCCCGTTTGTAGTATTTAATCGTTTTGATCAACGGTACCTCAGCTTGGGGTCGAAGGTTTAGGGTGATATCGATCATGATCACAATGTGATCACTGGTCCCAAGTATGCTATGAGCATTCGTTACACAAGCTGCGGCCAGTTTTGTAAAGAATAGATCGAAAAGTGAGGCTTGCTGATCCTCATGATCGGGGAAGCTGGTCGGAAAAGTGAAGATTGTGAAATGGAATGTGCAATAAAGAAACTATTCATGATGTTACCAGCTGTGTCTGTATAGCTCACGAAACAAAGCCAATCTTTGTGTTGCCAATAAAATCCTCAAATGTAAGCATTTGAAAACGGATCTAAAGAGTATGCTGCATCAATACTATCTTAGACACAGTTGATGAGGGGGCAGTTCTGGTTGTAAGGAGAAAGGTAGATGAAGTATAAATAACCGAGGCTGTGTTGTAAATCTAATCTAAAACACATGTAGGTCTGATAATCTGATTCAAGACTATTTCTCTAGTCAACGGAAGGGTGTTATGAATAGAGACCCGGAGTCCATGCATAGGTTTATCCGAATCCTTACGGCAGACTGGGAGGTATCCAATCGTGTCAAATTGATTAGAGGGAATAAAGACATGTAGATTAGTGTTGCTTAGTGCTAGGATATCTGAATAGTTTACTAAAAGAAATGATTCTACATAATTGAGGTTAGTCCTAAGCCCTCGGATATTTCTGAAATAGAGCTTTAAGAAAGGATTGATTTTTTGTTGGAGGGCGTCTGATTGAGTTGTGTTTATTGTCATAGTCATTTATATTTATAATAGACAAAGTGGGTGTATGTTTAGTGACATAAGACAATGTTGACACAATTAGACTATGAGGGCACTTATCATCTATGAGATTGTGGCCTCGGTATAGCCCACCTTTACCCAAATCAACATTAAAATATTCAAACTTCTATTAAAATATACCAAATATGTGTCGCATACGTACCATGCGGGGCGGATGTTTTAAAGTTCTTATAAAACGAAAGAATGCAAATTAAGAAGACGGTGTAGGAACAGAATAGTTAACAAAATCCCCTGTTGATAATAGGTTTCTAAATAATAATATTACTGTTTTAGAAACCCATTTCTAACACAAGGAGAGCTGAGTGCCTTTGTTAACTATTATGTGACTTCATCCTATCAAGGAATGTTGACATTTTTATTCTATTTATAAAGAATTTGCCAATTATTGTTACTCTCACTATAACAGATATGGAGTAAACTTTTGTTTATTTTACTTAATTCAACCCCACATCAAGCCTTTCAAAATGTTTAACTTTTTTAATACATTTTGTCAACCTTTTTTTTGCGAATTTATGAAATGTTTCTTTTTTTCATAAGTAAAATAAATTTACATCGTATGGTACTTTACTAATGCTATTACGACTACTACTGCGACTACTACTGCTACTACCACTCGGGGTTATAAATACCTCGTGTTCAACCGGGTGTAAATAACAAACCACATATACATTTAAATCTTCGGTTCAGTGAATGTAATTTATATTTAGAAGCTTTTAAAAAGTTGTTTCAAATAACACAAAAGGATTTTTTATCGCGTTACAATCATGAAAGCTCAAACTTGATTCATACGACGTAAAGAGACAGAAAAAGCGAGAGAGATAGGCGGAGAAAGAGGCTGAGAGAGAGGAAGAGAGAGAGGCGGAAAGAGACATAGATAGATAGATAGATAGATAGATAGATAGATAGATTTATAAAGTTAGGTATGTTTATATATTTGTATGTACAAGATTTCACTCCTAAACTAGTTAATCGATCATTAAGATTTAGAAACAGAGTTGTGAGGCGTATTAGGCCAACAAGTGGGATATATTTATTTTAATTGAGTTTCATACAAACAATGTAAAAGGAGCTTGGAACCATTATTGAAATTAAGATACCTCTTATTTTTGTGAAATTTTAACAATTGATATTAGACATCAATTAAATCCCTAAATATTAGTTTAGAGTATTTAAAAAGGGGTTTTAGGGGGCATAATATGAACACAACATGCCATGTGAAAATTAAGATATTTTGGATATGAATTAAATTTTGTCCTTACAAACCAAGGAAGCCAGCTTATCTCATTTTAAATGTCTTCTTAAGAGTCCTTAAGATTAAGGCTTAAATTTGACACATTTCCCAGAATCAAAATCATTTAATAGACTTTGATCAAAAGTTTTATAAGGATTTTAGACATAAGGTTTAGTAGCATTATATCTTTATTTTAATATTCGTAAGGAGACATGAACGTGGTGAAAAATATTATTATTATCTTTATTTTAATATTCGTGAGGAGACATGAACGTGGTGAAAAATATTATTATTATCTTTATTTTAATATTCGTAAGGAGACATGAACGTGGTGAAAAATATTATTATTATCTTTATTTTAATATTCGTGAGGAGACATGAACGTGGTGAAAAATATTATTATTATCTTTATTTTAATATTCGTAAGGAGACATGAACGTGGTGAAAAATATTATTATTATCTTTATTTTAATATTCGTGAGGAGACATGAACGTGGTGAAAAATATTATTATTATCTTTATTTTAATATTCGTAAGGAGACATGAACGTGGTGAAAAATATTATTATTATCTTTATTTTAATATTCGTGAGGAGACATGAACGTGGTGAAAAATATTATTATTATCTTTATTTTAATATTCGTAAGGAGACATGAACGTGGTGAAAAATATTATTATTATCTTTATTTTAATATTCGTAAGGAGACATGAACGTGGTGAAAAATATTATTATTATCTTTATTTTAATATTCGTAAGGAGACATGAACGTGGTGAAAAATATTATTATTATCTTTATTTTAATATTCGTGAGGAGACATGAACGTGGTGAAAAATATTATTATTATCTTTATTTTAATATTCGTAAGGAGACATGAACGTGGTGAAAAATATTATTATTATCTTTATTTTAATATTCGTAAGGAGACATGAACGTGGTGAAAAATATTATTATTATCTTTATTTAAATATTCGTAAGGAGACATGAACGTGGTGAAAATATTATTATTATCTTTATTTTAATATTCGTAAGGAGACATGAACGTGGTGAAAAATATTATTATTATCTTTATTTTAATATTCGTAAGGAGACATGAACGTGGTGAAAAATATTATTATTATCTTTATTTTAATATTCGTAAGGAGACATGAACGTGGTGAAAAATATTATTATTATCTTTATTTTAATATTCGTAAGGAGACATGAACGTGGTGAAAAATATTATTATTATCTTTATTTTAATATTCGTAAGGAGACATGAACGTGGTGAAAAATATTATTATTATCTTTATTTTAATATTCGTAAGGAGACATGAACGTGGTGAAAAATATTATTATTATCTTTATTTTAATATTCGTAAGGAGACATGAACGTGGTGAAAAATATTATTATTATCTTTATTTTAATATTCGTAAGGAGACATGAACGTGGTGAAAAATATTATTATTATCTTTATTTTAATATTCGTGAGGAGACATGAACGTGGTGAAAAATATTATTATTATCTTTATTTTAATATTCGTAAGGATACATGAACGTGGTGAAAAAAATTATTATTATCTTTATTTTAATATTCGTAAGGAGACATGAACGTGGTGAAAAATATTATTATTATCTTTATTTTAATATTCGTAAGGAGACATGAACGTGGTGAAAAATATTATTATTATCTTTATTTTAATATTCGTAAGGAGACATGAACGTGGTGAAACATATTATTATTATCTTTATTTTAATATTCGTGAGGAGACATGAACGTGGTGAAAAATATTATTATTATCTTTATTTTAATATTCGTGAGGAGACATGAACGTGGTGAAAAATATTATTATTATCTTTATTTTAATATTCGTAAGGAGACATGAACGTGGTGAAAAATATTATTATTATCTTTATTTTAATATTCGTGAGGGGACATGAACGTGGTGAAAAATATTATTATTATCTTTATTTTAATATTCGTGAGGAGACATGAACGTGGTGAAAAATATTATTATTATCTTTATTTTAATATTCGTGAGGAGACATGAACGTGGTGAAAAATATTATTATTATCTTTATTTTAATATTCGTAAGGAGACATGAACGTGGTGAAAAATAATATTATTATCTTTATTTTAATATTCGTGAGGAGACATGAACGTGGTGAAAAATATTATTATTATCTTTATTTTAATATTCGTAAGGAGACATGAACGTGGTGAAAAATATTATTATTATCTTTATTTTAATATTCGTAAGGAGACATGAACGTGGTGAAAAATATTATTATTATCTTTATTTTAATATTCGTGAGGAGACATGAACGTGGTGAAAAATATTATTATTATCTTTATTTTAATATTCGTAAGGAGACATGAACGTGGTGAAAAATATTATTATTATCTTTATTTTAATATTCGTAAGGAGACATGAACGTGGTGAAAAATATTATTATTATCTTTATTTTAATATTCGTAAGGAGACATGAACGTGGTGAAAAATATTATTATTATCTTTATTTTAATATTCGTAAGACACTTCTTCTAGTATATATATATATATATATATATATATATATATATATATATATATATATATATATATATATATATATATGACAGTTTATAACTAAAAGGTAACTTTTAGAGAATTAGACCTATTGCGAGGTGAGGAAAGCTCAATATACTGGATAGAGCAAAAATATGGTGAGTCAATGAAAAATAATTAGACCTGCAAATGGAAGCAAATCAATATCTTCAGTTGTTCAGAACAAAGAGCATTTAGTAAATAAAAATATTTATTCTTCTTCTCTTTCAATTTCAAAAATTGAAAGAGAAAAAGAATAAATATTTTTATTTACTAAATGCTCCTTGTTCTGAACAACCGAAGATATTGATTTGCTTCCATTTGCAGGTCTAATTATTTTCATTGACTCATCATATATATATATATTTTGAAAAGTCACAAATTTGAAGCGTTGTCGGAATAGCAATAATAAAGAGAATATGTTTTTTATGAATTATTTAGAAAACCTTGCACAACGCAAATTATTTGTTTTTAAAAATAACTTATTTATTTACCTTAAAACATTTTTTTAATATAAACTTGAGTACTTTAGGTAATATATACCATCTTCAGAAGAATATTTCTTCTTTTTTTCTTTCTTTTTCTTCTTGATTGAGACATACTTATCGCAGCCAAGTTGAAATTCGTCTTGATGTTAGGACGAAAAATGTTGATATGGCGTGTGTGTCACGTGGTTGCGTGGAAAGATATTTTGAAAAGTCACACATTTGAAGCGTTTTCAAAATATCTGCCATTAGTCTTTCACCACAAAGAAGGACCAATACGTGTATATCATCTCCGTCAGTAGTGGAGTCGAAGGTAGAGTTCAAGACAAACCGCTGGGAAAGCAGTTCATTCTTATCAGCTGCCGTGCAGGCGACATCGATGTTGTTGGATAGCGGGTGAATTGTTGATTTCCCATTATTCACAACACTTTTATAGATTTTCCAGAAATTGCGAGTTCCTAATTTCTTTGACTCAATGCGTTTTGTGTTTATCTCGGTATACCTTCTCTTATCTTCAGTTGTTTCACTCTCGTAATGATTTCATGATGCTACAAATGTTTGTCTATTTGCATCAGATTAGTATTGCAGTTGAATCGGCGGCGGAATGCTGTCTGCTTATTATTTATAGCAGGTGTCCAGGTTGAAGTAGACCCTTGAATTTCGCACGGGGGCATATGCTTCAATGTCTACTTTGACCAATTCAGTTGTCTAATTTGCACACTGCTCAGCAGGGAGAGAAAATATGCAATTCCATGGGGGTTAGCGTCTCTGATGTGATCTCTGATGGATTCACAAGCATCCCGTTTTTAGTATTTAGTCGTTTTAATCAACGGCTCCTCAGCTTGGGGTCGAAAGTTTAGGGTGATATCGATCATTATCACAATGTGATCACTGGTCCCAAGTATGCTATGAGCATTCGTTACACAAGCTGCGACCAGTTTTGTTAAGAATAGATCGAAAAGTGAGTCTTGCTGATCCTCACGATCGGGGAAGCTGGTCGGAAAAGTGAAGATTGTGAAATGGAATGTGCAATAAAGAAACTATTCATGATGTTACCAGCTGTGTCTGTATAGCTCCAGAAACAAAGCCAATCTTTGTGTTGACAATAAAATCCTCAAATGTAAGTATTTGAGAACGGATCTAAAGAGTATGCTGCATCAATACAATCTTAGACACAGTTGAGGAGGGGGCAGTTCTGGGTGTAAGGAGAAAGGTAGATGAAGTATAAATAACTGAGGCTGTGTTGTAAATCTAATCTAAAACACATGTAGGTCTGATAATCTGATTCAAGACTATGTTCTCTAATCAACGGAAGGGTGTTACGAATAGAAACCCAGAGTCCGTGCATAGGTTTATCCGAATTTTTACGGAAGAGATGAAGGTATTCAATCATGTCAAATTGATTAGAAAAGATTGAGCAGTGTAGGGTAGTTTCGCTTTGTGCTAGGATATCTGGGGAGTTTACTAGAAGAAATGATTCTACACCATTGAGGTTTAGTCCTAAGCCCTCTGATATTTCTGAAATAGAGCTTTAAGGGAGGATGCGATTTTATTGATTTTTTTTTGGGGGGGTCTGGTTTGATCGTTTTCATTGTCATAGTCATTTATATTTATAATAGACACAGTGGGTGTATGTTTAGTGCCATAAGACAATGTTGACACAATTAGACCATAAGGGGACTCTTAATCTATGAGATTGTGGCCTCGGTATAGCCCACTTGAGATAAGCGTAGGGTTCGATTCCACACGTGACATGGCGCTGCAGTTATCTCGATATTATACAGCTGTTGATAGTGCAGTTGCTCTTTGCGCTCCCTAAGAGTTAAGTCGGAAATAGCAGCTACACAATCAGTCAAACCTGTACCCTTAACTTGTCAGACAAGGGCGGCCAAGACTAGTCATGTGAAACTAATTTACAAGCAAGTGTCACCAGGTTGTCCAGATGGAAAGAAAAGTGATGGTGGGGCGTCGTTCCTTGTCGTAGTCAGGAAACAAGACCAAGAACTTGGTATCTTTATAGGCTCCTTGCGATGGTACATCTGCGCCGAATAGACAAAGGACGAGCGCAAATACTGAGCGATAAGCAGAGCCTATCTACCCATTAGGCTATTTAAGTTTGCAAACCGGATATTTTATTCGTGTCTCCAGCTTCAGGGAGGTTGTTGACTAGGACTAAAGAGGCCTCCCTCCTCCAGTGGTTCGGGGCCATGGCGTATGAAGTCAGTAGCACAGGGTTTATATTAGAGTGTTCCTTCTCTTTTATGGGTAATCCCGGGCCTACATACTAAGGATGTATTTCTGCGCCCTCACTTGGATGGATAAGAATTATAAGTTTCTACTTAGAATTAGGTTTGCTGTCTCTTCCCTCCAAAATAAAACAAATTGAAGATAGGTTTACCTTAGATAATAGGTAGAAAGAGGGTAAGTTTAAAGCATGGTAAGAATACCAATCTGTTTTTGATTTCTCTATGAATTTATATTAAAGACACAAACTTTCATTTGTTGAGAGATTTGATGAGAGAAAAGAATGGTTGAAAAATACAAGGGCTTACTTTTATAACAACTTTATTTCCCCAAACGTCGTACAGTAAAAAATAAGGAAAATATTAAGTAAGTAAATAAAATGCCAAAAAAGTAAAACGAGAACTTAGCTACGAATTGATGTGGCTTGTCTCATTCACCCGTTCTGACCTCTCGGTCAGATTTGACCTGCAAACTTTGTCAGTTCTTCCATAAGATTGTCTTTATTTATAGAAAAGGAATAAATACTGGTGGATTCCCATTCAGATGAGTCGGTCTTCTTTTTCTTCTCAAAGACATATCGAGAGACTTCGTTCTTTCATAACAACTTCATTTCGCAAAGTTTCGTATTAACTTGAAGTATTTTAAGATGCACGAGAAAGTAGAAAGATTACTTTTAAACAGAAATTAATTAGATACGAAGAAAAAATAAAGAAAACTATTTGGCAAGTATCAAAGCAACATTTATGTGAAGTCTTACAATGCATCATAAATTATAAATGCTGATTCTCCTAAGAACAATCAATCTCTTTTCAAATCAGAAATGTCAGTGAAAAAGCTGATTAAAATCAGGGGAACGAATTACAATAGAAGAAAATAACTCTTAAATGAAGAAGTTCAAATAAACGTAAAATCATCCGGGTTAGAAAAATTTAATTATTTTTATTGGTACTATCCATCCGGGTTAGAAGAAACCTCTAATTTTTATGGGTACTATGTTGCACTGCTCCCAATTTTTATTGCCCCAAAACTTGGGTACTATGCTATAAACAGTACTATTTGTGGTATTTTTCTAGAATTAAAATCAAGTAATAGATTATTATGAAGATTGAAATAAGTATTCTAGACATAATTTGTGGTAACATTATATGGGGAATTAATTTTACCTGTCATATATATATATATATATATATTTGTGTGTGTGTGTGTGTGTGTGTAAATATATATTGTTAAATTACCGGGAAAAACCCGGATTCACCAGACTGGAACGACAAAGAATGACTCATGTAATTTTATTCACACAAACAAAGAGATAAAGAGAAAAAGACATAAACAGACATGCTATCACGTTGAAATTAAACAAAAGTAACTTTTAAAATCTAAAGAAAGATTACTTTTATTAAAAACGCCCTTGTTCAAAGAAAATAAATACTTATTCAATATTTTTTATTTTGCACCTACACAAATATTAAATAGTCGTGATTTTTTATTCAACTATTAATGAAATGTTATTTCTAAAAAGTATTAAACATTTATACTAAAATATGTTGAAAAATAAGGTGAAAATATGTATGATCGCATCAGATAAAAACATATTTAAGATGTACTCACTGGTAATCTTCGTTTTGAAGAAGACACATGCTCAAAGACAGATAGGTGTTCTTTTTTATTATCACTCTCTCTCTTCCCCTGTCTCTCTCTCTCTCTTTCTCTCTCTCTCTCTCTATATATATATATATATGTATATATAGGGAGAGAGATAGGGAGAGAGATAGTGTTGGGATTAAAATAATCCTGAAATAAAGTTCAATTCTCCCACGTGAGAATGGGGTAACCATGTGCATAAATATGTATAGGACGGAAGTCTGAAGAAGGAACACAAAACACAAGGGTGTAATTTCATATCATTTAGTAAGAAAGAGAAAGTCGGATTGAGTATTTACAGTTTCAAACAGTTAATTAGGCATTGGTAAATCATAGAGAGGATGGAAAAGAGGATGGTAGAGAGATGGGTTTGGGGTTTGGGGTTTGGAGTTTGGGGTTTGGATGCGAAAACGTGGTTCGCTAGAACTTATCTGTTTTAGAGTTCTGGTAACGGCGCAAGATCATTCTCGGTGATGCCGTCGTGGGCTGTATCACTAAGAAGACCGCCCGATGTGTTGTTGACTGGAGTGGAGTCGTTGAAAAGGAGCCTGCATAGAGTTCGGGTATCGGCGGGAGGTCATTCTCTGTGATGTGGTCGTGGGCTGTATCACTAAGAAGACCAGCCGATGTGTTCTTGACTCGAGCAGAGTCGTGGAAAAGAGGGCGGGAAGCCGTATACAAGGGTTTTAAGGGCTGGCTCACGTGACACCTATACTAAAAAGGGGTTGCAATGCCTGACAGCCAATCCGTGAGGCCCTTAAGGGACATGGCAACAGCCAATCAGTGAGGGGGGCTTTAACAAATTCTAACAATAGGTATATAGACACGATAAAGAGTTAGGGGGAGACAGAGAGAGAGGGAAATGGGTTAGGGTTACTTAATTCTTTTTCTATTACAAAAGGCAAAAATATTCTTTGATTTCATATAATTTTATTTCAAATAATCGAAACTGCACAATCGATATTTCCAGTCTAATACTTTCCCATCGAATAATTTAGACATTTGTTAAGTCGACTCTTAAAATAAACTCATAAAAAATCGTGTATATATATATATATATATATATATATATATATATATTACTAGCAAACATATGCTCCCTCCGGTAGCATATTGCTCGGTAGGATGATATGATGAACGAACTAAATACACTGATCCCATAATTAGGAGGAAATAACAAACATTTACTACACTAATCCTAAAAAGAAAAGTTAATGTTTAGTAGGATTGTATTATGACAACAAAAACGATACTACAATACCCTTTCAAAACTAAAGGAGGTTATACCTGGGAAGATCTCCCGATAAAAGCAGAAGATAATGTATAGTATCATGGCCACACAATAGATATTTCAATATCACTTGCCGCACACCCAAGAATTTAATCCTGAGTATATGGTCTCATGACAAAAGAATAGATACTACACAACCACCAGCCCCACAACAACTGTAATGTAGTCCCTGAGAAGATAGGCTCATGACAAAAAACACAACCATCATCCGCTCCCAAAGAATGTAGTCCCTGAGAATATGGTCTGAATACAAACAAACATATACTATACAATCTACCCAAAATGTATTGCCAAGGAAGATGGTCTCATGACAAGAGAACAGATGCTACAAAAACGACCAACTCCCCAAAGAATGTATTCCCTGGAAAAATGGTTTCCTGACAAAAGAACAGATACTCACAATCCCCCAAAAGAATGTATTCGCTGGAAAGAGAGCCTCATGACAAAAGAACCGATACTACACAACCACCAGCACTCCAAAGAATGTGTTCTTCAAGAAGATTCTTCTATGACAAAAGAACAGATACTACAAACCGCCCCCCCCAAGAATGTAGTCTCTAGGAAGATGGTCTCATGACAAAAGAAATAGACACAACCACCAGCCTACCTCCAAAGAATGTATTCCATGGGAAGATGGTCTCATTACAAAAAAAACAAATATTAAACAACCCCCCTAAAGAATGTATTCCCTTGAAAGATGTTCATGACAACAAAAACAGATAGTACACAACCACCAGCCTCACAAGGAATGTATTCTCTTGGATGATGGTCTCATGACAAAAGAACAGATACAACACAACCACCAGCCCCCAAGGAATTTATTCTCTTGGATGATGGTCTCATGACAAAAGAACAGATACCACATCACTCCCCAAGAATGTAGTCCTGTGTAGATGGTCTCATGACAAAAGAACAGAACTACACAACCAGCATCCCCCCAGAGAATGTATTTAGTAAAAAGAGTGTCTCATTACAAAAGAACATATACTACAATACCACCAGCCCACCAAAGAATATAGTCCCTTGGAAGATGGTCTCATGACAAAAGAACAAATACTGCCCATCAAAGAATGTAGTCTCTAAAAAGATGGTCTCATGACAAAATAAATGATAACACAAAACAACCAGCCTCCCAACGAATGTATTCCCTAGAAAGATGGTATCATGACAAAAACACAGATACTACACAACAACTAGGCCCCCACAGAATGTATTCCGTTAAAAGATGGAATTATGAGAAAAGAACAGATACTACACAACCACAAGCAACCCAAAGAATATATTCGCTGGAATAATGGTCTCATGACAAAAGAACAGATACTACACAACACCCTCTCAAAGAATGTATTCCCTAGAAACATGGTCTCATGACAAAAGAACAGAAACTAAAAACCTACCAGGTCCCTAAACAATGTATTCCCTTGGATGATGGTCTCATGACAAAAGAACATATATTGCACAACGTTACTCGTTCTTCGTGAGAAGCGAGTTTCGTCAGTCTGGGTTTTGGAGGCGAACCTATCAGACATGATTTTAATGTAGTCAGCAATTTGATTTAACGGAAATATTTCCCTAAGAAAATACAAGCGAGAGATATCCTTATCCCCTCTATGAATGGTTAAGAAAATAATTGTTAAGTACTACGATTAAGTAGTGATTTGCTCTCTCTCTCTCTCGACGTAGTGAATGGCTCAGGCCGATAGATAACAACGCTTGTAATAAAAGGAATTGAAAGTTAAGAGGATTGTTTGTCTTCGGAGTGCGTCATGGTGTTTTTGTTGCAAACAACGGGCGGCGTGGTTCACGGCTGGAGGGAAGGAAGAAAGAATTCATCCACTAGACGACACGACTCTCTACACGGCGAGGGAGAAATCTAAGGTATGCAAACAATATATGAACTATGTGATTTATAATGTTTTAAAAATGACGGACTGTGTTATCTCCCCTGTATTTCATGTTTTGTGCTCGAATCAATGGTCGAACCCGATTAAACGATATAACGAATTTTTATTTTTTATTACAATTCTACTTGATAGTTTTTGCTAATTTCTAGTGTACAAACTTATTTTTGCTTGATACATAAGTATATCAAAGAGTTTTCCGGTTAATGTAATTGGAATTGCGATTTTCAGCTTTTTTAAATATGTACGCTTCTCTGTACAAGTACCAAAATATGCTTTTCATATTATCTTTTACTTTTATAAACGGAATAAAATAATGTTAGAATGTGTTTACCATCTTCATAATGAGTCATGTTTTGTTAGGGAATAAAAAAGTCAGGATTTGATAAGAAATAAAAAGCAATTAAACGGCCATTTCTACTTTGAAAAATCAAATCGTTTTTCATTAATTTTTTTTTCATTAGATTTAAATGTTTATCGACCAAATCTGACAACCCTCTAATTTTACTCCATCTTAAAATAGGGGATTTCATAGAGTTTAATTTGTGGTAAATAATAATTATTCGAAAATAATGTGTTTTGCTTCACCTATTCATGGGATCTATTTATGTTAAAAATAATATTTAATATTAAAAGGTAGTTTTAAGCAATTTAATTTGTTAAAAGCTTTGTAAAATAATCCAGTTATGTGGTTGCTGAACGCGGAATATTTTACTCAATCTTTATTTACGGCAAATTAAATTGCTTAAAACTCTTTTTAAATATTGAATATGATTTTTTCAAAACAAATAGGTCACAAAAGATAGGTAAAGCAACAAACATTTTTCTTTTACTAATTTCGCAAATGTATTTCCTTTAAACTAATTTATGTCGGTAATAGTAAATACTACCTCGAGAATTATAATATCTACTACGTGAACTACGAAGAAAATAACACGAGAAAGATATGGTATTTATTTTTTATTTTTTATGGAAATCGCTCCAGACAAGGCATGAAACCACTTGATGTAAGGAGCTAAAAAGAACAAATATGATTATCGCAAAGACAGGAGATGCCTATTGACCTTAGTCTTGAAAAGACCAAAGTTATAGGTAGGAGGAAAACAGTCAGCAGAAAGAGAGTTCCACAAGCATGTGGTTCTTATAAAAAAGCTACTGGAATTGGAAGTTGTATTACAATGAGGTATCAAAACAGCGAATTGATGGAGACCACTAGACCATTGAGTCAAACGAACTGGAACAAAAGAAACGGAGAATAGATCACATTATTCTGAAGAACACATGCCATAATAGTATTTATAGAAAAGACTGAGACTAGCAACATCGCGTTTGTGAGAGATGGGGTGTAAAGAAGAAGAAAGGGTAGGGACAATCAAATTATATATATACGTTTCTCCACCTTATCAAGAACCCTCAAATGAGAAAAAGATTCAACAGTGCAAATATGACAACAGTACTTCATACATGGGCTGATTGTGGATTTGTAGAGAGATAGAGAATAGCCTCAGAGAATCGACTTTACGAGAAGCAGAAAAGGGAAATGGTGTCGTAATTTCGGGGTCGTTAGCGAAATTCGAATTACTTGGTAACCAAGCGGATTAAAAACAGTTAAAAAGAAAACATGACAAGGGGAAAAGACAAACTAAGAGGTTCGATTGAGTTAAAATATAGCTTCATTTACATTAAAAATGGGGAGGTCAACATATTGCCACTTCACGTAATGTAGGTCAAGGTTTTCTGTTTGGGTTGTGTCGTGTATCCGCCTTGCTTTCCTTCCAGCATCATCATCGATGTAATGAAGTCTAGAGGTGACGTCATGTATGGTGTATCCTGGAGTCTTTGGGCGCGCTTTTTGATTCAGTACCAGCTTGACAGCCGAGGGTGAGGTTCGTTTCAGAGTGGTCTCCGTCCGATTTGTGAATGGACGTAAAATGTTTGGATGATTTTCTAAATGTTCTTAGAGTAAGAACGATATATTTGAACGATCCTATTTTTACAGAAACATATCTTTCCTAGAAGGGATGGATTAACGAAGGACATTTCTGGATAATGGACAAGTTATTAAGAAAAGATTATCGAATAACATTTATGAAGTAATTTCAAAGATTGAGCCCTTTGGAATGAAAATGAACATTTATTAAGTAATTTCAAAGATTGAGTCCTTTGGAATTAAAAATATGAAAGGAAGACAGAGAAAGGGACATTTAAAACGGACATTTCAATAGAAAAAGAAAAAACTAACCCAAACTTTGCCGGAGACGTTTCGTCAACCAATATGATATAATCGGGTATATTTTTGAGTTTTATTTTATTGTGTTATGCCCTTTGAGAACCTTGTGTTAAATTGATAAAAAGACTTCTTTGTTCTTTATTTAATGTTTTATATGAACAAATAGGAGAGAGAAAGAAGACTCTTTCGTCTTTATTATATGAACAAAAAAGAAATGAATTATTTTGTTTCCAATTTCGTTGTGCCAACGATCTTACCCTTTTGTGAATTTTGCATGTCTTGAGTTTTATTTTATTTTTATCTTGGTTACTGTGGGTTAATGTTATTAACCTTGCTTTGGGAAATAAAAGCAGCCATCCCCATTTTTAATGTAAATAAAGCTATATTTTAACTCAATCGAACCTCTTATTTTGTCTTTTCCCCTTTTCATGTTTTCTTTTTAACTGTTTTTAACCCCCATGGTTACCAAGTAATTCGAATTTCGCTAACGACCCCGAAATTACGACACCATTTCGATAATGGATCTAATATATGAACTCCAAAAAAAATTTGATGAGAAAGAAAGACCAATAAGTTTCAGAGTCGATTTCTCCTCAAGAGCAGAGCCATCCATGGGAATCTCAGGAAGAAAGATTGATCTGAGTCTTAACGGGATTAAATGAAACAAGCAATTTCATACCCTAATCCACAACTGAACCCAGGTCAACTACTAGATCAGCTGCATATTTCGACTAATCCGAAAAGGGACGAATATGCTAATATCAATTCAAGGAAGATGGTGTCTGTCATCTTTTCCTTTTCCCCAATAAAATATTAAAATATTGCGATAAATGAAATAATCTTAATTTTACTCATAATATTCATCAAAGAGATCGGTCTTGTTTCCAAATGGTTGATTTAATTTTCCTCATCTTTAATTTTTTGCGAACCAGCTTTTCCGGTCGTCATCTTAAATGTCGACTTCATCACATATTTAATTAATATAATCGTTTCTTTCTTGAAAACAGTTGAAAGCAAATTGTGCAAAAAAGTAAGTATTACTTGAATTTATTTGTTTTATGGTTTCTTTTTTAATACAGGGACGCATCTAAACCATTATGTTTCCCTTTTGATTTGATATGAATGCCGAAACGTTACAAGTATGCTTGTAAACAATCCCTCAGCTTGGTTTTTAAAACATCACACAAAAATTCCACAAATTTATAATTTTTTATGTATCAATTCTCAGTATTTACTTCAACAGTGCTGAAGATTCCCCCGGGGATGAGACGCGGGAGCCTCTGTGTAGCTTAATTGTCATAAGTATATTTTCATAGCTTACTATATATATATATATATATATATATATATATATATATATATATATATATATATATATATATATATATATATATATATATATATATATATATGTAAATATGAACTTATCAATCATCATTTTTCCTCTGATGATAAGATTTTCATCTTTGAAAAGACTGGTTTAAGGAATGAAAGAGAAGAAAAATAAATGTTTTTATTAACTAAACTGCTCCTTGTGTTGAACAACTGAAGATATCGATTTGCTTCCATTTGCAGGTCTAATTAATTTTCATTGACTTACCATACCATATATATATATATATATATATATATATATATATTTCTAGTCAGGTATTTTTATACGTTTATATATTTGTATGTACAGGATTTATTCCTAGACTGAAGTAAAACTGATCAATATGATTTTTTAACCAAGCTGCTAGGTGTAAAATGTCCAAATGTGGTCTATATTTACTTTAATACAGTTGTGAAAATTCAGATAACTCCGATTTAAAAAAAAATTTACAATAAGTATTAGTTATCAATTATTAAATATATTCCACATAAATCAATTGTTAAGCATTTAAAAATGATTTAGGAGGAATAATGTAGTCACAAACTCCCATTCGAAAATTGAAATATATAAGATTTACATTGAATATGACAATATTTTTCTAATTGAAATACTTGTTTCATCCTAATTAAGCAATTGAATGTTCATATCGTGATATGTCTATACCATGTGCGTTTCTATTTCTCTACCTTGTTTATATTTCATCGATGAACGTCGATACAAACATATGTCAAAAGTAAAACATACAAGTGATAAATATTTCCACTAACCGAAATAGTTTTGATTACAATCTTTTTTAATTTCCTTCTCATCCGTAATTCTTCATTTTCATACTTTTCTTCATATTTTACTTATAAATGCATCAAGAAATTCGCTACTTCCCGAATCTCGGCTCCAGTCGTTGGTTTGGAAGTATGTAGCTTGTCTGAGGTGATGATATCCGGGGAATTGATTAAAGATTTTACGTTCTGTAAACATTCATTATTGGCAGCAAAACCGCGTTGATCGGGCGAACAACTTCTGGTTATTATTTCCCCCATATTTCCTGAATACAGGGTGTTTCAAAAGTCTTGGGAACATAACGATTTTTAATAACTCAAAAACTATTAGGAGTTGAAAAATGAAATTGGTACCGTTGGAAAGGTTAAAGTTTCAAGTTCTGTGGGGAATCTTCAAAGTTGCTCAATATGAGCACCATTCGTCACACGGCAGACATCTAGTCGATAGTCCATTTCCTGCCAAACGCGTTCCAGCATCTTGACGTCAATGGTTCCCACAACTGCCGTTACTCGAGCCTGTAGTTCGTCAATATCTCTTGGAAGGGGCGGCACATAGACTTGTTGCTTGACAAAGCCCCAAAGGAAAAAGTCACACGGGGTAAGATCTGGAGACCTAGGAGGCCAGGGCATGAGAACGTCATCACCTCGCCCAGATTTCCCAATCCATCTACCAGGCAGCCTTGTGTTAAGAAACTGCCTTACTCTAAGACTCCAGTGCGGTGGTGCACCATCTTGTTGAAAAATGAAGTCATCAGATTCTGCTTGTTCCAACTGAGCCATTAACCAGTCTTCCAGCATGTTGAGATAGGATTCACCAGTGATAGTTGCCTCTTCAAAGAAGAACGGTCCATAGACACCTTTCTTGGAAATTGCACAAAACACGTTCACTTTTGGTGAATCTCGCTCGTGCTCAAGAAGTTCATGAGGATTCTCAGTACCCCATATGCGAGTGTTATGCTTGTTAACTTTGCCATTCAGATGGAAGGTCGCCTCATCGCTAAAAACAAGCCGGTCATCAAAGCCGTTATCTTCCAACTTCTCTTGCATTGCAATGCAAAAGTCACGGCGAAGTGGCTTATCAGTGTCCTTCAACTTTTGGACCAACTTGAGCTTGTAAGGTACCATTTGCAGTCGTTTCCTTAAGACACGCCAGACAGTTGCTGGAGCAAGCTGAAGTTCCCTGCTGGCTCTTCTCACTGATTTACGGGGGCTCCGCTGAAAGGCTGTCCGAACTTGCTCAACTGCATCTTCTGAAGTTGAAGGGCGACCTGTTCGCTTACTTGGGCACAAACACCCATCTTTCACAAATTTAGCATGCCATCTGACAATGGATTTCCTTTCAGGGGCTTCTTTTTTAAATTTCCTGCGAAATGCACGCTGAACACATGTCCACGATTCAGTCTTTGCAAATTGGAGGACGCAAAATGCCTTGTCTTGTTTAGAGAACGCCATTACTGCACCTGGAAAGATAACACGAAAATCATTAGTATGACCAAAAACTTGATTAAGCAAGCTTTAAAATGGCACCAGTTTCATTTTTCTACCTGGAATAGTTCATGAGATATACGCATTTGTAATGTTCCCAAGACTTTTGAAACACCCTGAATATTGGCAACGTCGGTTGCTCCTGTTGATCTGGTCACGTCTATGGTCACGTGATACTCGACATCACATATATAGCTTTTATGGAATGCCAAGACTAAATTGAGCACATAACAGACTTTTAAAAAATGTTTTCTTTCATAAACAAAATTATTGGAATTTAAAGAAATTAAATTTTTTGGGTAAAGAAGGGGAAATTGATGCTTTATTTTCCAAATAAAAAAATAATTGTTCTATTATAAAACTTAATCAAATAATTTCTTTTTATTGGTATGTTAGAAATAAGATGTTTTGGTTAAGTGAGTATATATATATATATATATATGCAAGCGTCATTAAAGACCACAGAGTTTTCCCTCTTCACTAACTTTCTTGTGAATTTCTCGAGGCGGCGAGCGATTCGTCGGTTTTCGGGTGTTAATTAGTTGAGTATGGCACCTAACATTGTATCGTGGGACATTCCTCTAGCGCTTTCGGTCTCTCTACCGTCTTCAGGGGGCTGTGTCTTATTGTTACTAAGAGCCGTATTTATAGTTTTAGTATGTGTTATATATCTATTAATTTACATATCTACCTATATATAAAGTTCCGAATACGTTCGTCGAACACTCTCGATTAGTCTTCTATCTGTGCCCGCTTCTAGGTACATATAGATCTTAATTTCCATTAACTACGTGACAGTTTTCGTTGGCCGAGTGGATATGGCGACTACTTGCAGATTCTAGGTTGACTCTTTGAACCGGGTTCGCGCCTCCTGACCGTCTGAAATTGTTACTTTCCTGCACTGATGAGAGCAATAAGCTTGAAACGCTAGCGTCTGTAGGTATTAATAATTTAATATTTATTTATGAATATTATATATATATATATATATATATATATCTTTGTTTATTTTTATTATTATTATAATTATTATCGATGGAAAATCAAAATAATGTATAGTGTTCTTTGAAATAATATACTTACCTTGAACAACCTGAGTAATGTTCATGCATATCAGTCGAGAATACGTGCTCGACGATCAGTCCGACAGACTGTGGGCCGTTGTGATTTATTCTGGCCCTGCTCTGTTGGACTGAGGTATGATTCTGTTCAGTCTCAAAACAAGATTTTATTTTCTCTTTTAGAAGGGGTTAGTTTATTACTATTAGCCTGAGGCGCCGCTACCGAGGAATACCGACTGAGCTGCTCAGGCATTTTTGTGGGTTGGAGCACGCTAATCTAGGAGAGTAGAGAGTGGACCATGTGTTTACTTTCGACAGCCTCGTAACTCTCGCTTCTCTTATTTTATCCTTTAGTCCTCAGATTCCATGAGCGATGTTTCTGACAAACGGGATACATTGCTGTTTTCTGGGTCGAAATCTATCCATATAACACTTATCGTTAGCCAGTTTTTGACCGTGAAGTAGTATTTTTAGCTCCTTACATCAAGTGGTTTCGTGCATTGTCTGGAGCGATTTCTCTTTAAAACCCCTAGTACGCTGGCTTTTCACATCCACATCTTGTCTCAAACTTCCTTGAGAGAAGGTTAATAAACACACACGCACACACTAGTTGGTCGAGCCGCATTGAAGAGCTGTGATACAGCGAAGCAGTCGGTGTGTGGATCACTATATAAAGCTCCCTTTTTAGGTAGAGCTTATTGTAAGGCATAGCTCATTGGGTAAAACTATGTCACGCTCCCGTCACTTGACAATAATTACATTGTAGATATCACTTACATTCAGCCGGTGTCGTATGATAGCGCAGGGGTAGAGGCGCCAACTGTCAGCTCGACGGTTGAGTTTAAATCCCGGCTTGAGTGGGTGTGTGTCAGGGTATGTTGAAAAGAAATCAATAAAGTGCTCAATCGCAAAAATGTGAGAGCTAAAACACAACTATTTATTAAAAACGATATGCTACACATTTCAAAGTCTACTATAGTTTCATTGACACGGCTTGACCTTTTACCGTTTGGAAAAGGCTATTAGAGTTTCTTGAACTCATTAGCGACTCACGAAATGAAAACAAATCGAAGAATTACTTTTTCTGATGCATTCGCTCAATCTTCGATCCGTTTTAATTTTGTGAGTCACTGATGATTTGAATGGACTCTAACGGCATTTTCTAAACAGTCAAAAGTCAATCTATGTCAATGAAACAATGTACCGCTCTAAATTATGTAACATATAGTTTTTGAATAAATATTTCATATATATATATATATATATATATATATATATATATATATATATATTAATTTCCTGCATTACTAAGGCCGGGCACTCTGAGAGAATTTAATAACAAGCAGTGCTACTAGCTTCATTGTGAGATCCAACACAGTTTGTTATTGTAGATCACTATTCGCTGCTCGTTGTAAATACCCACCGACCTGGCATTTACGAAGTTAAATTCCTATTAAATTCCCAGCTAATTAATGTTGACTGCGAATCAGTTGCGATTTATGATCGGATTTCGCGCTCGCCGGAAATTAATTTCCTGCACTGAAGATTGCGTAAGCATCAAACATCGATGTATGTAGTAAATAATTAATATGTATTTATAAACATTTTATATATATATATATATATATATATATATATATATATATATATATATATATATATATATATATATATATATACTTATTTAATAATAACTATGGAATTATTATCAACATACGTATACGTGTGATCCTGGCGGAATCTTCAGTGTCGAGATAACTGTTCAAACTGGGCGCACGATTCGAACCCGAGAACATGAGTCACATTTTGAATTCAAATTTATATATATTCTAAGTTATTTATATATATATATATATATATATATATATATATATATATATATATATATATATATATATATGAGAGAGAGAGAGAGAGAGAGAGAGAGAGAGAGAGAGAGAGAGAGGGGGAGAGAGATATGTGTGTGTACGTGTGTGTGTGTGTTATACGAAAAGCAATATTTATTCTTTGGAAGACATTTTCTTTATAGAAAAAAAAAATACATATACCAAACTCTTTTCCTAGCACGAACACATTGAGGTGATTCTGACAATTATTTTTTTTACTTTTGTTCTATCTGAAATAACGCAAATTGTCACAGAGACGTAACGGTTACTGGGTGGAAAGTTTGTGTTATACGAAAAGCAATATTTCTTTTTGGAAGCAATTGTTAGTAAGACGTAACGGGCTACTGGCTGGAGAGTAGGGCATCAAAGTATTTGTTCACACACCATTTAAATTTCTGCATGTTAGTACGGTTAGGTAAAATTGACAGGAATTCGAAAGTGCGGAAATCCGAGGAAAGAAGCTATTAGAGTAGGACATTTTCCGGCATCTGGGGACCTTTAGGGATTAGATTTTGCTGCTTGTCAGTTGGGTTGGGGGTAGTTACGTTGAGGGATACAAGTGCAGTAAGTACATCGGATCACATTCCGTGGAAGTACTTGTCAAACAAGCAGAGTGATTTTTAAATATATATATATATAATACTTTTGTCGATAGTAATTAATTAAAGTCATTTAATAAAAAGAAAAATTACTAAAACCTTTTTTAAATATTTGTTATTCAATGTTCAATGTAATTTAAAAGTAACTAACATTGCTAGCATGAAAGAAAGATATACCGACGAGGCATAAGCAAGAACAATTCACATGGTTGGGTTGGGGGTAGTTACGTTGGGGGATACAAGTGCAGTAAGTACATCGGATCACATTCCGTGGAAGTACTTGTCAAACAAGCAGAGTGATAAAACACTGCAGCAATTCGACAAGGGCTTGTGAGAAAGCGTGGGACATATAATGTTAGAAATTCTTTGTGGAACCACTTGCCAGAAGAAGAGGGCCGTGGTTGGTGCTCCAGCCAAGATCCAGCAACAATTCTCTCTGCACGAATAAATGGTTTATATAGGATTCACACAGTTCCAACAATCATAAGAAATATTTGCAACTACAGATTTTCATGGCAAATAGCAGCCCTCTCGAGAGTCCAACGTTTAAAGTTGTCTACGTGACATTCTAAAACAACATGAAGTGGAATAAGTACAGGACGGAACAGCATTAAATATGACCATCAACGTCGGTTTCTGCTGTTGGTCTGGTCACATCTATGGTCACGTGATACTCGACAACCCATATATAGCTTTTCTGGAATGCCAAGACTAAATTGAGCACATAACAGACTTTAAAAAAATGTTTTCTTTCATAAACAAAATTATTGGAATTTAAAGAAATTAAATTTTTTGGGTAAAGAATGGGAAATTGATGCTTTATTTTCCAAATAAAAAATGAATTGTTCTATTATAAAACTTAATCAAATAATTTCTTTTTATTGGTATGTTAGAAATAAGATGTTTTGGTTAAGTGAGTATATATATATACATATATATATATATATATATATATATATATATATATATATATATATATATATATGTATACTCACTTAACCAAAACATATATATATATATATATATATATATATATATATATATATATATGCAAGCGTCATTAAAGACCACGGAGTTTTCCCTCTTCACTAACTTTCTTGTGAATTTCTCGACGCGGCGAGCGATTCGTCGGTTTTCGGGTGTTACTTAGTTGAGTATGGCACCTAACATTGCATCGTGGGACATTCCTCTAGCGCTTTCGGTCTCTCTACCGTCTTCAGGAGGCTGTGTCTTATTGTTACTAAGAGCCGTATTTATAGTTTTAGTATGTGTTATATATCTATTAATTTACATATCTACCTATATATAAAGTTCCGAATACGTTTGTCGAACACTCTCGATTAGTCTTCTATCTGTGCCCGCTTCTAGGTACATATAGATCTTAATTTCCATTAATTACGTGACAGTTTTCGTTGGCCGAGTGGATATGGCGACTGCTTGCAGATTCTAGGTTGACTCTGTGAACCGGTTCGCGCCTCCTGACCGTCTGAAATTGTTACTTTCCTGCACTGATGAGAGCAATAAGCTTGAAACGCTAGCGTCTGTAGGTATTAATAATTTAATATTTATTTATGAATATTATATATATATATACATATATATCATTATTTTTTTTTTTGTTTATTTTTATTATTATTATAATGGGTATCGATGGAAAATCAAAATAATGTATAGTGTTCTTTGAAATAATATACTTACCTTGAAGAAGCTGAGTAATTTTCATGCATATCAGTCGAGAATACGTGCTCGACGATCAGTCCGACAGACTGTGGGCCGTTGTGATTTCTTCTGGCCCTGCTCTGTTGGACTGAGGTATGATTCTGTTCAGTCTCAAAACAAGATTTTATTTTCTCTTTTAGAAGGGGTTAGTTTATTACTATTAGCCTGGGGCGCCGCTACCGAGGAATACCGACTGAGCTGCTCAGGCATTTTTGTGGGTTAGAGCACGCTAATCTAGGAGAGTAGAGAGTGGACCATGTGTTTACTTTTCGACAGCCTCGTAACTCTCGCTTCTCTTATTTTATCCTTTAGTCCTCAGATTCCATGAGCGATGTTTCTGACAAACGGGATACATTGCTGTTTTCTGGGTCGGAATCTATCCATATAACACTTATCGTTAGCCAGTTTTTGACCGTGAAGTAGTATTTTTAGCTCCTTACATCAAGTGGTTTCGTGCATTGTCTGGAGCGATTTCTCTTCAAAAACCCTAGTACGCTGGCTTTTCACAACCACATCTGACCTTGTCTCAAACTTCCTTGAGATGAGGTTAATAAACACACACGCACACACTAGTTGGTAGAACCGCATTGAAGAGCTGTGATACAGCGAAGCAGTCGGTGTGTGGATCACTATATAAAACTCCCTTTTTAGGTAGAGCTTATTTGTAAGGATATCGCAACCTGCCATTAGCTTGAAAGCATAGCTAATTGGGTAAAACTATGTCACGCTCCCGTCACTTGACAATAATTACATTGTAGATATCACTTACATTCAGCCGGTGTCGTATGATAGCGCACGGGTAGAGGCGCCAACTGTCAGCTCGACGGTTGAGTTTAAATCCCGGCTTGAGTGGGTGTGTGTCAGGGTATGTTGAAAAGAAATCAATAAAGTGCTCAATCGCAAAAATGTTAGAGCTAAAACACAACTATTTATTAAAAACGATATGCTACATATTTCAAAGTCTACTATAGTTTCATTGACAGGGCTTGACATTTTACCGTTTGGAAAAGGCTGTTAGAGTTTTTTGAACTCATTAGCGACTCACGAAATGAAAACAAATCGAAGAATAACCTTTTCTAATGTATTCGCCTAATCTTCGATTCGTTTTAATTGTGTGAGTCACTGATGATTTGAATGGACTCTAACGGCATTTTCTAAACAGTAAAAAGTCAATCTATGTCAATGAAACAATGTACGTCTCTAAAATATGTAAACAGATAGTTTTTGAATAAATATTTTATATATATATATATATATATATATATATATATATATATATAATATATATTAATTTCCTGCACTGAAGATTGCGTAAGCATGAAACATCGATGTCTGTAGGTAATAAATAATTAATATTTATTTACAAATATTATTAAAAGCCCCCTTTTACTAAGGCCGGGCACTCTGAGAGAATTTAATAACAAGCAGTACAACTAGCTTCATTGTGAGATCCAACACACTTTGTTGTTGTAGATCACTATTCGCTGCGTTTTAAATACCCGCCGACTTGGCATTTACAAAGTTAAAGCCATCCTAAACTCCAAGCTAATTTGTGTTGACTGCGAATCAGTGGCGATTTGTGATCGGATTTCACGCCTGTCGACCGTCGGAAATTAAATTCCTGCACTGAAGAGTCCGTAAACATCGATGTCTCTAGGTAATAAATAATTATTATTTATTTATAAATATTATATATATATATATATATATATATATATATATATATATATATATATATATATATGTATATATCTATATTAATAATGGAGA
The DNA here is from genome assembly GCA_963556195.1 of Sepiola atlantica. Lineage (NCBI taxonomy): Eukaryota > Metazoa > Mollusca > Cephalopoda > Sepiida > Sepiolidae > Sepiola > Sepiola atlantica. The sequence continues at coordinate 392,319 of CAUVYP010000143.1, read as the reverse complement.
TTATGTATCTGTCTGTCTGTCTGTCTGTCTGAAGCCGAAACTCCATCAGAGTAATATTACTATTTAATTAGTCCGACAGCTACTTCATATACTACTACAAAAACCGCCGTACACACTATGCGCATTTCTCAATTTACATAATTAATTGCTTTTAAACTTCTAATAAATTAGTATTCGCAAATATACACTCATGATTGTTTTCTTCAGATTTCCACATGTATTTACGCTATTTTGCTCGCTTATAATCTTATTTATAAATTATAATTATTTCTTTTATTATTTATATATATACATACATGAAATGAGTTACGTAGTTAATATATCTATGACGAAACTGATTGAACAGCCAGCGTTAATCCATGTAATTGGTTCCATCCCTCCGATTATTCAGTATGAACGCAAGACAGGCGCGTTATTTAAAATGTAAACAAAACGCTGGATTTACCGTGCTACTTTTACTCTGATTTGTTTATTAAAACGTTCTGAGTTTGTTTATTTTCTTAATCTTATTAGCCATTATGTTTTAAAACACAAATTCACTGAATCAAATTGTTTGATTAAAATAATAATTGATTTAAAAATTACTATTTTAAAACACGCACACACACATTATAACGAATTTAGTTCAGGTAAACTTTTTCTTTTGGAGAATTAAAAAACTATTCGTGTTTACTGTATTTGATTTTTTAATACTTTCATTATAGGTACACCTTTTCCTCCGATTTTAAAAACATCCAATATTATCATTTTTTCACGACCTCAACTGAATTTATGATTTTGATTTCACCTTATACGCTGTTAAGCTTTTATTTACAAACTGTTTTTATTATTCCATGTTTTATTTATAAAAGATGTGATTTATTCCTTTTCTGTCAACAAAAAAACTAACACATTGTACTGGAAAACTATACAACTGATTTTAGAATCAAATTGTTTAATTAAAATGGTCATTAAACAAACACACACACAAATACACACACACAAACACACATATTCTAATGAATTTTAATTTAGGTAAACTCCGAGAGCATTTACATAACTAATCGTGTTCACTGTATTTGATTTTTTGGTGCTTTTTCACTTTAGGACCCGCACTAACTTTGACCCCGTCGTTAGGGTTAGGATCAAGGTCACAGTGGGGGTTAGAATTAGGGTTTAGAGTTAGGGTTAGGTTTTTCTTTTTTTCTTCTTTTCTTTTTCTTTTCTTAACTAAAAAATATTTTTATGTATGTTGAGGGGGGTCCCAAAAAATGTTTTTCTTTCCTTTTAGGCTAACAATATTTCTATTTATTAAAATTATTAAAACAAAAAAAATTTTTTTCTTTATTTTCAACTAAAAATATTCTTGGTCATAAACAAAGAAAATAAATGTCTAACCACCCAAGAAATATGACTGGGGCTCCATCGGTTTACGCATGAGCGTTCATTTCTGACGCGGCAGCCTAGCAAAAATATGGAGATTATATATCTGTCTGACTGTCTGTCTCTCCGTCTGTCTGAAACCGAAACTCCATCAGAGTTATATTACTATTTACTAGTCTGCCAGCTTCTATATATAGTACTACAAAAAACGCCGTAAACATATAAATAAAGTAGAAAGAAATTTCAAGACGAGACTGCGATTAGAACGGAAAACGTGTCAAGAATCTTACTTAAAATAATACTGTTTCAACTTCCTTATATACTGTTACAAAAAGTCGCTCAGACACTAGACGGGTTTTGCCATTTACATAATTCATTACTTTTAAACTTCAATTAAATTCATATTTACAAATATACACTCTGTTATCAAATTTACATATGTATTTACAATATTTTCCGATAAGGTGATATTAATAAAAATTATTCATACAATTAATTAAACACATTTAATTAAACAACCAGCGTGTTTTTAAACCATACTTTGAATGGCAAGTACTGTTAAAATTGCAAAGTCATCCTTTCGGAAGTGACGTCATTTTGAGAGGATTTTTTTTCATATTATAATTCTTTATTTTCATTACGTTGTTAAGGCAAGGTGTTTTTTTGTAAATTAAAGTTAAGCAAGGCATATCCCAGCCATTAGTAAATGGGTGACCATTTTGGAAAAATAAATTGCTGACTCATCCTTCCGGTCCTTCCGGAAGCGACGTCATTGTGAGAGGATTTTTTCACATTATCATTCTGTATTTTCATTACGAGGTGTTTTCTTGTAAATTGAAGTTAAGCAAGGTATATCCCGGCCATTAGTAAATAGGTGACCATTTTGGAAGAATTAATTGCTGACTACTCCTTCCGGAAGCAACCTCACTGTGAGAGGATTTTTTCACATTATCGTACTTTATTTTCATTACGTTGTTAAGACAAGGTGTTTTATTGTAAATTGAAGTTAAGCAACAAATATCTCGGCCATTACTAAATGGGTAACCATTTTGGAAGAATAACAAAACTGGTTCTATGATATGACGTAGGCGCCTTCAATAGCATATTTAAACATGAGTCTTTGATATGACCGAGGCGCCTCCTAATTTTTTTTCCGTTTTTTAACTATGTATGGGGGAGGGTAAACAATTTTTTATGGGGGGGTCAAATGTTTTTTTTTAACTAAAAATATTCTTATGTATGGGGGAGAGGTGGGGAGTTAATTTTTTTTTCTGATTTTAACTGAAAATACTACTATGTATGGGGGAGGGTAAAAACAAATTGGGGGGGGGTAAAAATCTTTCCAGCTGTGGCTATTACACCTTTATCTTGTTATTTTATGCTAAAGAAATTGCCTATTTTAAGCTGATTAATGGCGGTTGAAACGGCGAAATGCTCTGTGCCTAGGCACAATAACAATTGCACAGGTCAGATGGAACCATTGGATATATGCAGCTTGCTATGGAATTTCTGCGTGGATACGAACGTTTCTATGCCTGCGTTTTTCACTGATTCTGTGTTTGGCCATCTATCGCGGTCCTCATTTCTGTTGTGAATATATCTAGGCGATATTCGAAATGCCTTGGTCAAAACGGAATTACACAAGCATTATACACGCATCAAGTACAGTTTTGAGTTGCTGTTAATTTGACCTTCATCATCCACCTTCTAGCGTTTAAAACTTCAAGAGTGTATAGATTGTATATGATTGAAGAAAAGATTTAATAGTACAATCGGGATTCACTCTTCTTGCTAGGGCATGTCGGGACTAGCCACTTTTGTCAGGGCGGGCCTCATCGACGTACCGTCTATCCAAAATATTTCCACAGTGACGTGTTGAAAATTATCTGATCATTTAGGCAACCAGGACACGGACTTCTCAGATACCATGATCTCATCACGGGTCTCCACCGTCGGTCAACATATGATCTCGATATATTTTTTTGGGGGGAGGGGGGGGTCTTACCCTTGTGTAAAGGTGCAGACGGCATACTCTACAACTGTAGCTGACATTGGAGACGGATGAAATCGCACATATGAAGGAAGTATATTTGGATAGCGAGGCTATTATGGTTATTTAGAAATGTTGTTATCTTAGTGATTCCATTGGAACAGAGGAGAAGTTGGTACTAGTATATTTTCTCGATTTATGAGTAAATTGAGTAAATTCAGAGAACGTCTGTAATTACTAACCAGCATAGCGTTATCCCAGTTAACCAAAGGAAGATTGTATCAGGAATGTTTACGCAGTGTGATGATGTATGTAAATGAAATCTGGCCAGTGAGGGTTGCATGGATAGAAATTATATTTAAATTACACAATTGATCTGTAATATTAGCCTTCAAATCCGGCTTAGATCTGATAACTTCAAAGGAAGATTAAATCCATACAGTATATGTAGATTTGTGTACAACACAAAACTTGGTTGGTTTGGTTACATTGAAAGGATGGATGAGAGTTCTTCCGTCAGTCAATGTAGAATAGTATAAGTAGCAGAGTGAGTTGACACGGGAAGGCCAAGGAAATAATAGATTCATCTCTTACTCAGTGACTGTCCATCACTCTCACCCTCTCTTATCAAATATTGATTTACGCATTCGCTAATAGTTTTAATGCCCCTATGGGCACTTAGAGAAAGAGTGACTCTGTCTTCAGTGTTGCTATATGCCATAAGCAAGTATGTAAATTAGATAGACAATTTTACTTTACTTATATATTATTGATAAAGATAATATAGAAACAATAGACTTATCAGTTTTTCTTATGCAAAAATAATTTCTTAATAGATATATCACAGTTTATAAATGTTCGAATGGAATGAGGGTGGAACAAATGTCGGTTATGGTTGTGAACTAACGAGTCATGGGTACGTCTTGTAAATGGTTTTCCTTAAAATGTTTTCGCATATATTTTAATCACACAGATTACATGTTAAAAGATTCCTTAGATTAGGAATAGGATTATGATTACATAAATCCATTTGAATTGTTCTAATTAGTCGTAATTAGTAATTAAATCCCCAAGCAATTCTTCCCTTTGTAAATATAAGGCTATACCCCTAACTTCTGATCACTGTATGTTGTATGAACCCAGCTCTTATTTTATACGGTGTGTATAACTTTCGCTTCCACCCACGACTCTCTCTCTCTCTTTCCCTCGATTTATTGACTGTCAAAGTTAACCAAATAACTGTGACATATGAGAAGCAGTAGAGAAAGAAAGAGATAGAAATGGAGATATAGCAAGCAACACTAGACTAATTTGGAATTTTAGTTTTTTATTTTCTTTATGTAACTGGTTTTGCAAACTTACATCGAGCTCAATCGGTGACCCAACCGTTCTCATCTGTTCCAGTATATGTATATATTTATTCATCAACACACTTACACATATATTAGTTGGGGTCTCTGGTTAGAGAGCGAGAAAGGCGGTTAAAAGAGAGGGAGAAATAAGGATATTTATTTTTTCTATTAAATTGGCTTTGGTAACTAACTTCGAGCTCCATCGGTGACCCAACCGGACTTATTTGTTCCAGTATATTTATATATGTATTCATCCACACACTTATACATATATTAGTGTTTGTGTCCGGTTAGAGAGTAAAATAGAGAGGCAGCGAGAGAAATAAGGATACAATGCGTGCGTTTGTGTCTTTGGTTTTAGTATTAATACCTTTGCGGCATCAGTGTTAAACAGAAAAATGGAAGTCAAAATTGAAACTTGATGCTTTTTGTTATATATTTGTTATTAACTAAAACACGTTTTATAGAAACGCCACCTCGTTTCGAGGAAAACATTAAATAGTTTCTTGTTTACTTTCCTCATAACCTAACTTTAACTGCCAGGTCGCCTAACAGGAAGTAAACCAGCGATAACATTCGTTTTTATTGGATGATTTTTAATAAAAAGAAAAAAGTTAGTTTTGTAAACATATTTTTCTTTTATAAATCAAATTATTTTGATTTTGTTTCTACATCAGTTTTTGCTTTCAATTTTCAAATAAAATGAAACTTTCTTTGAATTAAACCTTTTTATTATTTCATAGAGAGTAGGAAGGGTGCGTGGATGCATTTTTGGAAGCACCGAAAAACTCTCGCTTCCCTTACTACGTCGTTTAGTCCTCAAATTTCAAGATTATAATCAGAATAAATATATGCAAAAATATTCACATGTAATAAAACTAACGATAAAACATAAGACTGGAATAGTCCATCATAACACAAAGTAAATATCACTGAGTAATACTACTATTTAACCGGCAGCGAGAGAGAAGAAGAAAGAGAAATAGAGAAGAACAAAGAGAAAGAAAAAGAAAGAAGGAAAGAGAAAGAGAAAGAAGAAAGAAATAGAGAAGAAAAAAAGAAAGAAATAGAAAGAGAAAGTAGAAGAAAGAGAGAGAGAGAGAGAGAGATTGGGAGAAAAGATTTTGTTCTTTTGTAAATTTAACTGACTTCGCAAAATCAAATTTTCGTGATTCAAACAATCTAATTGGAGGTAACTTAGTGAGCCAACAAGTAATATTTTTCTAGTATATATATATATATATATATATATATATATATATATATATATATATATATATATATATATATATATATTAATTGAATGACATAATATAATTAGAATTTACTCAGATTTTTAGCAAGCAAATTTCCCGACTGGATAACTTTTTTTGTTTTTGGAATATCATTCACTACTTGGATTGTTTTTTTTAATTGACTTCTTTGACATCTTTCTTGAAATTGTTTTAAACTTTATGACTTGGATGAACTGTATAAGTTTAACAAAAAGTGTGTTTTTGGCCAATATATTAGATGTTATATTATATACTTTTATGTATTTTTTAATATATTTTTATAGATTTTCAAAGCTTAATTTTATTACCTGCAGTAATGTCATTGCGGTAATGGTCCTATGAGGAGAACCTTTTCTTTGAAAACTCATGAGTTAAGGACGCAATATCACTCCTTGTTTGTGAAATTTTATGAAATCTGATTAATTTCTCATTTTATTATGTCATTCAATTAATATTATTGCTTAATACACTATATTGAGCTTCGTTTTTATCTTGATAGTCTACTGGTTGAAGATGTTATTTATATCTTTAAAGTATTATCTTACTCTCTCTCTCTCTCTATCTCTCTCTCTCTCTCTCTCTATATATATATATATATATATATATATATATATATATATTAAGGCATGTATTATTAAAGACGACAGAAATCTTCTGTTTAGTGATTCCTTTTTTTATCTTTTCCATTCGTCGAATGATCTTTTTGACGTGTAGATGGAATGAATTGATGAAGGATCCATGTGTTTAAGAAATTCCATTCTTTCACTAGCTTTTTATTCATTTTTGCCATAAAAGACCTGAAGATGATTCTGTAGAGAATCGAAAACGTTAGTCAAACACATGGATCCTTCATCAATTCATTCCATCAACACGTCAAAAAGATCATTCGACGAATGGAAAAAATAAAAGAAGGAATCACTAAACAGAAGATTTCTGTCGTCTTTAATAACACATGCCTTAATGAAAAAATGTTGCCTAAATACACACAATATATATATATATTTTGACGTGGTTGTTTATACATCTGAGGAGACCTAATTATGGGGTCGAAATAAGTTATAATGTGTACAACCTTAATGTGTGTATAGTTTTTTCTTTTTATAATTCTGTTTTGCTCTGTTTAAATTACATTGAGCTCTGTTATTCAGATTCCCAACACAAAATTGAAATCTACACACACTATATATATATATATATATATATATATATATATACTTCTCCGGCTTTTTATTCTTCACTGGTTTGCAAAGATAGTCCGTTTACTTATCTTTTTCTGTGTTCTGTTCTCACCACCTCTGTTGACTTCTTCCACATTTCCCAACTCCACCGTACGTCAACACTCATCGTGGATCTCTACTACCAGCTCTGTGTTCCAATCTTCCAGACGTTCAAATCCACATCCACGATATTAACCCTAACTTGATGTTACTACGAGAAACCGGAATTGTCCTCTCAAGTTCTATAGGTGCCTTCAAAATATCAGGTTATTCTAATATGAGCACAAAGCGAACCCTCAAGATCGCCATTGGCATAGAATCTCTGCTTAGATAAGGGATGGTATTATCTCCAGTGAAAACGCCGAGTTGCCATTTATGTTTTCATGTATATACTCCAGCACCTCGTACATATTTTCCGTCTATCGTCCTCACAACGAAGGATTTACTATCTTCGAAAGAATCTGATATGACAAGATTGTGTCTATTCATTCGTCAGCCAACCTCCACATCTGTGTCGACTTTAAGTTTTGAAAACTTTTATTCACCTCAAACAAGGCATATTGTTATTTTTGTATGGATGTACGATCATCAAGGACGACCTGAATCTTTACCCTAACCCTAAGCCTAATCTGAATCTTAATTTTTTAAGAAAGATATGATTATACTAAATATTCGTCCAGTAATATGGTACAAATTATTTTTTTGAAAAGACCTTCATGCCACACCTGGTCAAAGTTTTTGGATATATCAAGCATTACTCTCATAGCTTCACCAAACTTATGGCCGTTAGGATATCCGCAGTAGAATTGTATTGCCTAAATCCATACTGTTGGTAAGAAAGAAGATTAGAATTTACGAGGTGGTAAACTATTGCTAGATTTATTAATGATTCAAAGATTTTAGTTAACACGTGGAGGATACTGATGGATCGATAAGTGGGCGGGTCATTTTTCACGAGAATTATTGACAACTGCTATCACAAAGGACATTTTCCAGTTTGAAGAGGGTAAGAGCCAGTTTAGCAGAATATTTGTTTACTATAGCAGGGATGCGATTTGGTCCACATGCTGTATCACAGTTCTTCAGTGTGGCTAGACACATATACATAATTTTTTTTTCAGAGAAGGTGCAATATATATATATACCTACAATGCACACATACATATACACATAATATACACATATATATATATATATATATATATATATATATAAACATATAACACATATAAACCCTCAATTTAGATTATATAGAAAATCATCAATAATGTAACTATAAAGACCAGTCAACAACTGGCGAATATCAGTAGCGAAATATTTAATAGAATAAAGCTCAATGTGTACGATTATAATTATTATTTAGAACATATTCCAGATTTAATCGAAAACACTTTATTATCAGACAATTGTTTCCGCCTATTCCAAAAATATTTAGTTTCATGATACACAAAATATCATAAACACTTACAAAAATGCTTCATTACTGTACATTCGCCACACTCAGGCCGAAGAAAAATGAAAATGCGACCGTATTTATTTAATAAATTCTGTTCTTTTTTCACTCGAACCAAAAGGGATATACGAGATTAATGGACCACGATATGGCTAGGTGTAGCCGATAAGAAAAAGGGAGAGATAATGAAGAAAAAGAAGAAAAGGGTGATCCATTTATATGTGCATTTAAATGTGTTGTTTTTATTGATCGAGTGTGAACTTTTTGAAAGAAAAAAGTGAAAAAGATTAGATTGTCATGGTATATTTTGAACATTTAACTACGAATAAATAGGATTAAAGTAAGAATGTTCTCAGTGTAAACAGCGGTATAGAAATTAAATGAATTTTTCGTCGGTTTGAGTGTGGCGAATATACATTGATGAAGTCTTTTCGTAACTGTTTATGATATTTTGCATATCATGAAAATTTTTCGGAATGGGTAGAAACAATTGTCTGATGATAAAGTGTTTTGGGATGAAATCTTGAATATTTTCTGAAGTATTATTATAGTATGAGCTCTAGTCGTATTGTACACTATTGAGCTACTATATAAACTTTTGTATGAACTTAGAGAAATATATATATATATATATATATATATATATATATATATATATATAGAGAGAGAGAGAGAGAGAGAGAGAGAGAGAGAGAAATATGAGAGTACGCCTTCGGCGATTCAAAACATTTTCCAAAGCAAGTTCCAAATAAAAAGCACACTCCAATATGCTTGTTTACAATTATTTCAAACCAGCATTTATTTTAATTAGTACAATACACCATAAAATTATAAATGCTGTACTCCTCAGGACAAAACAATATTTTCAAATCAGAAATATCGTAAATGCAACACAAAATAAAAACATTAAATATATAAAAAGTTTAAGATTCCACCAAAAATAGAACAAAGTCACAAAAAATACTCATTAATTCCCATTAAGTAGAAGCTCAATTCTTAATACAAAATGTAAAATAACTTCAGAACGAAGGTCAAATAGCACATATGACCGCCATATTGGATAAAAGATGGTTAAAATCAGGGGAAATAATTACAAAAAAGGAAAATTAAAATAAACGTAAAATCATCTTAAAATGCACCCGGATAAGAACAATCATGTCATTTTATTGGTACTATGCCAGAAACCTGATGTTTTGCTAGAATCAGAATCATGTAATGGATTTTGATCAAAATTGTAATAAGCATTCTAGACATAAAGTTTAGCAACATTAGATGTTGATTTAAATATTCGTAACGGATATGCAAGTGGTGAAGAGAACTTCTGTTCGGGGAATTAATTTTACCCGACTTAGGACGGGTATTCTTCTACTATATATATATATATATATATATATATATATATATATATATATATATATATATAGAGAGAGAGAGAGAGAGAGAGAGAGAGAGAGAGAGAGATTTATATATATATGTATATATATATATATGTATATATATATACACGGGGTCTGTCTAAAAAGTATCCGACCTTTATTTTTACCGTGCGAAATAGAGAGGATAGGGCGGCGCCACTCTAAACAGTGAAGGAAGACACTTTCATGCACATGTGTGAATTTTATCACCGCCTTCCTGCGCATTAGTCGCTGCCTGTCGGTCGCTGAGTGAGGTGCTACACAACGTGTTCGTCGAATTACCGAAGATCTTAAGATGACTGAACGTGTTGAGCAAATGTACGACATCAAATTTTGTCAAAAACGTGGTGATTCTCAGAGCAAAACAATTCGTAAGATTCATCAGGTGTTTGGAGAAGAATCGATGGGTGTCACACAAATTAAAGAGTGGTTCAACCGATTCAAAAACGGGCGTGCATCAACGAAGAGTGAGCAGCGTTCTGGCAGTCCCTAAACTGCTCGGAGTGCAGCTGTTGTTAAGAGGGTGCGAAATTTGGTGATGGAAGATCGTCGTTCAAATGTGCGGGAGATCGCCGAAGAGGTCGGAGTGAGTAAAGATTCCGCACATGCAATTTTGCGTGATGATTTGAACATGCACAGAATGGCTGCGAAATTTGTGCCCAAGTTGTTGTCGCATCAACAAAAGGACCACCGTTTTCAAGTTGTACAGGACCTTCTGCAAACCGCCAACAATGAACCTGGGTTTGTGAATACCGTGATAACTGGAGATGAGTCATGGGTGCACGGGTACGGCCCAGAAACAAAAAGACAGTTGTCGCAATGGAAGCATCCCGAGTCTCCAAGGCCAACAAAAAGCGCGACAGGTACGAAGAAAAATCAAAGTGATGCTGACTGTCTTCTTTGATATCTGTGGAATTGTGCATCATAAATACGTACCGGAAGGATCACTAATGACAAAGGAGTACTATCAAGATGTTCTCCGGTGTTTCCGTGACACAGTTCGGCGCAAAAGACCGACATGTGGAGGCGAAAAACTAGCAACTGAATCACGACCACGCCCCCACACATTCAACCTAATTGATGCAACGTTTCTTGGTCAAATATGTAATTCCAGTCGTTTACTAACCTCTCTATACTCCAGCCATGGCTGTTTGCGACTTCTGCTTGTTTTAAAAATGGAAGACGCCACTGAAATGTCCCCGTTTTGAGACTAGAGAAGAGATAATGCGGAACTCGACAGTGGAGATGAACACCATTCCAAAAGACGACTTCCAGAGATGTTTCCGGCAGTGGATAACTCGGTGGGCTAAGTGTGTGCAAGAACAAGGGGCCTACTTTGAAAGGGATTAGGGTCCCCAACCTCGTCACGTGTTTGAAATATTTTTTCTGGTCTAAGCTCAGATACCTTTTAGACAGGCTTTGTATATATATATATATATATATATATATATATATATATATATATATATATATATATATATATATATATACAGGGTGTCTCAAAAAAATGTAATCACTCGTAGAATGACGAGAAAACTTTGCTTCATCGCTCCACAATTTTGTGTGCAAACTCGACATCTGCTGCACATTTTGCCATTCTAAGAGTGAGTACATTATTTTGAGACACCCTGTATATATATATTTACTCTTGGGAAAACCCGGATTCACCAGAGTATGACGACGTAGAATGAATCATGTCATTTTATTCATAATAAGAGAAATCGAGATAGGTAAAGACAGATAGACAGAGAGACCAATAGAAGGAGAAATAGAGAGAGAGAGAGAGAGAGACAGAACGACACACATAAATATTAGATACAATGTGTCTGTGTTTTTGCTTTTAACCATCAGACCGTAACGCTTCAACTTTGAATCACGCACCTTTTCTTTCAAAGAAAATAAATATTTAAAATATTTTTTTCTTTTTCACCTACACAAATTTGTTTATATCTATACATTAGTGATAGGACGATTTAATCATTTTTTCGATTTCGATACAATTACCGATTCTTTTCTAAATTCCCGATTCCGATACAATTGCCGATTGCAGCTTCCAATAATGAAAGCGCCCGAAAGAACACAGCAACAGCCTAAAACTAATCATCTGCGCAACTATAGATCCAGCCGATCGAAAGACTTAATTAAATGGCATTGATTTATGGTCGTTTATATAGAAATTCTCCGCTATTTGCGACTTTTCTTATCGCTAACTTTTTCCTAAAAAGAACAACGTTGATTCCTGAGATTAAAATCAAAATATAACAAAACTATGTTAAAAAAATCAACTAACAATTTGTTTACATCAGATTTATAATAGAATATTTTATTTTTTCCCCTATTCAGAGTGCCTCCTTTTGGAAAGCTGATATTAAAATTAATAACACGCTCAACTAAATCATGTCAATCAATATCGCAGGTTCGATCCTTGTCAAAGTTAGGCATGCTGATGACGGTTGTGCGTCAGAAACACGTGTCCATGTATTACCTTTATGTACGTATTATATTGATAAACATGTATATATATATATATATATATATATATAGATATATACATTTTACTGTACGAAAATTTTCATTGTCTTTCACGTAGTCTGAAAGGAGTTTACTTGTTTTTCATAACTGAAAGGAACATGTAACAACTGAACTGCCAAACAATTTATATTGGTTTAAATGGGTTTGATTTTTTTAAACACTAGGTTGTAATGCGACGACAATCTTTCGTCCTCTCATCTATATATTAATACGATAGCGTATGTGTTCGTGTGTTACGCTTCCGGCACCTTGATTTGGAAAAACATTCAACTCGTCTAATTTTCGAAACATTTTCAATTATTTCCCTTTGGCGCAACGGTTAGCGACGTAGTATTTTTTACTTCGACCCGACTGGTTTATAGTTCGATCCCAACCAACCTCTAAGATTTTTTTCTACATTTCGAGGGGAAGGGGGAGAGAGGTAGGGAGGGGACGACCGGGAAGAGACATATTAATACGATAGTGTGTGTCACGCTTACATCAAAAGCAACGACCTTCCGTATGCTACTCATGAATTGGAGCAAAATTTAATCTAAAGCATTTACAAAGTAAGGTTTAGTCGTCGAAATCGGAATTAGTCGATCGATCAAATCGAGAAAAAGTCTGACGGACAGACGGACACGAAACCGATTTTATTGATTAGACATCATCTGGAATTTTTTATAGGTTAGGAACAAGATAATTAGTATTGAAAACATTATTTCGTGTAATTTACACGGGTCCCGCTAGTTTCTTTAAATGATTTAATTGACTTTGAATCATTTTTATATAAAAACTTTATGAAACCTGAAATTGTTAGCCCCTAAATATTAACTCTCGCATAACTCTCATTTACATTTGGATTATTGCAAATCGGTTTTCTAGAGGCTGGAGAGTGGGTGGATTTGTGATACCCTTCCATTTTTAGGATATTATAACTATCCGCTAGTGGAGTTTTTACTATCAATTGTATTGAATTTAGCAAGCAGGGCATAGAATATTTCATTTTATCAATTTTATTTATACTTAACTTCTCATTATTATTGTTGAGTCTTTTCTTTGGTGGGGTCAATTAGGGTTAATGCCTCTACCTTAGTCTTCAATAGTTATGCATTCATTATTAGGTATGCATTGTACACTGATAATTTGACCTATCGATCCCTGGGGTACACTAGTATTTATGTCATGTTGCTTGGATGAATGGCCATCGAGGACAACTTGCGCCTTGTTTGTCATGAAGGATCTAATTATATTAAATATACTTCCATTCGATTAGGTATTTGTTGTAGAGTTTCGAGAAGATAGGGGCCAGTTCAGCAGGGCATTTCGTTTTTACTATTACTGGTATAAGATCACGCCCACACGCTTTTGAGGTGTTAAGGTTTCTAACGATGTCCCAGGCCTGAAATGGAGTGGTGACGAGGTTTTCAAGTGTGGCTTCGGTCCACAATTGTAATTAAGATAGGGGGTTGTTTGCTGTGTCCAAAGTGAAGTTTAAGCCGAAACACAGGGCAAGTAGTTCAGCCTTATCAGTTGCCGTGAAACGTCATCATTGTGCTTTGATATCGGGGAAATTGTTGTTTGTCCATTGTTCACCACATTATTGTAGACTTTCCAGAAATTGCGAGTACCTAATTTCTGTGACTGAATGCATTTTTTGGTTATCTCTGTATACCTTCTCTTTGCTTAACCTATCACTACTTTACAATTATTTCTTGACTCTATTAATGTACGTTTATTCGCAGTTTAATTATCGCGGTCGAATCGTCGGAATGCTTGCTGCCTCAGTGCAATAGCAGCTGCACATTCCGAGGTGAATTATTGAGGAGAGTGGTGGAATTTTCGCACCAGGACATATGCTTCAGTGCCTACATTGACCCATTCGATTAACTCATTTTCGCACTGAAAGCAAGGAGTGAGAAGGTTTCTCTCTATGGGGTGACGCTGATGGAATTAAAATCAGCCTGCTCGTAGTATTTCGTCGTTTTGAACAACGGCTCATCAGATTTGGGGCAGATTTTTTTTATCAATCATTACCACAATGTGATCGGTTTTCCCGAGCGGGCTATGCCCATTCTTAACACAAGCCTCGGGCAGTGAGGTAAAGAATAGGCCGAGAAGTGAGGCTTACTGGTCCAGACGATCAGGGAGGCGGGTTTGGCAAGTAACAGTCTATGAGAGAGAATGAGCTATGAGGAAATTATACGTAGAGTTACCAGCTGTATCAGTAAATCTAGAGAATCCCAACCAATCACGATGGTGTGCAATAAAATCTTCAAACACATGTATTTAAGCATTCAAGTCAAGTGAGAGTGATGTATTCATGCGTTCAGAGACAGAGTTAGCAGGGTACAGTCCGGGCTCAAAAGAGAACTGTATAATAAATATAAGTAACTAAATCTGTGTTGTAATGTCAATCTAAAGCACATGTAGGCTTTGTCATCTGATGCTAGCCTATGTTCTCTAGTCATGAGGATTGTGTTCCGAACATGAACTCTTAGCCCGTGCATATGTTCATAAAAGTCTTTTCGTTAGAATGGGAGCTAATCAGTCACGTCAAAATGGTGAGAGGAGATTGAGGATTGATGTTTTGTTTCACTTAATGCTAGGATATCCGTGGTGTTTGTTAGGAGAAAGGTTTCTACGTCGTTTATGTTGGTTTGAACTCCCTGGATATTGGTGAATGCTAGCCTCAACTACAGAGGCGAAGATGTGTTTTGGTGGGTGTCTGTGCTTTGTGCCCGACAAGGCTAAAAAGACTCATATCAAGCAAATTGGTTTTGATTTACAATATTACAGCCGTTCCATTACTGTCGTTATGAAATCAAAAGTTAGATTTTTACAACGTTTGAATTTTATATACAATATGAATCCTCAGAATTGATAGAAACCCCGATTTCCATCTATACAAGTTGTAAAAAGAAAGGATCATATCTCGCGATACAGTTTGGCTGGGATCTCATTTCAGAACGCGGTCTAGGTAGCGAAATCAAAGATGGCGGGCTTGTAAACAGCATTTTTTGACCAACAGCACGTCTACTGTCTGTCATTTATATCTTCGTCCAACATGGAATATCCGGCAAGAAAAACTTGTATATTAGATGAATCACATGAAACAAGGAATGTATGGAAGAAAGGGACAGTCAGTCAGCCAGAGGAAGAAAGGGGGTAGAGACGAGCGAGGCACACATATATAAAGGCATACAAAGAGAGGGATAAGAGATGGAGAAAGAGAGATAAAGAGACTAAGAGATATACAGCGGGAAGAGAGACGAAACCAGAGAGTGAGAGATATTCAAAGATATAGAGACAACACTGGGTGTGTTTCTATGAATTAGAGTAATATGTCAGACAAATAAGTCTATGGATTATAATTAAAAAACATCCGAAAGAATATGACCGTGGCAGGTAAAAACGTTCAGACTAAAAGTTAAAATTTGTATATGTTAACAAATAAATTATAATTTAATTTTGAGACAAAACAACATTTCATCCAACATTTAGGCGAATACAGTCGCTTATTATTTACGGAAAAATGGGTTTGGCCAGGCTGTCACTGTTCTCAGGAATTTCTATTTAGGGAAAAACTTGTTGACCAGTGTTATCTTTCTGTGTCGGTTTGTCTTTTTCTCATATCTTTCTTACATATGTATCTTTCTTTTGTGTGTGTGTGTGTGTGCACCCACCATCCAAAACAAAAATAATATAGACAAATATAGTTTGAGTGAATAGTTTCCAGTATTTATTTTAATAGTGCTCAGTACACTAAAATATTATTATTATTATTATTATTGTTATAATTATTATTGTTATTATTATTATTATTATTATTATTATTATTATTATTATTATTATTATTATTAGTATTATTATCATCATCATCATCATCATCATCATCATCATCATCATAATAATAATAATAATAATAATAATAATAATAATAATAATAATAGGAACAGAAACTGCAAGAAACAGCACTTCATAATTACCCCCCCCCAATAAATTACATCGGCCTCAGCTATCACTACATAAAAATGAACCAAAGAAACAGAAATTACAAGAAACACTATAAGTTCCTTCCCTCTCTCACCACTCACCCCCCAAAAAATTTTAATTTAAAAGAATTAAATTATTTTTTCTTTTTAATAAGGAAAGAGAAAAGGAAAAAATTAAGGAATTGAAACGAAAAAAAAGGAAATAAAATTTAAAATTAAAAAAAAATTTAAACTTGTAATTTTAAAAATATATATATTTTATTTATTTACTTATTTATTCATTTATTTTTTATTTATTTATTTTTTATTATTTTTTATTTTGTTAACTGGTGCCGGCCGAGGCTGACACCAGATAAAATATTTGTAGAGGGTCGAGGAGGATGAGAAGACCGAGGTGGGGCAGCACAAACCAAACCTCCACTGGAAAAGTGCAGAGAATGCTGGGGCGTTGGGGAGGCTTATTGCAACTCAAATCCCAGAGAAGACCAATTGTATTTACCAGCGAGAAATCAATGGTAAGAGACTGTTGCGTACCACATCGTTATCGAAAAGAGGTGAATAATACTGGAAATCTGGGGAGACTTGTCACTCAGACTCCAGGGAATACCACTGGTTGTTGTCGGCGAGCAATCACTGACGATTATCTGTGCGAGAACTCCTAATGAGTACAAATAATAATGATAACAATAATAATAAAAAAATGATGATAATAATAATGGTAATAATAATGATAATGATAATAATAATAAT
>CAUVYP010000143.1:370000-372500 GCA_963556195.1 Sepiola atlantica | reverse complement strand
GGCTATCCGATTTCAGTTGTTTTAATGAGGCTATACGATTTCAGTTGTTTTAATGAGGCTACCCGATTTCAGTTGTTTTAATGAGGCTATCCGATTTCAGTTGTTTTAATGAGGCTATCCGATTTCAGTTGTTTTAATGAGGCTATCCGATTTCAGTTGTTTTAATGAGGCTATCCGATTTCAGTTGTTTTAATGAGGCTATCCGATTTCAGTTGTTTTAATGAGGCTATCCGATTTACAATGACAAATAATGCTAGTTCACCAAAAAAGAAAAAAAAACGATTCTTCTTCTTTTGGCAAATTACACGTAAACAGACTAACAAAAATCGGCAGTGAAAATAAATAAAATTAAAAAATTACAGTCGGGGATGAATTTGGCATATAAATTTAACTTAAATGATTAACCACTTCTCAATCAGATAGTGGTTTTTAGGAAATGTAACCAACTTTTTAAAAATTATGCCAATCAATTGTGTGGGAGTTTTTCATGCTGAAAAATGTATTAAAACGTGTTATACATCAAATAATTACCTCGGGGGGATTGACATGCAACGGTCCCGTTTCACACGCATTTGTCATTTTTATCGGGGTACTCTGGGTTGAGAAAAAATAAAAGTTGCCGCAGTCAAGAAGGATCTTTTCATCACCGACGAGAATAGAACAGGTACAACACTCAAAGGTTGTGAAAAACATATCGACATTTTATTTCGACTAACTCGTTTTTTTGTGAATATTTTTTTACTAAAAGAATCATCGTTTATCAAGGCCGAAGGTCATTCGAGGATAAAGGTTAATGAGATGGAATTATTGTCAGTAGAGAGATGAGGAACCTCATTTGAGGATTTGAAAGATTGATGGAAAATGACCAAACCCGAATTACTCGTGGAGACGCTTCATAACAGGAATAAATAGGATATTTTTCTTAATGTCAAGATTAAGAAAAATATCCTATTTATTCTTCCTTGACAAAATTTATTTTTCCTTTTTTCATATATTTTATTTTTAGAAATTGAATTATTAATTTTAAAGATAATAATAATCTGAGAATGTTATGTTTAATTTATATAATAATGCCAAGATTTAAGATTTTAGGATATACATATATCTTTCGTTTTCATTTCACTTAACTTAGATCTCAGAAATCAAGGGGCCTTCCTGGTGCTAACGCTTCATCTCTATATGAGATACACAGATATACGAGTGTTCAATTGAAGTTCTTCTTTACCTCTAAAACGTTAAGTTAATGAAGAAGTAAGAATTTTAATTTTCCTCTTCCCAATTGACAATTTAACTATGTTGTAGCATGTTTTTCTTGTGGCCTATTGGTCTTAGCGGATTCCAGGACAAGAATTCATCTTGGTTTGCCGAAGTATCCAGCTGAGTGCTGTTACTTGAGGTAACATCACTAGGAGAAGGTGCACCATTCCCCGTATGAGCCAGTGTATAGCCGTGTTGAGGGGATCTTATTTAGGCTTCGAATACTATTTTATTTGGAATATTTGGTCAGAAAGTATCCTAATGCCAGGTAATCCTGATAACCCTTGTACAGAAAGACCGAAGACACTCGAAGTAGGTAATTCAAACTCTCCCAATATATATATATATATATATATATATATATATATATATATATATATATATATATATATATATATATATTTGTGTTATAATGGAATAATTCCAGGAAGAAATCCGGGTAAGAGAGCTCAATGTGGTAAACAGAGCAAGAATAACGTAAAATATAATAACACGAAATTACATGATTGTCGATGCAATAATTTATTTCAACCTTGCGGTTTTATTCAAGCATCAAATTAGACAATTACATTTTTGAGACTGACAGAAAACTGAATTCACCCTCGACAATTCAAATACAACCAGAGAGAGTGGTGGTCGCAACCAATCCGAACACCTATTACAGAGCGAGTAGGAATTAACATCTTATATTTAACTAAGGCAATCGAAAGGGATCTTATTGTTTTTTTTGTTTGTTTTTATTAAAATAATAACGTCTGTGTTAAACGCACATATTCTTTCTACATTTACGACTTGGTGACATTGAACGTTCATACGCCTCCATACACACGCACACATATACCTATTCTTAACATCACACACACACGCCACACAATTTTTGGCTAGCTAAAATTCTGTCGAAATTCTGTTTTCGGCCCGAAACTAGGAAGAGGGAGAAGACACTAACACACGTTAGCGTGTCATCGACCGATTGACACTTGTCATGCTTTCATTCTGTCTAGATCCGAGTGATAAGATCTATATGAAAACTAAAAGTTATTTAAGATTATATTTCAAATATAATATTTTAATACTCTGAGTTTTACAAAAATTCATCTTACATTAGTTTTATAATCTATGGAAGCCTATAATTATAGCCTAATTCCAATATAATAAGATCTAGTGATAATATTAGACACTATACTTAATTTAATGATTGGTGTATTATCAGTCGAAAAATTTATTATCTTATTTTAAGTAAATA
>CAUVYP010000143.1:15000-365000 GCA_963556195.1 Sepiola atlantica | reverse complement strand
ATTGCAAAAAAAAAATGGTTTACAAAAGTTACAAAAAAAAAAACAGTTTCTATTATTTTCGCGTTTTAAAGTAAAAAAAAACAGTTTATTTCAGTTAAAAAAAAAATGGTTTAAAAAGTTAGCG
The DNA here is from genome assembly GCA_963556195.1 of Sepiola atlantica. NCBI lineage: Eukaryota > Metazoa > Mollusca > Cephalopoda > Sepiida > Sepiolidae > Sepiola > Sepiola atlantica. The sequence goes on along the minus strand of CAUVYP010000143.1, from coordinate 364,876 downwards.
TTTCTAAAAAAAGTTCTTACAAAAATGGTTAAAAAATAATAATAAAAAAAAAGTTTATTTATTTCAGCTATGGGTTTGTTCATTTATTTCATTTTTTGTATAAAAAATATATGCATTTCTTTTTCTTTACGTATATTCATCGTCTTACATTGTTGTCGTCTGCCGACTCGGCAGGTCTCGGACGTTTCCGTTAGCTGTCGGCTTGCTGCTGCCGGGCAGTCACGGAAATTAGGGTCAATATCTAAACAAGTACCCAAAAAAGATTTTAAAAACTTCTTCAAAATGACTTTCAAATCGTAAAGGGCTTCGATCATATCCGGGACTTACTCTAGATTCTCCGTCAATACTCGGAACTAACTCTGTAACAACTGAAATCGGTTACAAGTCAAAACGTCACCAAGTGAAAACGTCACCAAATTCTTTAAGTGATATTTATCGTCAAATAATTTACTTGTACCAGTGTTCTACTTTTGTAATAATGAAAAGGTTTTCAAAAATATGAAGCTTTTATTAATAATAAAATATAAAAAAAATATATTTTAAAATAGCCGGCATGTAGATCCGAGATGCTTTTCGAAGCAAACTTAAATCACCGTTATCATATTCGACCCACATTGCAAACAATATTCTTATTATAATATTTTTATAAGTTTGGTGACGAGTGGAAACATCTCCAGAAGTGGTGTGGCTAGCCGTCGAGAGGGGTTCTCCGACGCCGGAACGGGGACCAAAATATTTGGTGACGTTTTGACCTGTTCCCCTGAAATCATATGGGAGCCCATTTCCAACAAAAAAAAACATTCCCCACTCTTTCATATTATAAGCATAGATTAAAAAAACTTCCTTGTTTAAATTTTTAGTGGTGTGTTCAGTTTTCTATGTATTCGACATGATTTAACAAAACAAAACTCTTAGTGTGTGTGTGTGTGGGGGGGGGGGCGACATTAGAGTTTTTTTTTCCATCGACTTTTTATCTACTAGCGAGTCGGTGCTTATCAAGTTCCAAAGGCCACTCAAGGACAAGGGTTAATGAGTATGACGGGAGGTTTGGTAACGATGGTTGACACTGGGCAGAGTTTGATTATTTAGAAAGACGGCTCAACAAGAATTTGTTAATATTGGACTTGTAGTCAACTATGAAGCAGTCCCGTGGTATGGTGTTCCGTAGACGAGTTATTCTGGGAAAGAAACTGTTAAATCGTGGAAGTTTCGTTTTGTTTTGGGTACAAAGCGGAAAAAAATGAAAATAATTTTCAGTGGTTGTAGCTAGACAAGTTCTTGGTGTGAATGTTTTACAGGGTCTATCGAGCACCTACGATGAAAATACCGATAGAGTAGAGAAAGACTAGCAATCTCTCTTAAGAGAACATCTCCCACTGGATTTCAGAGTCGGTATTGTCCCTTTTCAATGCAGAAAATGGTTGTTTGTGCGTCACCTCCCCAGATGTGGCAACACTACTCCATCTTTGGACGTATTTGACTCTTATACAAGTAGAGAATTGCGTCAGAGGTGAGATACTTTCTGGAGCGATAGAATGATCCAACATCCGGCGACCTTGGCAACGGATTTGAGGGAAGTCTGCCATTTTAGGTCTGGAGTAAAAGTCGTTCCTAGAAGCTTATATTGTGAAAATCGAATTGCGTCAGTCTAGAAGGATTTCTGGGTATCTTTAAGAATGATCAGTACAGTCGCGGACGGGGTCCAAAAAACTAACGAGAACGGGGTTATAAAAATAAATATGCAACAAGTGAGTTTAACCTACGTCGAGAAGAGATATTTGTCTACTTACCTATGATATTTGTTTGTATTTTTACGTACTATAAATGGGTCTTTATTAGATGTAAAAAAAATTTCTTGTTCATTTTTTACTCGTTTTTTTTTAGACAAAATGGCGTCTTGTGCTCACTTCCTTACGAGCAAGCGCCATTTTTTTTTTGCAAGTTCGTGTGACAAAACTATTGATTTCTACTAAATAGCAGTTGGAACGGTTTAAAAATACAAACAAATATCACAGGTCAGTTTTAAATTAATCGACGACAGTTACTTTTATTTGTTGTATATTTGTTTTTTTGAGCGTTTTCAGCGTACTGATCATTCTGAAAGATACCCGACATTTCTCCTTCACTGACCTAGGACAGATAAGATAAAGTAGTCAGAAAAGATAACGTTAATTCCGTTTTATTTTTGATTGTTTGAAAATACTTTTTTAAATAGTTTATTTTAAAAATATTTTTTAAGACTTTATTTTTTAAATAGTCTGATATTTTTTTCTAAATAGAAATGTAACAACATTAAAATATATTAAACATCTTAGTAATAAATCTAGCTTTTAGGGCAGTTAACCAAATGTTTTTCGCTCTGCGTTTTGCTTATATTAGAGAGAGAGAGATAGGGAGGGATATATATGAGCACGCACGCATATGAGCTTACAGAGAGATCACCACGCGCACACACACACACATATCAGCACGCATACACATATTTCCCCCTCTCTCTCTCCCCCTCTCTCTCTCTCCAACTCGCTCTCCTCCTCCTCTCTCTCTCTACATGAGGAGAAATGAAAGAGAGAGAAACCAATTACATTAGAGAGACATAGGGAGGGAGATATATCAGCACGCACGCATATCAGCTTTGAGAGAGATCAGCGCACGCACACACACACATATCAGCACGCATACACATATTTCCTCGCGCTCTCTTTCTCTTCCTCCCACTCGCCCTCCTCCTTCTCCTCCTCCTCCTCTCTCTCTACATGAGAAGAGATAAAAATAGAAGTTACGTAACACGAGCGAGAAACATCCAATCAAATTGCTTGAAATGATCACGTGTGTCTTTCCCACCATCGCTGCGCTCTCATACTCGCCATAACAGTCAACAGTGAATCTCGTCCTTCTTGAATCTTCTCCAAAAATCGACGAAAATCTTAACCTGTAAGTAATGTGATTTCAAAATATTATATATCTTTAGATAAAGAAAACAAAATATACTTTAATAGAATGGTGCTGGTGTATTTGAGCGGTACCAACTTTCGTTAGATAAAAAAAATAGATTGAAACTTTTAGATAGACGACCACGCCCTATTTTTTTGTCTCATTTTATGAATTCCTTTTTTTTTTTTACTTCTACAATTTGTTTTCACATAAAAAATCACCCCCCCCCCTTTTTGCCTCTTCTGATATTATTGTAGAATAAAACCACTGATAAAAAAAAAGATTCTACTTTTATAAGGCGATTACGTGTCAGAACCCTGAAAAAAAACCCACTCTTAATTTCAAGTCGGGGATCAGTTTCTTACATAAATTAAACGTAAAATAATCCTCCATTTCCTGGCCATTCTACGATTTTAGGGCAGTTAAATTTATATAAAAAAAATAATCCCCCACTCTAAATTCTAAAATAAGTTTTTCGATTTTTCTTTTTAACCAATTTTGTTCATTTTAAGGGGGGCTACGTTTTTTAGCGATTACGTGTGATTTTACGATATTGCCACTCGGACTTAGGGCGATTGTGTAGAATTTTCAACAAGAAAAAAAGTAGTCAACAAATAAATGTTACCAAAGGCAAGAAAAATAACTTTTCTAATTATCTTTTTTAAATCGATGGCTTTGCAGCCTTGTAAAGCCGTATTCAAGATGGCGCCATATTTTACTCGATGTGAAACCTCGATGTTTTACATTTAACAACATAAAATACACTTGTCTCCGATCAAGAGGGGGGTTATATCAACACACACACACACACACACATTAGAGATAAGCGCACACACGCACACATATCCTCTCTCGCTCCCCCTCTCTATTTTCGGCTAGAATCAAAGTGTAGTATCGGTTTCTGATACTCTTCATCTTTTCTGTCCTCAATTAAAAATCCTTCTAGACTAAGGCAATTTTATTTTGTCCACCTTAAAGACCTATTTGTGTCTAACTCTGCCCTCGTGGGGAGGCAAGTAAACAGGAACTAAAAAATGGTGCACAGATTTACAGTCAGAAAAGTCAATAGTTTATATATATATATATATATATATATATATATATATATATATACTTATACTAACTGTGAGTTAATTAACGTTGTTTTCTCTAAGGCTTTCTTATTCCTATGCTAAAATGTAACTTAGTTATGGGATTGAGTTATGTTTGAAAAATTGTTTCATTCTAATTCCATTTTAATCTGTATACATTAGATTTCGGAATAGTTGATTTTATATATATATATATATATATATATATATATATATATATATATATATATATATATATATATATATATATATAAAATCAACTATTCCGAAATCTAATGCCTTCTATATTTTGTTGTTTTTTCAGTGTTTTCATCATTTCAACAATGGCTTCTTCGAATCAACAGGAATCTCTCTACGAATGTGTGGGCTGCGACTGCCAACTAAGCAGACTTTCCAAATCGCTTCCATGTTTCCATGGCGTCTGTGAATCGTGTTTCGTCAATACTTTAGACGAAGCGAAGAAAATTTGCAAATGTCCGAAATGTGAAGAAGAATTCGCGAATTGGGAAGAATTTGTCATCTCCCCGATTTTGTGGAAGGAAATCTTGCGGAAAGAATTGTCTTCGTCGGAATGGTCCTGTGATTGGTGTTCCGAGGATGGCGTATCATCCCCGGCGAAGTATTGGTGCGCGGAATGCGGGAAGTTGTTTTGCAACACTTGCATCCGATACCACAAGAAATTTCACAAGATTTGCGAAGATTTGGACGCAATGGAGAGGTCGGATGCGATCGCGATGATCATGGATCGGAATAATAATTGCGCTTTTCATGGGGAAAAGTGTGAATTGTTCTGTGAAGGATGCGGCAATTGTTATTGTGCGAAATGTTACGCTGCTCATCCGAGTGAGTCGTTGATCCCCGACAAGTGCGCGAATGTGGCTCCCTTGAAGGTGAGGGAGGCAGCTTTGAAACGAGAGGAGCAACTCCCCACGGTGGAGAGAGAAATGTCCGAATTTGAGGCACGTGTGAAGATGTCGAGTGAAAGTGTTTGTGGATTTTTGTCGGACTTAACATCGAAATGCGATCGGAAAGTTTCGGAAATCTGGTCGGATTACGAATCGATTGTGGAAAAGGCGAGAGAAGACGCTTTCAATCTGTGCGAGCGAATCGAACGCGAAAGCGAAGAAGAGATGCAAAGATGGCGAAGAATCTTGCAGGAAAATCAACAAATTCTGCGAGAAATCCAAACATGGCGGATGAATTTCCAACATTTCTTCTCGTCTTCGTCTTCTTCTTCTTCTCGTGAAGATCGGAAAGATGTCGACATTCTTGACGGAATTAAATTCTTGGTCGACTCGCCGCGATTTCCATTATTCCGACATTCGTTGCGACGACCGGAGACGAAGTGGGAATTGTCCGTCACATTTCCGGATTATTGGCGGAAATCATTGGAAAGTCGAGACATCGTATCCGTCTCGTTCGTCCGCGGAAAAGCTGAGAAATTAATCCAAGAAAATCGATTCAATTTGCCAAAATCAATAAATAATCAATCAATAAATCGTCGATTCATAAGTTCGATTAAAGTAAATAAAAATGACAAACACATTTTTATTTGCGATGAATTCAATGATTCGTTGATTGAAATGAATGAAAATGGGAAAATTCTGATTGAATTTCAATTTTCTAAATCAACAAATGGAAATTTCTGTCCCCTTGACATTTGTTTCATTTCATCATCAAACATTTTTGTCGTTTGTGGTGCAAATTCTTCAGGGGAAGAAAAAAATCTGTTGTTTTTTGAACGACAAAAATTTTTTCCTTTTTTTCATTTAAAAAATTCTTTAAAAACACAAAATAATTTAATTTCTTTGTGTGAAAAAAATGGAACAATTTTTGTTATTGATTTAAATTTCGAAATTCATTCGTTTTCGAAAAAAGGTGAAAAACTGGAAACTTTTCAACTTGAAGGATTTGACAAAAGGGGATTAAATGTCTGTGCATCCCGGATTCGTGTTGATCCCTTAAGTGGAAATTTTTGGTGGTCAAATTCTAATCATCGTGAATTGATTTGTTTTGATTCCAAATGGAACAAAATTTGTTCGATGGAAAAAAAAGAATTTTATGATTTTTGTTTCAACGAATTTGGACAAATTTTTTGTTGTGATTTAAATGCAATTTTTTCTTTTCCGAACAAAAAATTGTTTGAATTTCAAGAAAAACAAAAAGATTTTAATTCAATTTTCGTTTTTGATAATAAAATTTTTGTTTTTGTTGAAGAAAATAATAAATTTGGAATCGAAATTTTAAAAATTCTTTATTAAAAAAAATAAAAAATTGAAATTTTTAAATTCGTTTTTTTTTTATTTTTACGAAATTTTTGTTTGATTTTATTTATTTGTTTATTTATTTGTGTGTGTGTAACACAATGTTTAGTGTGTGTGTTTTACGTGTGTCTATTTGTGTCTAACGTGTATATAGTACATTGTTTGTGTGTATATATGATTCATTATGTATACGTCTGTGTTACATATATTGTTCATTATTTATGTGTGTGTATTTGGTTGTTAATGCGTGTGTGTATATTGTACGTGTGCTTACTATTTATTATGTGTGTGTGTGTATATTGTATGTATGAGATTTGTGTTTATTGATGTTTAAACGTATGTGTTTAAGTGTATATTATGTATGTGTTTGTGTGTATACACTGCCATTTATTTGTGTATGTGTGTGTATACACTGCCATTTATTTGTGTGTGTGTATATACACTGTCATTTATTTGTGTATATGTGTGTATATACACTGTCATTTATTTGTGTGTGTGTGTGTATACACTCCCATTTATTTGTGTGTGTGTGTATACACTGCCATCTATTTATGTATGTGTGTATATACACTGCCATTTATGTGTGTGTGTGTGTATACACTGCCATTTATGTGTGTGTGTGTATACACTGCCATTTATGTGTGTGTGTGTATACACTGCCATTTATTTGTGTGTGTATATACACTGCCATTTATTTGTGTGTGTGTATACACTGCCATTTATGTGTGTGTGTGTATACACTGCCATTTATTTGTGTGTGTATATACACTGCCATTTATTTGTGTGTGTGTATACACTGCCATTTATGTGTGTGTGTGTATACACTGCCATCTATGTGTGTGTGTATACACTGCCATTTATTTGTGTGTGTGTATACACTGCCATTTATTTGTGTGTGTGTATACACTGCCATTTATGTGTGTTTGTGTATATACACTGCCATTTATGTGTGTGTGTATATACTGCCATTTATTTGTGTGTGTGTATACACTGCCATTTATTTATGTATGTGTGTATATACACTGCCATTTATTTGTGTGTGTGTGTGTATATACTGCCATTTATGTGTGTGTGTGTATAGACTGCCATTTATTTATGTATGTGTGTATATACACTGCCATTTATTTGTGTGTGTGTGTATATACACTGCCATTTATGTGTGTGTATACACTGCCATCTATTTATGTATGTGTGTATATACACTGCCATTTTTGTGTGTGTGTGTATACACTGCTATTTATTTGTGTGTGTGTGTATACACTGCCATTTATTTGTGTGTGTGTATACACTGCCATTTATGTGTGTGTGTGTATACACTGCCATTTATGTGTGTGTGTATACACTGCCATTTATTTGTGTGTGTATATACACTGCCATTTATTTGTGTGTGTGTATACACTGCCATTTATTTGTGTGTGTGTATACACTGCCATTTATGTGTGTGTGTGTATACACTGCCATTTATGTGTGTGTATGTATACACTGCCATTTATTTGTGTGTGTATATACACTGCCATTTATGTGTGTGTGTGTATACACTGCCATTTATGTGTGTGTGTGTGTATACACTGCCATTTATTTGTGTGTGTGTATACACTGCCATTTATGTGTGTGTGTATACACTGCCATTTATTTGTGTGTGTGTGTATACACTGCCATTTGTGTGTGTGTGTATACACTGCCATCTATTTATGTATGTGTGTATATACACTGCCATTTATGTGTGTGTGTGTATATACTGCCATTTATTTGTGTGTGTATATACACTGCCATTTATGTGTGTGTGTGTATATACTGCCATTTATGTGTGTGTGTATACACTGCCAGGTACTTGTCCAGATATTGACCCTAATTTCCGTGACTGCCGACAGCTGACGGAAACGTCCGAGAATTGCCGAATCGGCCGATGACAACAAATGTAAGACGATGAATAAACGTAAAGAAAAAGAAATGCAACTTTTTTTGATACAAAAAATGAAAGAAATGAACAAACCTGAAAAAATAACTGAAATAAAGAAACTTTTTTTTATTTTTATTTTTTAACCATTTTTTAAAACTTTTTGTAGAAACTTTTTACTTTTTTAAACCATTTTTTTAAACTAAAATAAACTTTCTTTCTTTTTAAACTTTAAAACGCGAAAATAATAGAATCTGTTGCTTTTAAAAACTTTTTAAAACCATTTTTTAATTTTTAAACTCTAAAATAATAAAAACTTATTTTTTATTTTTGTAACTTTCTTTTTTTTTTGCAATTACGCATTTGTTTTTGTTTCATTATTTTAGCTTTTTTTAGTTTTTTTGTGTTTGTTTTGACATTAAGCATTTGTTTTCCTTCATTCGATTCTTTTCCTGGAGGGTTAAGGGCCATTTTTTGTTTTTTGTTGCGTGGTTCAAGACAATACGCCGCATTCTTTTAGTAAGTTTGTCCCGGTCGCCATAATATCTTGGCACCACACGTAGATCTTTCAAATTGTCGCAATTTCGAGTTTTGACCGCGAAAAAAAACGTCCCCGATCGCAACGAAATCCAAGCCCGGCATTCCTGGGTGGGGCATCTCCAGGCCTATTTCTCCGTCACAGTCTTTCGCGGTGCTAGCCGGCAAAGTCGGATACATCGCATAACTTTGGCTCCGGAGAGGCCATTGTACGACACAGCAGTTCGAAATCCATTTTCTACAATTGCCAAGCGTCTCTCCTTCAAATCGCTAGCGTCTGCTTTTGACGCCTCGTTTTCGATTCGGCAATTCTCGGACGCTTCCGTTAGCTGTCGGCAGTCACGGAAATTAGGGTCAATATCTGGACAAGTACCCACTGCCATTTATTTATGTGTGTGTGTGTATACACTGCCATTTATGTATGTGTGTGTGTGTGTAACACTTGCTGTTTGTGATAAATTTGACACTTTTTTGAAATGAAACAACAAAAACTATTGATCAAATTTACGCCGAACATCTTATAAACACGAAACACACAATTTATTATTGTGTGTTTCGTGTTTATTATGTGTGTGTGTATATGTTATTTGAGTTGTGTATATGTGCGTGTGTGATAATGTGTATGCGTGAAACACATTAGTTTATTATATGTATGTGTTTATGTGATCTTTTTTATGTGTAATTATTTGATGTTTTCTCGTCGAAGAAATAACTCGAATAATTTGGGTGACTCAAATAGGATTTAATCAATAATTAAATGATTTTTGATAAAAAAAAATGGAGGGCAAATTTTGATTAATGATTTATTTAAAATTTCCAACGCAAAAAAATGTGAATTTCTTAAATTTTCTGTCATTTTTTGAACGGAAAAATAAACTGGATTTTTAAACTAATTAAAAATGGAGGATTTTTTGTCAAACGAAAAATTGTACAAATTTAAGAAACAATAAAAAATAATTTATCCTCAATTTAAAAAAAAAAAAATATGTAAATTTAGAATGAAAATTAAAATGTTTTCGGATAAACAAATAATTATGAAAAGTTTGAATAAAAAAAATAAGTTTTCGAATAAATAAATAATTATGAAAAATTTGAATGAAAAAATAAGTTTTCGAATAATTAAATAATTATGAAAAATTTGAATAAAAAATAAGATTTCGAATAAATAGATAATTATGAAAAGTTTGAATAAAAAAATAAATTTTCGAATAATGACAAAACTCATTTCACTAAATAATTTGGGTGACTGAAATAGAATTTCTTTAATTTTCTGTCATTTTTTGAACGGAAAAATGAACTGGATTTTTAAACTAATTAAAAATGGAGGATTTTTTTTTTGTCAAACGAAAAATTGTACAAATTTGAGAAACAATAAAAAATAATTCATCCTCAATTTAAAAAAAAAAAAAAATATGTAAATTTAGAATGAAAAAATAAGTTTTCGAATAAATAAATAATTATGAAAAGTTTGAATTAAAAAAATAAGTTTTCGAATAAATAAATAATTATGAAAAATTTGAATGAAAAAATAAGTTTTCGAATAATTAAATAATTATGAAAAATTTGAATAAAAAATAAGATTTCGAATAATTAAATAATTATGAAAAATTTGAATGAAAAAATAAGTTTTCGAATAAATAAATAATTATGAAAAGTTTGAATAAAAAATAAATTTTCGAATAAATAAATAATTATGAAAAATTTGAATAAAAAATAAATTTTCGAATAAATAAATAATTATGAAAAATTTGAATAAAAAATAAATTTTCGAATAAATAAATAATTATGAAAAATTTGAATAAAAAATAAGTTTTCGACTAAATAAATAATTATGAAAAATTTGAATAAAAAAATAAGTTTTCGAATAATTATGAAAAGTTTGAATTAAAAAATAAATTTTCGAATAATGACAAAACTCATTTCACTAAATAATTTGGGTGACTGAAATAGGATTTAAACAATATTTAAATTTTGATAATAAAAATGAAGGGAAATATTGATTAATGATTTATTGAAAAGTTAAACTATTTGATGTCAGTACTTGTGACGTTTACCGACCGTGCTGAAATAATACCGTTATTATTTAGAAAGCCATCCTTAACATGGGGAGGGGAGCTTTGTTAACTATTCTGTACTTTCAACTAACAATTTAATAAAACAATATACCGTAAAAATTGAATTTAATTTGAAAATCTTATCTTTAAAAATAGTACGGTCTGTAAACTACACAAGTACCAAGTTGGACAAATTTGAATTTAAAAAATTAAAAAATCTAACATGATTTAAATTTAAATAAATGAATTGTTTGCGAAAAATACCGAAACTCTAAATAATTTTGGTGACTGAAATAGGATTTAATCAATATTTAATTAATGTTTAATTAAAAACAATGGATTATCATTTATTGAAAACTTTCAACGCAAAGAAATGGAAAAAGTAAAATTAGCACTTCGGGAATATTCGGAACGGCGTATCATCTTTCGTTTTGTTCCGTTCGATTTCGTAGAATTCCTTTTACAACGTCATGCAAACGTCACGACGGAGGTAACGTTTGCTCGGGTCCTTAGGGACCTCCCATTGGTTGTGAACTATTTATCCCCCCCCCCCTATATTTAACACGATGTAACTTTAATTTAGATTAAGATTATCAACAAAACTTTTTTACCATTCAAAAGAGGATACATAAAATAAACTGCTGATGATTTTTTAGAATTTGTTCCAGCATAGGAAACTCATGAAAATGTGAAGTTAAAATGTTGTTTACTTTTCTTACGTGATAAAATAACGTTCCTATGTATAAGCATTTCTGCGCGCTCTGATAGGCATATTTTTAATAAATCTCGCATAAATCAAGTTATGGCCAGATCTTCACGAAATTTTCAATACTTATTCACTATAGGACTAATTTATCTTTAAAATGCTGTTTTCCTAAAATATATTAGGGAAAATATTTTTATCTACGTGACCCCCCCCCCCATTTTATTTTATGAAATATTGAACGAAATATATTCAGGTCCGGCGGTTTTTTTTCTTATATAAAACTAGTCTTTCAAAAAACACATTGGATTAATTTTATTAAATTTTACGTCCACATATTTTAGTAAACTGGTCCGTGAATGCACAAATAAAAAGTGGAAATAAAAGCAATATTATTATGTTTTGAATTTTTTTTACCTTTTCTCAATAAAATATACTGTGATTTATTGAAATGCCCCCCAAAAAAAGTTTTACGAAATAATTTTTATTTTCAGAGACATTTATTCATTTGATCGAGTTTATCGGTTAGTCAAAATGTTTAAAAACATTTTTGAAAATATGTGTTCTAAATTTTTCAAAATATTTTAATATAATATAGCCCGAAGTATTAGGAATCGTAAAGTACCACAGTTGTATAGGACCTGAGGTCGTATACCACTTTGTATACGTCGACCTCATATGTACTTGGAAAAAAGTCCTTCATTTGCTAGAAGTAAGAAAGCCTTTTTTGCCGTAGCTAGTTTGGCCGCAACTATGGAACGCAATACTAGCCGTAATTAACGCGGTTCATTTTTGGAGTGAAATTGACGCACGCTAATTAATTTGTAGAGCAAAGCTCATTCTAAAAAAAAACGTTGACAAAAGTAAGTATTAATTATATGTATTATTATTATTATTATTATTATTATTATTATTATTATTATTATTATTATTATTATTATTATTATTATTATTTTATTATTATATATTTATAATACTTTTTATAATTTTTTTTTTCAAATAAAAATGTTTATCCATTCAGAATTTTCTTTCGAAATTTCGAAATAAAAACTTATTTTTACTTTGAATTTTTATTATTCAATGGACGAATATTTTTTAATCATTAACAAACCACAATACTTTTCATTTTCAGTTTAATTTTTATTATATAAAATTTAAGTCAAATGCTAACAAATGTGCAACTCAAGGAAAATGTAAAAAAAACCGTTAATTTTGTCTACAACATAATGAAAGTAATTAATTCTATCACTTTTGGACATCCATAGGTACATAACATCTCGCAATGTCGCACATGATAATGTTAATTTTTTGTGTAAATAAGACATCCAGCCGTAGAAAAAGAAAATTTCGTACTTGTATCGCAAGATAAAGAAGAGTTTCTTTCCCAAATAGATAATTTAATCTTTAAATAAACTATTTTACTTTAAAACAACTTCCTATAAGTATAACTTTATTTTAGGGAGATTTTTAAAAACACTACATGGAACGCGAATGTATGAATTTCTTACAGAAAGCAGAAACCGGTGACGTCAGCGATTCTGTGGCTGCGATTGGAGGTCCCTACAGGTCTTAATCTAAGGAAACACTGAAATTTATAACTGTCGCGACGTAGATTATTTTGCTTTTTTCTGTTGTGTTTGACCTCGACCCCACACACAAATATTCCCCTAAGTAAAAAAAAAAAAAAAGCAGAAATAAATAAAGTAAAATTAGCACTTCGGGAATATTCGAAACGGCGTACAATCTTTCGTTTCGTTCCGTTCGATTTCGTAGAATTCCTTTTACCAACGTCAGGCAAACGTGACGACGGAGGTAACGTTTGCTCGGGTCCTAATCAAACGAAACACTGAAATTTACAACTGTCGAGACGTCCATTATTTTGTTTTTTCTGTTGTGTTTGAACTGGACCCCACACACAAATATTCCCCTAATTAAAAAAAATAGCTGATATAAATGAAGTTAAATCAGCACTTCGGGAATATTCGGAACGGCGTACCATCTTTCGTTTTGTTCCGTTCGATTTCGTAGAATTCCTTTTACAAACGTCATGCAAACGTGACGACGTAGGTAACGTTTGCTCGGGTCCTAATCAAACGGAACTCTGAAATTTACAACTGTCAAGACGTAGATTATTTTGTTTTTTCTGGTGTCTTTGAACTAGACCCCACACACAAATATTCCCCTAATTAAAAAAATAAAGCTGAAATAAATAAAGTTAAATTAGAACTTCGGGAATATTCGGAACGGCGTACCATCTTTCGTTTCGTTCCGTTCCATTTCGTAGAATTCCTTTTACAAACGTCATGACGGAGGTAACGTTTACTCGGGTCCTAATCTAAGTTAACACTGAAATTTACAACTATCGAGACGTAGATTATTTTGTTTTTTTCCGTTGTGTTTGAACCTGACCCCACACACAAATATTCCCCTAAGTAAAAAAAAAAAAAGCAGAAATAAATAAAGTAAAATTATCACTTCGGGAATATTCGGAACGGCGTACCATCTTTCGTTTCGTTCCGTTCTATTTCGTAGAATTCCATTTACCAACGTCAGGCAAACGTGACGACGGAGGTAACGTTTGCTCGGGTCTTTTATATTATGTGTCTGTTGTAACACTGCACCCAATCCATGTTTGCTGGCATCGGTGGTGATTTTAATTTCTTTGCTGGGATCATAAAATTTTAAAACTGGTAGGCTAGTTATTATCCGTTTTAGTTTTTCTATAGCCTCTATTTGAGGTTTATCAAATGACCACAGCGTATCGTTGTGTAGCAGTACTCTCAACGGTGTAGTTACCTCTGAGTACTCTGGTATGAACTTGCACGGGTAGTTGGTCATTCCCAAAAATCGTTGGATATCTTTGTTATTTTCGGGTAGAGGCATGTGTGTTATTGCCTTTATTTTAGAAGGGTCTGGTTTTATTCCTTCATCAGTGATCAAATGACCTAAATATGTTGCAAATTCACATTTATTTTTGTTTTATTTTAATCCAGCTTTGCGTAGTTGACTGAATACTTTGTCTAATGTTTTTATATGGTCCTCTAATGTTTCTGACCATATTATTATGTCATCCTGTGAGTTCTTCGTTCCAGGTATGCCTTCTATTATTTTTGCAACTTGTGCTTGAAAAATTTCAGAGGCACTATGTATTCCATATGGCAGGCGCGTGAACGAATTACGACCAAATGGCGAATTAAATGTTAATAGCTTAGAGCTTTCTTCATCAACGGGTATTTGCCAATATCCATTTGAAGCGTCTAATTTCGTGAAATATTTTGGATTTTCCATTTCTGCATATATTTCTTCGGCGGTGGGTAATTTGTAGTGTTCTCTTTTTATGGCCTTGTTTAGGTCTCTAGGGTCCAAACATAGTCTTAATTTTCCGTTCGGTTTCTCCACTATTACCAGAGAATTTACCCAATCTGTCGGTTCTTCAACGGGTTTTATTATTCCCATTTTTGTCATTTTTTCTAACTCCTTTTTTAATTTTGGTTTCATCCCAAACGGTATGTTCCTTGGAGGATTTATGACGGGTTTTATGTCCGGAGTTATTGTTATATGATGTGTGACTGGTAATTTTCCGATGTCACCATAGCAATCTTTATATTTTTCTTTTAATGCTTCTATGTCCGTCTTGTTTATTTCATAAGTTCTTTTTATCAGTCCTAATTCTTCCGCTGTTTCTGCGCCGATTACTGCGTTTGCATTTGTGTTTGCCACAATGAAATGCGAACTTACTTTTATATTTTTATTTTGTAATTGTATAACACAGCTCCCTATCGTGGGAATTTGCGTACAGTTGTAGGCGGTTAATTTTATAGACGTTTTATTTAATTTTGGCTTTGGTTCAATAGTTCTATATATTTTTGCTGGTAATGCATTTACTTCAGCACCTGTATCGATTTTGAAGTTGATGAGTGTTTCGTTGCCTCAAATCTTTACTTTCCATTTGTCAGTTTGTAGTGCGTCTACATTTTCTTTCAATATGGCGTCCATGTTAAACTGATTTTGCTCCATGTGGTCTGGATTGTGTGAGTGTCCGACATTATATAGTTTCTTCTTTTTCGTTCGACATATTCGAGCGAAGTGTCCTTTTTTGCCGCAATTTGTGCAGTTTTTATTGTATGCTGGAGAGTTTCCTTTCTGATGTGACCCAGCGCAGTAGGTGCATGTCTCAATCCATTGTTCTGTTTTCGCGGGCTTTTTGTCTTCACGTTTGAACATGACTTTGGACGACAGCCTGTTTTTCTTTGGATTGCGAATTGTTGAGATATTTTCTGTTTCGCATGTAGCCATTATCTTGGAGTGTCTCTTCGTTTCTTCAGCACTCAGGCCTGCTTGTATCGCCTTTTGTAAATCCAGTGAAGGTTCTCTGAGCATTCTTTCTCTCAACATGTTGTCATTAACGCCACAAATTAGAATGTCTTTTATTAGTCTTTCAGTGAGGTCACCGAATTCACATTTGTTTGCCTTTTGCCGTAGTTCTGTGACGTACTCATCAAATCTCTGTGTTTCTTTCTGTTTGCACGTGAGAAATTGATATGTGAGAAACGTCAGGTTTTTTCTTGGTTGACAGTGCGCGTCAAATTTTTCTATAACTTTTTTCAAGTTTAGCTTCTCTTCGTCATTTTCAAAGTTAAACGTATAATATATTTTCCTTCCCTCGGTTCCTATACAGGTCAGCAATATTGAAGTTTTAACCTTCTCCGGTTTCTTGTCCGACTCTGTAGCTTGCAGGGACAATTGAAATTGTTTTTTCCAAGTTTCCCATTCCTGTCCGAGATTATCTGAAGAGAAATTTAATTCTTTTGGATGTGGTAAAAATTCCATTTTTCTTTTTTTTTCTTTTTTTTTTTTTTTGAAAATATTGATATACGGCTGTGAGTGTTGACGGTTCGATGTTTTATTCTGACACCATTTTATATTATGCGTTGATACAGGTGAGTATTAAATAACGCCAAGTTAGTAACTTGTTATTGAAGCATTCATTAACAGAGGCGTGCGAACGTAACGAGCAATTTATTTATACTGAATACATAGCAGTTTACCACTAATACAAGTAGTGGGAGGTTGCAGTCAAAGGTGACGGTGGGAGTCACTAAGTCAACGGGAGATAACTCGTGTTTACGTAACAGACCCCACACACAAATATTCCCCTAATTAAAAAAATAAGCGGAAGCAAATAAAGTAAAGTAAGCACTTCGAAAATATTCGGAACGGACTACCATCTTTCGTTTCGTTCCGTTCAATTTTGTAGAATTTCTTTTACAAACGTCGTGCAAACGTCACGACGGAGGTAACGTTTGCTCGGGTCCTAATCTAAGGAAACACTGAAATTCACGACTGTCGATACGTCCATTACTTTTTTTTCTGTTGTTGTTGTTGTTGAACTCGACCCCTCACACAAATATTCCCCCACTAATTAAAAAAAAAGCTAAAATAATTTAATAAAATTAGCACTTCAGGAATATTTGGAACGGCGTACCATCTTTCGTTTCGTTCCGTTCGATTTCGTAGAATTCCTTTTACAAACGTCATGCAAACGTCACGACGGAGATAACGTTTGCTCTGTCCTAATCTAAGGAAACACTGAAATTTACAACTGTCGAGACGTCCATTATTTTGTTTTTTTCTGTTGTTGTTGAACTCGACCCCACACACAAATATTCCCCTAATTAAAAAAAAAGCTAAAATTAAGTAAAATTAGCACTTCGGGAATATTCGGAACGGCGTACCATCTTTGGTTTCGTTCCGTTCGATTTCGTATAATTCCTTTTACTAACGTCATGACGGAGGTAACGTTTGCTGTGGTCCTAATCTAAGGAAACACTGAAATTTACAACTGTCGAGACGTAGATTATTTTGTTTTTTCTGTTGTGTTTGAACTCGACCCCACACACAAATATTCCCTTTCTAAAAATAAAAATAGCTGAAAAAAATAAAGTTAAATTAGAACTTCGAAAATATTCGGAACGGCGTACCATCTTTCGTTTTGTTCCGTTCGATTTCGTAGAATTGCTTTTACAAACGTCATGCAAACGTCACGACGGAGGTAACGTTTGCTCGGGTCCTAATCTAAGGAAACACTGAAATTTACAACTGTCGAGACGTCCATTATTTTGTTTTTTCTTTTGTTGTTGTTAAACTCGAGTCCACACCTCATCCTTTCAAAACATAACTACACCGGTTTGCCGGTAGGTGTCGCTTTTTCACCGACAGGTGGCACTCTAAAGCGGCACCAGAGTTATCTGCCCTTCTGACTATAAAAACCGTTGCAAACGGAAAATCCATCTCTTCTTCACCGACCGACCAGTCTCGACAGAACAACGCTGACACTAGCGTTCCATTTCAATCTTCTCTTCTGGTCAATTGGCCTCGGCAGAACGACGCTAATACACTAGCGTTTCGTCTCACAATTTTCTCTTGGACTGGTCTCGGCATACCAACTACCAAAACACGTTTCTTCCGTCAACACGTGGTCAGACAACGGTAAGAGTTCTCAACTCATTTTCTTTGTATACGGCTTTCAAAGACTTTCCACACGCCGGATTCATTTCTTCTTATACCTTTTCAAGAACTGTTTTTCCATCGACACACATGCATACATCACACACTTCACCATTCCACGTACACACACGTTCAATAAACGTTATTTGAACTACTTCATTTTGTTTATTAATTATTACTCTGTCTTTGTATGCAACAATTGCTTGAGTTACTGAACACGCTTATAATCGGGGGACACGACCCTCGAACCGAACATTGGTGACCCGACGTGCAAGCTTTGTTGTATGTGGCGGAGTAATTAATTTCGTACAAAAACAAAAAAATATATATATCATTTCTCGTTTTTTCTTTCGTGGTGAAACGAATTACGCACCCATCTTTTTCCTTTTTTTTTCTACCCACGTGGTAGAAATATACAAACAAACAAAAGAAAAGAAGCCGCCATTATTTTTTTTCCTGGCAACGTGGAAATACCCAAACAAAGGAAAACAAAAACATTTCTCGGCTCTCTCCGAATATAAAACAAATTACAATGTCATTTTTTTTCTTCTCTTTCTCCACCCACGTGTCGGAAAAATATATACAAAGAAAAAGACAAACTTTTTTTCTTCTTTTTCGACGAACAAAAGGACCTTACAAGACGCCACTTCCTTTGTTTTGAACACGTGGAGATAAAAAGAAAACAAAAGAAAACAAACGCTCACGCTGCTCATCTTTTTCGTGACCATGTGTTGAAAAAAAAAAAAAATTCAAAAAAATGCCGTCACCCCTTTCCGGACCACGTGTTGATAAAAAAATTAAAAAAACAAACAAAAAACGCCATTTTTATCTCTCGGACCACGCGGAAATTAAAATTCAAACAACAAAAAAAGAAAATACGAATTTTTTTTCTCTTTCTTTTCAACAACAAAGGAAAGAGAAGCCGCCATTCTTTCTCTACTTGGAAACTAACATTCAAACAAACGAAAACAAAAAAACGTCATTCCTCGTTCGAAACAAATTATGACTCCACTTTTTTTTCTTTTCTTTTTCCTTTCTACCCACGTGGTGGAAATATATATATATAGGAAAAGAAAACTACAAAACAGACAAACACGAACAACATCACCCTTCAAGGCCTACCAACAATCTTCAACACAACTTGAACAACCACATTTTTCCCGGATATTCATCAAGCACCAAACATTTCCGGACATCACTGACGACACTATGGAAGAAATCACACCAGTTCAAAATGAGTACAACTGCACAAGCACGACTAAATACTCAACAACTGGACGTTCGTTGATCAACTGGGGGACACATCAACTCGAACGACGCGCATCAACACCAGTACAGACCCACTTGTACCTGGACCTGCTAACTCACTTGCAGACATTTGTGCATCTGATTTTGACCATAGTGTACCACCAATCTCAACAACTAGATGTTTGTTCATCAGTTCCACAACACGGACTAATTAACATGAACAACATCAACAACTGCACAACCTCACTTGTGCTCATTCATCAACAACTGCACAGACTCACTTGTGCTCATTCATCAACAACTGCACAGACTCACTTGTGCTCATTCATCAACAACTGCACAGACTCACTTGTGCTCATTCATCAACAACTGCACAGACTCACTTGTGCTCACTCATCAATACCGCACAGATTCACTTGTGCTCACTCATCAATACCGCACAGATTCACTTGTGCTCACTCATCAACAACCGCACAGACCCAAGCACCAAACATTCCCGGACAACACTGACAATTCAACGTTTGTTCATCAGCTCCGCATCACGCAGACTAATCAACATGAACAACGCCACCAACAAGTGCAAATTCACTTGCACTCAACATTTTTCGACCGCAAACTCACTTGCGCTCAAACTTGATGCAGACCCAAACAACACGCAGATCCACATGCGTTACAAACACTCAATTCCGCAGACGCACTTGCGATCAATCATTCAATACAGATGCAAAAACAGAAATAAGTAGCGTGCACACTACTTTTTCTAATCTTCAACAGCAAAACAGACATACCCACAAAGAATGCTTCTCATCTACAACTGTACATATTGAATAATATTTTCAATATTTTTCAATCTGGCGGGGGAGTCCTTGTAGCAGTTACCTCCTCCTTTCAAAACATAACTACACCGGTTTGCCGGTAGGTGTCGCTTTTTCACCGACAGGTGGCACTCTAAAGCGACACCAGAGTTATCTGCCCTTCTGACTATAAAAACCGTTGCAAACGGAAAATCCATCTCTTCTTCACCGACCGACCAGTCTCGACAGCACAACGCTGACACTAGCGTTCCATTTCAATCTTCTCTTCTGGTCAATTGGCCTCGGCAGAACGACGCTAATACACTAGCGTTTCGTCTCACAATTTTCTCTTGGACTGGTCTCGGCATACCAACTACCAACACACATTTCTTCCGTCAACACGTGGTCAGACAACGGTAAGAGTTCTCAACTCATTTTCTTTGTATACGGCTTTCAAAGACTTTCCACACGCCGGATTCATTTCTTCTTATACCTTTTCAAGAACTGTTTTTCCATCGACACACATGCATACATCACACACTTCACCATTCCACGTACACACACGTTCAATAAACGTTATTTGAACTACTTCATTTTGTTTATTAATACTCTGTCTTTGTATGCAACATTGCTTGATTTACTGAACACGTCTATAATTGGGGGAACACGACCCTCGATCCGAACACCCTTATTAAAAAATAAACTGAAATAAATAAAGTAAAATTAGCACTTCGGGAATATTCGGAACGGCGTACCATCTTTCGTTTCGTTCCGTTCGATTTCGTAGTATTCCTTTTACTAACGTCATGCAAACGTCACGTCAGAGGTAACGTTTGCTCGGGTCCTAATCTAAGGAAAACACTGAAATTTACAACTGTCGAGACGCCAATTATTTTGTTTTTTCTGTTGTACACACAGATATTCACCTAATTAAAAAAAAAGCTGAAATAAAAATAAAGTAAAACTTGCACTTCGAGAATATTCGGAACGGCGTACCATCTTTCGTTTCGTTCCGTTCGATTTCGTAGAATTAATTTTACAAACGTCATGTAAACGTCACGACGGAGGTAACGTTTGCTCGGGTCCTAATCAAAGAACACCTTGAAATTCACAACAGTCCAGACGACCATTATTTTGTTTTTTCTGTTGTGTTTAAACTCGACCCCACAAACAAATATTCCCTTTATAAAAATAAAAATAGCTGAAATAAATAAAGTTAAATTAGAACTTCGAAAATATTCGGAACGGCGTACCATCTTTCGTTTTGTTCCGTTCGATTTCGTAGAATTGCTTTTACAAACGTCATGCAAACGTCACGACGGAGGTAAGGTTTGCTCGGGTCCTAATCTAAGGAAACACTGAAATATACAACTGTCGAGATGTAGATTATTTTGTTTTTTCCGTTGTGTTTGAACTCGACCCCACACACAAATATTCCCCTAAGTAAAAAAAAAAAGCTGAAATAAATAAAGTAAAATTAGCACTTCGGGAATATGCGAAACGGCGTACCAATCTTTCGTTTCGTTCCGTTTCAATTTCGTAGCATTCTTTTTACAAACGTCATGCAAACGTCACGACGGAGGTAACGTTTGCTCGGGTCCTAATCTTTAGAAACACTGAAATTTACAACTGTCAGGACGTAGATTATTTTGTTTTTTCCGTTGTGTTTGAACTCGACCCCACACACAAATATATCTCTAAGTAAAAAAAAAAAGGTGAAATAAAGTAAAATTATCACTTCGGGAATATTCGGAACGGCATACCATCTTTCGTTTCGTTCCGTATGATTTCGTAGAATTCCTTTTATAAACGTCATGACGGGGGTAACGTTTGCTCGGGTCCTAATATAAGGAAATACTGAAATTTACAACTGTCGAGACGTCTATTATTTTGTTTTTTTCTTTTGTGTTTGAACTCGACCCCACACACAAATATTCCACTAAGTAAAAAAAAAGCTGAAATCAATAAAGATAAATTAGCACTTCGGGAATATTCGGAACGGCGTACCATCTTTCGTTTTGTTCAGTTCGATTTCGTAGAATTCCTTTTACCACGTCACGACAGAGGTAACGTTTGCTCGTGTCCTAATCTTTAGAAACACTGAAATTTACAACTGTCGAGACGTAGATTATTTTATTTTTTCTGTTTTTTGAACTCGTCCCCACACACAAATATTCCCTTAAGTAAAAAAAAAAGCTGAAATAAATAGAGTAAAATTAGCACTTCGGGAATATTCGGAACGGCGTACCATCTTTCGTTTCGTTCCGTTCAATTTCGTAGAATTACTTTTACAAACGTCATGACGGAGGTAACGTTTGCTCGGGTCCTAATCTAAGGAAAAACTGAAATTTACAACTGTTGAGACTAGATTATTTTGTTTTTTCTGTTGTGTTTGAACTCGACCCCACACACAAATATTCCAATAAGTAAAAAAAAACTGAAATAAATAAAGTAAAATTAGCACTTTGGGAATATTCGGAACGGCGTAACATCTTTCGTTTCGTTCCGTTCGATTTTGTAGAATTCCTTTTACAAACGTCATTGAAACGTCACGACGGAGGTAATGTTTCCTCGTGTCCTAATCTAAGGAAACACTGAAATTTACAACTGTCGAGACGTAGATTATTTTGTTTTTTCTGTTGTGTTTGAACTCGACCCCACACACAAATATTCCCCTAAGTAAAAAAAAATAGCTGAAATAAATAAAGTAAAATTAGCACTTCTGGAATATTCGGAACGGCGTACCATCTTTCGTTTCGTTCCGTTCCCTTTCGTAGAATTCCTTTTACAAACGTCATGCAAACGTCACGACGGAGGTATCGTTTGCTCGGGTCCTAATCTAAAGAAAACACTGAAATTTACAACTGTCGAGACGTAGATTAGTTTGTTTGTTCTGGTGTCTTTGAACTAGACCCCACACACAAATATTCCCCAATTTAAAAAAAAAAAGCTGAAATAAATAAAGTAAAATTAGCACTTCTGGAATATTCGGAACGGCGTACCATCTTTCGTTTCGTTCCGTTCCCTTTCGTAGAATTCCTTTTACAAACGTCATGCAAACGTCACGACAGAGGTAACGTTTGCTCGGGTCCTAATCTAAAGAAAACACTGATATTTACAACTGTCGAGACGTAGATTATTTTATTTTTTCTGGTGTCTTTGAACTCGACCCCACACACAAATATTCCCCTTAGTAAAAAACAAAAGCTGAAAAAAAAAAGTAAAATTAGCACTTCGGGAATATTCGGAACGGCGTACCATCTTTCGTTTCGTTCCGTATGATTTCGTAGAATTCCTTTCACAAACGTCATGCAAACGTCACGACAGTAGTAACGTTTGCTCGGGTCCTAATCTAAGGAAACTCTGAAATTTACAACTGTCGAGACGTAGATTATTTTGTTTTTTCTGTTGTGTTTGAACTCGACACCACACACAAATATTCCCCTCAGTAAAAAAAAAAAAATGAAATAAATAAAGTAAAATTAGCACTTCGGGAATATTCGGAACAGCGTACCATCTTTCGTTTCGTTCCATTTCGTAGAATTCCTTTTACAAACGTCATTGAAACGTCACGACGAAGGTAACGTTTGCTCGGGTCCAAATCTACGGAAACACTGAAATTTACAACTGTCGAGACGTAGATTATTTTGTTTTTTCTGTTGTGTTTGAACTCGACCCCACACACAAATATTCCCATAAGTAAAAAAAAATAGCTGAAATAAATAAAGTAAAATTAGCACTTCGGGAATATTCGGAACGGCGTACCATCTTTCGTTTCGTTCCGTTCCCTTTCGTAGAATTCCTTTTACAAACGTCATGCAAACGTCACGACGGAGGTAACGTTTGCTCGGGTCCTAATCTAAAGAAAACACTTAAATTTACAACTGTCGAGACGTAGATTGTTTTGTTTTTTCTGGTGCCTTTGAACTAGACCCCACACACAAATATTCCCCAATTTAAAAAAAAAAAGCTGAAATAAATAAAGTAAAATTAGCACTTCTGGAATATTCGGAACGGCGTACCATCTTTCGTTTCGTTCCGTTCCCTTTCGTAGAATTCCTTTTACAAACGTCATGCAAACGTCACGACAGTAGTAACGTTTGCTCGCGTCCTAATCTAAGGAAACACTGAAATTTACAACTGTCGAGACGTAGATTATTTTGTTTTTTTTCTGTTGTGTTAGAACTCGACCCCACACACAAATATTCCCCTCAGTAAAAAAAAAAACTGAAATAAATAAAGTAAAATTAGCACTTCGGGATTATTCGGAACAGCGTACCATCTTTCGTTTCGTTCCATTTCGTAGAATTCCTTTTACAAACGTCATTGGAACGTCACGACGGAGGTAACGTTTGCTCGGGTCCAAATCTACGGAAACACTGAAATTTACAACTGTCGAGACGTAGATTATTTTGTTTTTTCTGTTGTGTTTGAACTCGACCCCACACACAAATATTCCCCTAATTAAAAAAATAAAGCTGAACTAAATAAAGTAAAATTACCACTTCGTGAATATTCGGAACGGCGTACCATCTTTCGTTTCGTTCCGTTCCATTTCGTAGAATTCCTTTTACAAACGTCATGACGGAGGTAACGTTTGCTCGGGTCCTAATCTAAGGAAACACTAAAATTTACGACTGTCGTGACGTAGATTATTTTATTTTTTCTGTTGTGTTTGAACTCGATCCTACACACAAATATTACCCTAATTAAAAAAATAAAGCTGAAATAAATAAAGTAAAATTAGCACTTCGGGAATATTCGGAACGGCGTACCATCTTTCGTTTCGTTCCGTTCCATTTCGTAGAATTCCTTTCACAAACGTCATGCAAACGTCACGACGGAAGTAACGTTTGCTCGGGTCCTAATCTAAAGAAACACTTAAATTTACAACTGTCGAGACGTAAATTATTTTGTTTTTTCTGTTGTGTTTTAACTCGACCCCACACACAAATATTCCCTTAAGTAAAAAAAAAAAGCTGAACTAAATAAAGTAAAATTAGCACTTCGGGAATATTCGGAACGGCGTACAATCTTTCGTTTCGTTCCGTTCCATTTCGTAGAATTCCTTTTACAAGGGTCATGACGGTAGTAACGTTTGCTCAGGTCCTAATCTTAGGAAACACTGAAATTTACAACTGTCGTGACGTAGATTATTATGTTTCTTCTGTTGTGTTTGAACTCGACCCCACACACAAATATTCCCCTAATTAAAACAAAAAAGCTAGGAAACTCTGAAATTTACAACTGTCGAGACGTCCATTATTTTGTTTTTTCTGTTTTTGTTAAACTCGACCCCACACACAAATATTCCCCTATTTAAAAAAAAAAAAGCTGAAAAAAATAAAGAAAAATTAGCATTTCGGGAATATTCGGAACGGCGTACCATCTTTCGTTTCGTTCGCTTCGATTTCGTAGAATTCCTTTTACAAAAGTCATGGAAACGTCACGACGGAGGTAACGTTTGCTCGGGTCCTAATCTAAGGAAACACTGAAATTTACAACTGTCGAGACTGTTAGAATTATTTTTTTATTTCTAACGCACCTTTTTTTATTTCTTCTGTTAATTCCTTTTTATCCGAACAATTTCGTCAATTTAGAAAAATAAGTAAAACCAACAAAATCCTTGTACTTAAAATTGCATATATTTTACAAATAAAACGCAAAAAAGGTAATGTATATGTCGGGTTAAAGTTTTCCAAAACAGTTGTTCTGGAGGGATTTTCCTTTTGTTACAGAAAGAAAGAATAATATATGAGAAGTAATATTTATTTACATAAATTTACAAAAGTAAAATTATATAAAATGAGGCACAAGGCCAAAAAAGGGGGAGGGGACGGATAGGTCAACTCTAACTTAAAAACGGTCTCAACTTAGCTAGTTTCAATCGCGACCATCATTTACCAAAATACCACATTCATGCTATACATCCATCGCTATCACCATAAGAATCCATACTATGAAAACCTACTTAAAACCTATATGAAAATATGCAACGGGGAGGGACTAAAAATATATATATACAAAAATAAAATGAAAATATTTACATGAAAAGAACATTTTTGTTAGTAAAAAGCCCCCCGTTATCACAATGTGGCAGAGGTGCCGATTTGCCGGTCGAAATCGAAAACTCGAAAAATAAAGATTTGATGCGGGCCCCAACGCTTTATTTACACACACCTCCTTCGAAAAAATCGAAGGGTGACCCGCATCCCGACAAATCAGCAATCTGTCACCTAATTGGGGAGGGAAGGGGGATTTAATAAGGGGTAGAAAATAAGAAAGGGGTTGGGAAGAGGACAAAATAAAAGGAGGGGAGTAATGAAAACAATCACACCCTAGCTAAGTTGTTGAACTTAAAATTCAACAAAAAAAATCTAACAAGGAAAAAATAAAAATATATAGCTTAACCTAACTTAATTGAAATCTACGTTCGTTTTTCCAACTCAATATTCTGCCTTAGGCACGTCCAAATACCACTCTAATCAAGCCCCAGCTATTCTACACAGTCGCGCACCAGTCACCCACCTTTCACCAAAATCTGCCGAAGAGAGTCTCACTCTCTCGGCCCTAATGCGAGCTTTCAGATAATATTTGAAAATCGCAATAAGGTCGAGAGGCGTGCAGGTCTCAGCTCCGTAGACTGTCTTGTATCTCGTCTTCCAAATCGCAACTCTCATAACGGCTAGCAAGCTTAAAAAAGTTAAACGTTTTTGACTATCAGTTGTCGGAACCCAGTTGCTACATACATTAATGGGTTCCAGTTCAAAAGACGACACATTAAGAATACGAACCATGAAACCTGAAACAAGCCTAATCAGCGGCACGACAATGCGGCAATAAACGAAGGAGTGACTTACGGTCTCGTCCTCGTCGCCGCATCTAACACAAGTCGGAGAATTACTCAAGCGCGCTAAATGAAGCCTCTTACTGACCCAAAGTGCATTTCAAATCGTCAACCAGGTCAGCGATGCCTCGTCGTTATCAAGACACCTTAACCCAGGCGCCCAAGGCCAGATTGAGCGAAGTTCCCCCCTCGTCAAATCGAGCCCCTCAATCCTATCTTCACGGACAGTCCCCCTCACCATTACCCGATATAATGCCTTACGGGACAACAGCAGGGTGTCAGAGAGGCCATCTGTCACTCTTAAAAGAAATTTCAATGCGCGTCTACATTCGCGATAGAAGGAGCACTCGCCTCGGGGTAACCTATGTGCCTCCCCCTCGTCCAAGTGCACACTTCTCAAAGCCAGGAAGGCTTTCTTAGTGTCTTCCTTCCAGAAGGCACCGTTTCCCTCACATTGTGTACTCATTCGGTCTAGATAAAAGAGCCGAAGTGTGTGGCATCGAATTTCGATGCTCGGCATACCCAAACCGCCCTCAGAAGGATGAAGGTAACAAATCTCGCGACGGACCATATGGGCCCTTCCAATCCATAAAAAATTGAAAAGAACCCTCTGCAACTCAAGCAGTGTATCCGACGGGAGTGGAAGTACTGAAAGACGATATAGGATAATCGGGTAAATGTGAGAAGCACATACGTCCGATCTCCCCTTTAATGAAAGATTTCTACGGGTCCACAGACCAGCTGTAGCCCTTATCGATTTCAAGACTTCCGACCAATTTTTCTCCAGCTGAAGATCAGGACCGAACCAGACGCCGAGTAGCTTGCAAGGTCTATCTGTCCAGCCAAAGGGTCCCTGCAAGGAAACACCCTTCCAGGCACCGATGCGCAAGCCAACAGACTTAACGCAGTTGATTTTGGCCCCTGTCACCGTTTCATATGTTCTGATTTCTCTGCCGACGACACTAATCTCGGCATTGCTCGTTACAAGCATGGTTACATCGTCGGCATAGGCAGAATACTTCAACGTGGTGCAAGCACCTGGCAAAGTAATTCCACGTAGGACCGGATTTACCCTTAGCCTGTTAAGGAAGGGCTCCAAAACAAGCACATTAAGCATCGGTGAAAGAGGGCACCCTTGACGAAGAGATCTGGATAATCTGAAAGCCTCCGACCTCACCCCATTCACTTCCACCCTAACACCGGGGTTCGCATACAAGAGGCGAATCCAAGAGCGAAACTGCGGACCAAAGCCGGCCGCCGACAAAACAGCCTCCAAATACCGATGATCCACCCTATCAAATGCTTTGAACTGATCTAAATTGATCAGCGCGGCTTCAGTGTCGACTTTATCAATGATCAAGCGTATCGAATGCAAGTTATCCTGAATGGTCCGACCCATTACAGCACAAGTCTGTTCAGGGCTAATAAGACCAGGCAAAACAAGTTGCAGACGATTAGCTAAGATCTTGGCCAAAATCTTTAACTCCGCATTAAGCATTGTTAAGGGCCGAAAGTTATCTAACCCATCCCCACCATTTTTGCTTTTGCGTATCAGCTTCACTAAACCCATGGTCAAGTACTAGGGAATATTCCCGTTCCTAAACCATGAATTAAACAAAACTGTCAGCAAGAGAACAAAAATGGGCGACATCCTCAAATACACTTCATAGGGCAAACCATCAATCCCAGGAGACTTGTTAAGGCCAACCCGCTTTAATGCTTCCTGAACTTCATCCTCTGTTATGCAACCTTCGCACTTAGCCGCTTCGGTCGCCTCAAGGCGAGAAAGGTCAGCCAAATAGGGGTCGAATTGTGCTAAAGACAGACCAGGTTCCCGAGTAAAAAGCTCCTGAAAATGAGAGCAAAAAGCCTCCAGAATACCTTCGTTTGTAGTCACGAGCCGCCCATCCGGTAATGAGACACGAGCGATATGTCGATCAGTTGCATGTCGAAACTCCTCTGCACGCAGTTCAGCGGCCATGTTTGTTGCTTCCGCAGACATTCTTTTTAACCTAGTCCTAATTACTAAAGCCTGATGTTCTTTGAAAGCCAAAGAATTCAGCTTAGCCTTAATTATAGTAACACTAGAGCTATCCCCCACCTCAATCGCCCGATCTAATCTAGACTTTAGTGCCACTTTAACTGCCCTAGTTGATAGGTTGAGCCGTCTGCTAAAATCGGCAGTAAAGAACCTAATCACTTTCTTAAAATGGACCCACTTCCTATTTCCAATTACAGCCCCCGTCAATTCCCGCTGTAAGGTTAGTAGAAGCTGGTCCTGGAAGCCCTTCACATCGAACAACGAAGTGTTGAGCTTCCAGTAACCATCTAATCTAGGCTTAGGTCTATCTAAGTTCACACGGACCCGAACAAGTCTATGGTCCGAGTAAACTATATTATGAAGACTTGGACATTCAACTACCCCTACGTCGACTCCCCTAATTAAGAACCGATCGATATAACTCGAGAGTTGTCTCAAATCGGAACCGCGTCTAGATGTCCAAGTCCATACCCTATCACGGGGCTTTTCATTCCGGAACTTGTCGATAAGATCAAACTTATCGAGAAAGTCCCGAAATATTATAGCATCCCGATCAGTGTTAGTACCCCTAGGCCGATTACGATCTAAATCGGGATCCAGGACCGCGTTCCAGTCTCCCGCTAAAATGACCGTCCGAGTAGTATTCAAGAACTGCTCGATTCGCCGAAAAAAAGAACAAAGCTCAGAATGGCTATTGGGAGCATAAACCCCAACGAGTCGAAATGCTTTCCCCTTTATGGTAATATCCAAAACACATAGTCTCCCTTCCGGATCCATGTAGCAAGGGTCACACGACGCATCTAAAGTCTTGCTTACCAGCCAGGAAACCCCCCTTGCGGAAGAATTAAAGTACGCTGAATAAACGTGAAAACGCTTAGCCAACGCACCCAAATGGTCCCCTGAAATCAGGTGGGTTTCTTGCAAGCAACATATATCCACTCCGAGGCGCTGAAGGTCGGTAGCGACCCGAAATTTACGGTCATTTGCCCTCAGGCCCCGCACATTTAGACTTGCTAGATAGAGAGCCATAAAGATGCCTTAGGGTTGAGTTTGAGAAACGAACATAGATGTGGTCAGGATACCGACGGCTCTCCCAAAAGACTGTTTACCCATTTGGTCGTTAATTAGACCATCATGGGAGATGCCGCCGATATCATGAGGATATGTTAATTTAGCTATCCTATACAGGGAAGGGTGAATTCTGATGGGTAACCTTCCGAAACAATCATTCCTCATTTCCATTAACTCACTTGTTTTAAAAATAGCTAGAGGGAGAGTGAAATTGAAAGCCCTGTTCGCCTCCTCCAACATCTCCCATAGAGCCTTTGCTTCTGATCTTTTACGTATAACTGTCACGACTCTGGGTGCATTGGGAAAATTGTCAGGGTCTTCGATAGATATGCCACCAACCTCATCGAATTTTAATAGTCCGGGTAGGTTGGTGCCACGTAAATTCTTAGCCGTATCGACCTGGGTTTGTGTGCATTTACAGATATCTCTTCCCGAGAGAAAAGTAGATTTTTTAAATCTCCTTTTCTCTAGGGAAGGACTCCTATGTCTTTTTTGCGTAGGTGGAGGCATGTCATCAATGGGGGAAGGGGAGGGGGAGCTAGGCTCTATGGGAGACGCTGGAGAAGGTGCAGGGGAGGGATGCTTTGAGGGGGAAGCAGGTGGGGAGCTTCTGGGGGTATTGGCAGGGGACACGAAAGGAGAAGGTCTAGGGGATTTTTTGGGGACTTTTTGCGGACTCAGGGGGATTAGCTTGTAAGGCTTATCTACAATAGGTCCAGTTATTGGAGGGGGCATTGGTTTGGGGGACTGAGGATTAGGGGTTGTTTTAGGGGCAGAGTGGCCTTGGGAGTATTGTTCAACTTTTTAAGTAATTTTTTGGCCTTAATAAACGAGTCCTTTCCGGGGTCGTTCTTCGTCATCTCTTTCTCCCGAATTTCATCTAGAGTTAAACGCCCCGGGGTTTTCTTCCCTGGTACAATAATCCAGCCTTCCTTTTCGCTTTCTTTCTCGTCATTTTTCTTGACTATCGGCAGAGCCGGGAATTCTTCATCAGACTCATCACTTGCAGGGATTATTGGTTGTCCAATAAAGGAAGGTGCGCTAATGTGAGCTCCCGCTCTCGACTTCTTAATGGTAGCAGGAGTCGCCTTAGATTTTTTTGGGGGGGCAATCCAACGTTAAGTGCCCTATTTCCTCGCAGAACCAACAAATCGGTCTACGACCTGTGAGGATGATGGGAAGTTTATCTTCCCCTATGTGTAGATAGTAAGGGATGCTATCGTATGATTTTTTATTTACAAAAATCTCGAAGTTCCATACGCCTGAGAACTCTTCATGGTTGACACCGGTTATCTCGCCATATTTTAGAAGATAGGCGCTTATGTGTTCCCCCTTTACATGGAAGGGCACATTAAAAAAGGATACTGAAGAGCGTCTTCTTCCCATATACTCTGTTCGCAGTACATGTTCCGGAGTTATAATCTGCGTTAATGACAGTTTATTACAGGTGTCCTCGTCCTGGAATAATGCAGACCACGTATTAAATCCCTTTGACTTGATTAGACGTTGCGGTTTAAAACCAACAGTGTGCAGCAGCTTCAGTATTAACTCAGGGGTGGCTCTAATCGACTTTTTAATTTTTTTGTCCATCACGAATAGCGAAACCGTTCTTTTTTGAATTTCCTCCAGTTTAGGTAAATCCACGAGTAAACCTGTCTCCGTGACCATATGCGTACTTTTCTTTGCTTCTTGGACATTGATCTGGATTTTAGGTGGTTTAAACCACTCCGAACCTACTGAAATTGACGTTTCGGTAGCCATCTAGTTTAGAAGAACTAGAGACTAGAGAAAAAAAAGTGGGAAGAAAAAAAAGAAAAAAAAAAGTAGGGAGAAAAAAAAACTGCGTGATTCCAAAAACAACTAACAACAAAGTTCAACAAGCAACAAGAAAGTTCAACAACGGAAATGTCCAACAAGTAACAAATAACAGAAAGGTTCAACAATAAAAAATAACAATAATTAACCTTCGTAATCGCACGTAATAAACACAGACCAACAATATGAGAAGGGCTTGCTGTTAATTTTTTCTCTTCTTCTCTTTATTGTTGCAAGCAACTCCTCAAGTGGGTAATTTGCATAAGTGACTTTATGCAAATTACCTTACAAAGTTGGAGTACAAAAATAATTCTAACAACTCGTCTCCACAGCGATCGGCTGAAATACAAATCTGTCGAGAAGATTGGAATATTTTGACCGCTTGCGGCTCTCTGCTGACGCTGCTGCATGCCCAGGGTTTGTTGTTGATTCTATCACTGACGTGGGCGCAAAAGTGTCGACACAAGTCGCATCTCATATCAATGACTTACCGTTTGCAAAGGGAAACTGTCAGGCAATCAGGTCGTTTGCCATCCCCTCTGTCAAGGCCAACCCGTGCGAGGATCGACAGGAAGTTAGCGATGTCTAGTGGTCGTCGAACGACATCATTGAGAGCGCCATGCCTCGGAAATCTGCCGGCGCTCCTTCTATATGAAATGGTATGGAGTCCATATATGTCAACCGGCATTGAATCTATCAAAAATATATTTTATGCAAATGTTTTAATGGAAACTGTACACAAATTATCATTAATGTATATGAGGTAATTTTTTGAAGAATCTTTCTAAATATAGCTTATATATATATATATATATATATATATATATATATATATATATATATATATATATATATATATATATATATATAAAAATAAAGTGGAGTTGATTTTTCCCCTCTCGAACCGTTTAGAATAGACTATAAAACTAATGCCTCAAACGCATAGAAAATCAACAGTACCTATCCACCTTCATCCCAACCGTGTTTTCAGTAAGTTACGTATATTTTAGTCATTATAAAATTAATTCCTATTATTTATCCCATATAAACAACTCTCTTAAATTAATGCTCCAAAGAGAGGGTAGCACGCTAATTTCTCTTTATAAATTATTAACTCTTACACTCCTCATACACCGTTTCGCGATTATTTCACGAGGACAAGCGATCACCTTCACCGCTGAGGAAATTTAAAAATAGCCAATCAGCGTTCAGATTACATATGCATGAGACAAATTTCATCCTGACCGCGACTTCAACGCTGATACCGTACATAAATGATTTACACCAAAATAATACTTCGATAAACGAACCATTTATTACTTATTCGACTGTTATTCAACAGTAAGTATTTTGCATTTTTTCAACCATCCTCGATTGTGGCGAAAATCACGCTTGATAAACACGATCAGTTGATTAATACAGAAATGAAAATGGCTTCAGTCTACATGGACAGAAACGATAAAGTGTACAGCATATTAACTTTAAAAACAACATTCATTTCAGATTAGGCAGAAATACTTTTCCATTTACATTTTTTTAAATACAGTGAACCAAAATGTGTGCTTATCGAACACAACTAAAAAACAACACTTATTCTTCATTTTTACCATCCCGACAAAAACCGAAACAGATCATAGCAAAACAAACAGTGCTTCTACACAATTTGAACCGACAACATGAGACAACCACCTTATACCGAACTAAACCATAGGTTATGCTTAGTTTACGGTTAGGGTAAACTCGAACACACAGACATTTTAGACATATTTTAGAAACTGCGGCATTTTCTATTTCTATTCCAGATGTGACCTATTTGCGTTCTGTGGGCTGTTTAATTCATTCTTTTAGATTACTGCCGGGCAACGCCGGGCAGCGGGAACCCGCTAGTATGTAATATTTCGATCTTTTCATTTTCAGATGGATTTTGTGTGTGTAGAGCATACGGGAATTATCATTATCAAACATTCGATGGCGCATTTATTCGTTTTGACGGACAGTATGGGTACAAGTTATCCGAAAGCAAACCGGAGGCCAATGTCAGAATAAACATCTATAATAAAAAAGACGGGGATCAGTATGAGAGAATCATTGCAATTAGAGTGGGAGCTAAGCGTCTGCGAATCGAACAAGGAATTGTGTCCGTAAGTACAAATTCTCATGTAAGATTTTTATATTTTTGATTAGACTACCAATGACCCGTTGAGTCAGCATTTGTTATTTGTATTATCAAATATTTACCAAAAACTTTTACAATTTCAAAATATGTTTTATCTCTTCATTTTTAAAAAGATCGATTGCAATTTGAAGTTGTAATTAAAGTGACGTCAACTATCCGTTTCTCGGTTCTCTGTGTCTATGGTGAAAGAATTTCTTACCTCAATTCTGAGGGGTGTTAGGATTACCTATCTTTCTTTGAAGAGGGGTTAATTAGCATACGTGAATCACGTTAGCATAGAGATGGAGAGGTTGGGTATTTAATGGTTCAGTTGGGAGGGGTTGGGGTGTGTCTGAATACCAAACAAGTGGACAAGTTACAATTTTGAGTGCGTCCCCCTATTTCTTCCCTGCTTTTCCCAGGCCTACCTAATAAGTTACCAATTTGTTTTAACGTGACTAACGTTGAAATTAATTTTGGGTAGGCCTAAGATATTAATTTCTCTAATTATCTACCAGGGAATCTCGGCCGAGATTTATTTATTTTATTTTATTTTATTTTAAGTTGTGTACGTTTGGCTGGGCATTCTGTCCAGGTAAGACAGTGTTTTTTTTTTTGTATTTGTTTTTTTTTTCTCCCACCGAGAGGTATTTCTCCAACCATACTTATTTTAGGAGAACACTTTATTTGTTCCCTTGGGCCTATGAAAGGGTCTCGTTTTCATGCTATAATATATAAATGTTACCAGGCACAACGAGCCGCGACGCTAAAGGAGCAACGTCGCAACATTGAAAAGCAGGTAAGCGCGCACTAGCGTTATTTATTTATTCATTTTTTTCTCCTGTTTGTTGCTTTGTTGCCTGTTGGCGTTTGCAATGGTTCAGTTTTCGTGTCTGTTGTGGGAATTCGAGCCCTAGCCGTTTTAAAGTTCCATCATTTTGCGACGACACTAACAGTGTTGGGTTCGTTGGCTTAGCCAGAATTTCTGGAGTTATTATTTAAAAAAAAAAAAAAAAAAAAAAAAATTTTCTTGGAACCTAAAGTTGGAAAACCATGTCTTTATCAGAGTTAGACAGCTGCCGTCAGCAGCAAGCTGTGCTAAGAAATAAGATTAGTACAGAATTATGGGGCTTACATAGTGAAGCTACCTTGCCAATGGCAGTTTTTCAGGAACACCGGAAAATGATAATGAGATGGTTGGAACGCCTTGGCGAGTTGGAGGATGAAGTGACAGCTGTATGCTTGGACAGTCCTCCGAGTGTGGAGCTTAGAACTAATGATGACTCGTTGGATCATGCCTTCCGATTTAGGAAGAACACTTTCCAGAAATTAGACGAGTTGAGGGAGAAGTTTGAGGGAAGTCGAACGGATAGGCAACAAGAGAGTTTGGGGGGTGAAATTGCCCCAGAATTTAGGGCTAATATGGAGGCTCCTACCTTTGATGGAGAACCATCTGATGATAAATTCGCCTTCAAAAATTTCTTGGCTGGATTCTGGAATTGTGCGGAGGGCTTTCGCTCCGAGTTGACAAAATTTCGCTTGTTAAAGAGTTGCCTAAAAGGTCAAGCTCTTCATTTGGTAAAGCACCTTTCCACCACAGAAGCTAATTTTCCTGTGGCTTTGCAGCTGTTGGAGGGAGAATATTTGGATATACCAAATATTTTGGATCAGATGTTTCAGCAGTTGTTGGCAGCCAGACCAAAGTTGGATAGCCAGTTTTCTCAGGTTAAAATTTATCTCAACCAAATCAGGTGTGCTTTGCTGGAGCTGAAAAATAGCTACCAGTTGGACCTTTTTGAACCGGGCACACAAGGTTATTTATTAATAAGCCATATTGTGTTTGGCCGGCTACCAGTTTCCTTAAAAAGGGAGTTAATGAGCAGGACTGGCAACAGTTATCCCGGAATAGACGACATTGTTTCCTTATCTAAGAATTTAATCAAGGATCTAGTGAGATTGGAGGAGTGTTCTGCCCCTTCTGGCAATGGCAGGTTTCGATCTGATCGATTTGTTCCAGGCTCTTACTCGCCAAAAAGAGCTTTGGAGAATTTTTCCTCAAGGGGTGGTACCCCACTATCGACGTCAACCTGTAAGTTTTGTTCTTCAGGCGGACATGAGGGAAAACTATGCAAAAAATTTGCTAGTTACAAAGAGAGACTATCGCGGTGCAAGGAATTGCATCTCTGCATTGCATGTGCTGCAGAAGATCATTCATATAATGAATGTCCTGGTAATAAAAGGGGCTTCCCATATGGTTGTGCTAATTGTGGCTCGAAACGGCACTACACAATAATGTGTCCAAAAGATAAAGCCTCTTCTGAGAAAACTAGAGTGAATACCGCCTTCCAGACTTGTGACACTCAACAGATATCCATCCTTCCCATCTATAAAGTGGTTTTACATCGCGGCAAGAGACGGTATGTTTGCAATTGTATACTTGATTCTGGAAGTCAACGTTCATATTTTTCCAGAAGCATTCTAGAGGGATTAGATATTTCTATAGAATCATGTTATGACCGTCAATATACAATACAGACATTCGTGGGAGAGGAGAAAAAGAATTTAAGTGAGGTATTATTGCAGGTGGAAATGGTTCCTAACACCAAAAGACCTTTGCCTGTCCTCATTGACTCCTCCTTTAATTTAAAGTCTCAAACAGATGGGATGGATTTGATATATAGGAATTTAAGAGAAGCCCAGTTCAAATTAGCTGCTGGATTTGATAAAAAGGGACGTCTTTTTCCTATTCAAGGACTAGTGGGGGTAGATCTGCTGCAGTTTTTGCATCCTTTAAGCCTGATAAAGTGCCAGAATGGTGTAGCCTTGGAGACCCCAAAGGGTATAGTGCCTTGGGGGAATTCACTTAACTTCTTGAAAGAATCCCAGATATTGTCAATCGGAGAGGAGCGTTCACCACCCGTCAATTATGAAAACGTCCTTGCCAGCATGGGTACTGTTTCCACTACAGCGGTAAACTTTGTGCTGGCACCCCGATATAATTATGTAGATCCTTTTAAGGATACATTTGAGAACACCTCGGTGGAAAGAGGGTTGGACAGTTTGTTCAGTTTGGAACTTATGGGACTCACTGAGGAGGAAACTTTTTCAGAATTTGAACTAGGAAAGGTAAAGGAGTTCCAAAACTCTGTGGTCATAGAGAACCAGTGTTACTATGTAAAGCTTCCTTGGTGGGAGGATAAGATTGGCAAAGTTCCATCTAACTATTCGGTGGCATTGGCAGTTTTGAACCGTGTGTTCAATAAGCTGGAAAAAGAAAATAAATATGGGGAGTATTTGGATGTTTTCCTGGAACAGGAGAAGGAGGGCATTGTGGAGAGAATTGTGGTTTCTCCAGAAAATTATAGAGAATACATTTGGATACCACACAGACCAGTATATAAGACTGATGAGCAAAGCACTACAAAAGTGCGGCCTGTATTCAATTGTTCATCAAAACCTAAGGGCGGAATCTCTATTAATGAGGCTGCCTACCCTGGGGTGAACTTGATGGGAAATCTCCTTCAGTTGTTGCTACACTTCCGCTCCAATGAGTATGTGTTGCTTGGTGACATCCGCAAAGCATTTTTGCAAATTAAACTCCTCACTGAGGAGGATAAGAATCGGTTTTGTTTTTTTCTTAAAATAGGAAAAAACTTGGTATGTTTTAGGTATACCACATTAATATTTGGCTATAATGCATCTCCATTTATATTAAATTTTCTTTTGAAGCATCACGCTGACCGTTATCCATCAGATGAATGTTCCAAAACTATTGGAGAAAATTTTTATGTGGATAACTTAATTAAAACCGGGAATGTACCTGAAACTCTTATACAATTATACACCGATGTTGTGAAGAGGTTGGAAGACGGACACTTTGATTTGCGTTCCTGCAGTTCTAACTGCGAAGAATTAAGACAGAAGATGGAGGAGGATGGGCGTTTGCCTCAACACCACTCCCAATATGAGAAGGTCTTGGGTTATAATTATAACCCTGAGAGTGATTCTTTGTCCTTGGCCACGACAGATAGTGATTCTGGGGCCAATACCAAAAGAAGAATATTGGCGGCGGTGGCAGCCAATTTTGATCCGTTATCTTTATGTGTACCCGTTACAATAAGGGGCCGCATATTTATTAGTGAGTTATGGAAGGCCGGGTTGGGCTGGGATGAAACTGTTACTCCTACCCAACAGAGAAGTTGGCAGTCACTCTCAAAAGATTTATCTCAGCTCAGTTCCTTCACCTTTCCAAGAAAATCCCTGCGCGAAGGTTCTACTGCAAACCTAGCTTTGTTTTGTGATGCTTCCAAAGAAGCGTATGGGTTTGTAGCTTATGGATTACAGGACGATAGGTCCAATTTGGTTTTTGCTAAAGCCAAGGTGGCACCGTTGCGGGCAAAGTCCCTGCCCACTCTCGAGTTGTTGGCAGTATATTTGGCGCTAAAATCATTAAAGACAATTTTACTCTCTCTAAAGGAAATCACCTTTAAAGAGGTTAGTGTAGCAGTTGATGCTCAAATAGTACTGTCCTGGATCCTGTCTCAGGATGTAAAAACAAAGAATATTTTTGCGAGAAACAGAGCCAGAGACATTACTGAAATGCGTCAGAATCTGAGCCAGCAGTTTGGAATAAACATTTCTTTCCGATATGTGCCCTCGGAGCAGAACCCAGCGGATCTGCTCTCAAGGGGAGTGTCAGTAAAGACCTTTAAAAAACGCATATTGCATTGGGTGCATGGTCCAACATGGCTGACCCGAACGCCAATAGAATGGCCTTTTGCCCCCTTAAACTGCTTAAAGGAGGAAAATAAGGAGATTGTGAGGGGGCCTACATTTTGTGGTGCCTTAATACAAACGGCAGAGCCTGTAATTCCCTTTGAGAAATATGAAACTCTGAGTAAACTTCTTGGAGTAGTAACAGCGGTATTTAAGTTTATTGGACGTTTGAGGCATTCAAGAGCTGACCCACAAAAATTGGCTTGGCAGCACTTAATAGAAGGGATGCAAGGACAAGCGTTCCCACAAGTCAGGGAATACTTGCTTAATCCGTCTGGTCAAGCCCCAGATTTGGTAACTTCTCTCAGCCTTTTTTTGGATGAAGAAGGTATAATTAGAACCAGGGGTCGGATTCGCAAGTGCAATGCCTTCAATTATGAAGTGATATACCCAGTTCTCCTGGATAAATCTCACACTTTTACCCAAATGGTAATTATAGATGCTCATAGAAAATGCAAACATTTGGGCATAGCGTCTACTCTGAGCCAACTACGCCTATCTGGATTTTGGATTCCTAAGGCAAGACAGGCGGTAAAATCTACTTTACGGTCTTGCAGGTTGTGTGTGCGTTACAATGCAATGTCTTTTGCATACCCCCGCATGACTAATTTGCCCAAATATCGGGTCAATTTGATCAGACCCTTTCTTCACACTGGTGTGGATTTCACAGGACACATCTGGGTGGGGGATGGGGAAAATAGCCGCAAAGTTTATTTGCTCTTATTTACGTGTCTTACCACTAGAGGTATACACCTTGAAGTGGTGGACGATATGAGTGTATATTCTTTTATCTTAGCATTTATAAGATTTACTAACAATGTCGGAGTACCTTCTCATTTGTATTCCGACAATGCTAAGACTTTTACCACTGGCGGCAGAATTATTAAGCAGGCCTATGGCTCAGAGGAATATAATAGTATCTTCCGCACTTATTCTGTCAAGCATCTAACAATTCCCGTGTATGCTGCTTGGTTTGGGGGAACCTGGGAGCGGCTTATTCGCACAGTGAAGACTTGCTTGTTCAAAACAGTTGGTCGCTCTCAGGTGAGTTATTTCCAGCTATTAACTTTTGTCTCAGATGTTCAGAGGGCTGTTAACAATCGTCCTTTGACTTATCGCTGTTCATCAGATGACGGGTTGGAGATAATTACACCTAATCATTTTCTGAGACCCTTTTCTGCGGTTAATATACTGTATAGAAAGGAAGAGGAGGATCTCTTTGACTCAGAACCCCCCCCCCCCCCCAGAACTGATGTCCTTGAGGCTATGGAGGAGAGGGAACGGCTCATATTCAAATACAAAGAGCTATGGTTTAATGAATACCTACTTAGCCTTAGGGAATCGGCGAAAAATCTACACAATGAGTCCTATAACAATCAAATTAAAATAGGAGATGTTGTGTTAATAAAATCCCCCATTTAAACCAGACCTTTTTGGACTCTAGGTAGGGTGATGGAACTCATCCCTGGGGATGATGCTTTTGTCCGTACTGTGGTATTGAAAAGGGGTGATGGATCAACACAGATTCACCCCATAAAATTATTGTATCCATTGGAATTAGCTATAACGCACAGTCACAGAGCTTATGCTCCTGATACGTCGAGAGATGAGACGGACTCCTCTGTCCCAGTGGATTTTGTACCTGCAGATCAGGAATTGATATGTATCTGCCCTGGTTGCCAGGAACCGGAGGATCAGCGACCAATGATCTGTTGTGATCATTGTGATCAATGGTTCCATTGGCAGTGTGTTGGTATAGTGGGGGAACCTCCAGAGGAGAGTCGGTGGTATTGTTCGGCGTGTCAGACGATGCTCTATCAGGAGTTAATATGGATCTGCCCTGGGTGTCAGGAACCGGAAGACTACAGACCAATGATATGTTGTGATCGTTGTGATCAATGGTTCCATTGGCAATGTGCTGGCATTGATGAAGCTCCGGCAGAGGAGGATCAGTGGTACTGTTCTTCTTGTGCAGACCCGGAAGGGGGGTCTGACATTTAAGTTATTTCAATGGTCAGTTAAAAAAAAAAAAAAGGGTTTATTTTATATTTATTTATTTATTTTTTTTTTTTACTCTTGAGTGGGAGAGTGAAAGAATTTCTTACCTCAATTCTGAGGGGTGTTAGGATTACCTATCTTTCTTTGAAGAGGGGTTAATTAGCATACGTGAATCACGTTAGCATAGAGATGGAGAGGTTGGGTATTTAATGGTTCAGTTGGGAGGGGTTGGGGTGTGTCTGAATACCAAACAAGTGGACAAGTTACAATTTTGAGTGCGTCCCCCTATCTCTTCCCTGCTTTTCCCAGGCCTACCTAATAAGTTACCAATTTGTTTTAACGTGACTAACGTTGAAATTAATTTTGGGTAGGCCTAAGATATTAATTTCTCTAATTATCTACCAGGGAATCTCGGCCGAGATTTATTTATTTTATTTTATTTTATTTTAAGTTGTGTACGTTTGGCTGGGCATTCTGTCCAGGTAAGACAGTGTTTTTTTTTTTGTATTTGTTTTTTTTTTCTCCCACCGAGAGGTATTTCTCCAACCATACTTATTTTAGGAGAACACTTTATTTGTTCCCTTGGGCCTATGAAAGGGTCTCGTTTTCATGCTATAATATATAAATGTTACCAGGCACAACGAGCCGCGACGCTAAAGGAGCAACGTCGCAACATTGAAAAGCAGGTAAGCGCGCACTAGCGTTATTTATTTATTCATTTTTTTCCCCTGTTTGTTGCTTTGTTGCCTGTTGGCGTTTGCAATGGTTCAGTTTTCGTGTCTGTTGTTGGAATTCGAGCCCTAGCCGTTTTAAAGTTCCAACAATGGAGGAAAGAATGAAATGATTAAACAAAAGTGAAGTTATATACCTTACACATTTATTATGATCAAATGTTTTAACAAAGAGTAAATTATGAAAGAGTCATTTAATCAATGGATTTTCAAATAAATATATCTTATCATCAGAAGGGGAAAAACATAATTAATTACGAATCATTGATAAATATTAATTTGAAAACTTTACA
The DNA here is from genome assembly GCA_963556195.1 of Sepiola atlantica. Lineage (NCBI taxonomy): Eukaryota > Metazoa > Mollusca > Cephalopoda > Sepiida > Sepiolidae > Sepiola > Sepiola atlantica. The sequence continues at coordinate 323,123 of CAUVYP010000143.1, read as the reverse complement.
GGACAATTTTGAATTAGAAAACAAATTAATTCATTCTTTGCTCTATCTCCTATATTGAGCATACTTTTATTGCTCTAGGACCCAAGATAAAATGATAATTTCACAACATTAATATATATATATATATATATATATATATATATATATATATATATATATATATTAGACATGTGTCATTGAAGACCACGGAGTTCTCCCTCTTTATGATCTTTCAGTTTCACGACTCTGCGAGCGATTCACGGGTTTCTGGTATCAATTGATGGATCATGGCGCCTAATATTGTGTCTTGGGCCATTTCTCGAGCGCTTTCGGTCTCGCGACGAATCGCTCGCAGAGTCGAGACACTGATCAGAGAGATTATAAAGAGGGAGAACTCCGTGGTCTTCAACGACATATGTCTAATAAACGACATGCTGCTGAAATATACATATATCAAACTATATATATATATATATATATATATATATATAATACTAAAACTCTATTGATCTTGTCTGTTTGCAATCAGCTTTCAGCTTTCCGGTTTTCAACATCCGGTTGCCCATGCGTAAATAGCATCGTCATCAATCTGTTATTCCAATTCCGTTATTCTCTATTATGATTAACGAACGCATGAAATTTTTCATTCTGGAAATTTTTATATCGCTTTTAATATAAAACAATTTCATTTAATTTCATCAAATAGTTTTTTTGTTTTCTCCACGGCTAAAAACATTCAACGGGAAGACTTACTCCTCCCTTTTAAAAAACAAAAACAAACAAACCAAAAAAAAACAATCATTATTAATATCAGCCATAATAGCGGACGGTGAACGAAACCACCTCCCACTTTCCCTCTCATAGATTTCACCACTCCTACTCCCTCTGTTTTCGTTACGTACGCGAGAAAGCTTGCTGTCTCTCGGTGGCCACGGCTGTACCCCCTTCCTTTCTCAAATCGCCCTTTTATTATTCTGTACTTTCAACTAACAATTTCATTTAAAAGATGATATATCAAAATTTGAATTTAACTATAATAAGTATTATGGTACCTGTTCAGTGCATATTTACCTATTAGTATGGCCAACCACTTATAATTCAGTAACTGTAATTAAAAAAAAAAACAATTATAATAAACAGAACGACTCATAGAAATCTATCTATATTCTTTTTCATTTTAATATACTTTCATAGAAATGCTTCTGTTATGTAAAAAAAAACTATTTTCTTTATGCCACAAGTGTCACGCTCATACATGAATTCCATAGCTAATATAACAAACTGACCCAACGGGTCACGGGTGGTCTAGTACAGATTAAAATCCAGATATAATGATAAAAACATTATGTCTAGAATGCTTAATCTAATTCATTACATGATTTTTATTCTATAAAATGCCTAAAATTTCAGGCTTAAGCTTAAGAGGTCTAAAGAAGAAATTGACATCCAGGGAATTTTTTTAATTGATTCCTAATAACTATGGATCTAATTCAATAAAAATGTGATATTTGAATTATTTAATGACAGGATGTGCCCATAGTATTCCTCCTCAAACGTCTTCAAAATACTCCAAAGAAACGGGCTGGGGTTGGTTCCAGCACCGAGAAGCATGTTCTCCCAGTATTTATTGTGAGTGGAAGAGTTCAAGTAGTCCGTATAGGCAAAACACATAACACCCGCTCCAAAGCCTTACCTCCTCAGGAGTCACAGTACCAATTCTTATTTTAGCTTGACACTGTCCTGAGGCTGTTTGGGGGTAGCCTCGGACCATAAACTTCCCACATTTGATTTAGGTTTTTCTTATGAGAGAACTCTATGATTCTATCAACAGACCTAATGTGTTTCAGTTTTGTAATTCTAGGCTTCTGATTTTGAAGAACATCTTTTACATTGGAGAAAAAGTCTTCTTTGCTTCGACATTCATCTTCAAAACAAGTCACCTTATCTTTCAGAGTCGGTAGCTCTTCCACAACCTCTTTGTGCTGCAGCGTTAACGATTTCATCTCTTTAACTAGGAGTTCACTCTCTTTACATATCAACTAGTTATCCAAAAAATGTGACTTTATTTCTTTCAGTTTGGTGTTAATTTTGTGTCATGATGTTCTTTAATTTCTGCCGACTATTCATTTAGAGTCCATTTCCTACGATTTTTTAGGGTTGAAACAAATTCCTACTTTCGTTTTTCTGACTCGGTCGTCAGATTTGTTATTTTCTGGCCAAAAGTGTTGGTTGGTCAAACCCATAAGTTGTACCGCTACATTGCTTGTATTTTTTTAATATAAACATTTTTAATTTTTTGGTAGTTCTGTTTAAAAGTAATGTCGATAATAATTTCAGCGTCAAAGTTTATTTTTTCAAAAGTGTTGGTTGGTCAAACCCATAAGTTGTACCGCTACATTGCTTGTATTTTTTTAATATAAACATTTTTAATTTTTTGGTAGTTCTGTTTAAAAGTAATGTCGATAATAATTTCAGCGTCAAAGTTTATTTTTTCAAAAGTGTTGGTTGGTCAAACCCATAAGTTGTACCGCTACATTGCTTGTATTTTTTTAATATAAACATTTTTAATTTTTTGGTAGTTCTGTTTAAAAGTAATGTCGATAATAATTTCAGCGTCAAAGTTTATTTTTTCAAAAGTGTTGGTTGGTCAAACCCATAAGTTGTACCGCTACATTGCTTGTATTTTTTAAATATAAACATTTTTAATTTTTTGGTAGTTCTGTTTAAAAGTAATGTCGATAATAATTTCAGCGTCAAAGTTTATTTTTTTTAAAATGTTGGTTGGTCAAACCCATAAGTTGTACCGCTACATTGCTTGTATTTTTTTAATATAAACATTTTTTAAATTTTTTGGTAGTTCTGTTTAAAAGTAATGTCAGTAATAATTTCAGCGTCAAAGTTTATTTTTTCAAAAGTGTTGGTTGGTCAAACCCATAAGTTGTACCGCTACATTGCTTGTATTTTTTTAATATAAACATTTTTAATTTTTTGGTAGTTCTGTTTAAAAGTAATGTAAGTAATAATTTCAGCGTCAAAGTTTATATTTTCAAAAGTGTTGGTTGGTCAAACCCATAAGTTGTACCGCTACATTGCTTGTATTTTTTTAATATAAACATTTTTCATTTTTTGGTAGTTCGGTTTAAAAGTAATGTCGATAATAATTTCAGCGTCAAAGTTTATTTTTTACAAAAGTGTTGGTTGGTCAAACCCATAAGTTATACCGCTACATTGCTTGTATTTTTTTAATATAAACATTTTTAATTTTTTGGTAGTTCTGTTTAAAAGTAATGTCGATAATAATTTCAGCGTCAAAGTTTATTTTTTCAAAAGTGTTGGTTGGTCAAACCCATCAGTTGTACCGCTACATTGCTTGTATTTTTTTAATATAAACATTTTTAATTGTTTGGTAGTTCTGTTTAAAAGTAATGTCAGTAATAATTTCAGCGTCAAAGTTTATTTTTTCAAAAGTGTTGGTTGGTCAAACCCATAAGTTGTACCGCTACATTGCTTGTATTTTTTTAATATAAACATTTTTAATTTTTTGGTAGTTCTGTTTAAAAGTAATGTCAGTAAAAATTTCAGCGTCAAAGTTTATTTTTTCAAAAGTGTTGGTTGGTCAAACCCATAAGTTGTACCGCTACATTGCTTGTATTTTTTTAATATAAACATTTTTAATTTTTTGGTAGTTCTGTTTAAAAGTAATGTCAGTAATAATTTCAGCGTCAAAGTTTATTTTTTCAAAAGTGTTGGTTGGTCAAACCCATAAGTTGTACCGCTACATTGCTTGTATTTTTTTAATATAAACATTTTTCATTTTTTGGTAGTTCTGTTTAAAAGTAATGTCAGTAATAATTTCAGCGTCAAAGTTTATTTTTTCAAAAGTGTTGGTTGGTCAAACCCATAAGTTGTACCGCTACATTGCTTGTATTTTTTTAATATAAACATTTTTAATTTTTTGGTAGTTCTGTTTAAAAGTAATGTCGATAATAATTTCAGCGTCAAAGTTTATTTTTTCAAAAGTTTTGGTTGGTCAAACCCATAAGTTGTACCGCTACATTGCTTGTATTTTTTTAATATAAACATTTTTAATTTTTTGGTAGTTCTGTTTAAAAGTAATGTCAGTAATAATTTCAGCGTCAAAGTTTATTTTTTCAAACGTGTTGGTTGGTCAAACCCATAAGTTGTGCCGCTACATTGCTTTTATTTTTTTAATATAAACATTTTTAATTTTTTGGTAGTTCTGTTTAAAAGTAATGTCGATAATAATTTCAGCGTCAAAGTTTATTTTTTCAACAGTGTTGGTTGGTCAAACCCATAAGTTGTACCGCTACATTGCTTGTATTTTTTTAATATAAACATTTTTAATTTTTTGGTAGTACTGTTTAAAAGTAATGTCGATAATAATTTCAGCGTCAAAGTTTATTTTTTCAACAGTGTTGGTTGGTCAAACCCATAAGTTGTACCGCTACATTGCTTGTATTTTTTTAATATAAACATTTTTCATTTTTTGGTAGTTCTGTTTAAAAGTAATGTCGATAATAATTTCAGCGTCAAAGTTTATTATTTCAACAGTGTTGGTTGGTCAAACCCATAAGTTGTACCGCTACATTGCTTGTATTTTTTTAATATAAACATGTTTAATTTTTTGGTAGTTCTGTTTAAAAGTAATGTCGATAATAATTTCAGCGTCAAAGTTTATTTGTTCAAAAGTGTTGGTTGGTCAAACCCATAAGTTGTACCGCTACATTGCTTGTATTTTTTAATATAAACATTTTTAATTTTTTGGTACTTCTGTTTAAAAGTAATGTCAGTAATAATTTCAGCGTCAAAGTTTATTTTTTCAAAAGTGTTGGTTGGTCAAACCCATAAGTTGTACCGCTACATTGCTTGTATTTTTTTAATATGAACATTTTTAATTTTTTGGTAGTTCTGTTTAAAAGTAATGTCGATAATAATTTCAGCGTCAAAGTTTATTTTTTCAACAGTGTTGGTTGGTCAAACCCATAAGTTGTACCGCTACATTGCTTGTATTTTTTTAATATAAACATTTTTAATTGTTTGGTAGTTCTGTTTAAAAGTAATGTCGATAATAATTTCAGCGTCAAAGTTTATTTTTTCAACAGTGTTGGTTGGTCAAACCCATAAGTTGTACCGCTACATTGCTTGTATTTTTTTAATATAAACATTTTTAATTTTTTGGTAGTTCTGTTTAAAAGTAATGTCAGTAATAATTTCAGCGTCAAAGTTTATTTTTCAAAAGTGTTGGTTGGTCAAACCCATAATTTGTACCGCTACATTGCTTGTATTTTTTTAATATAAACATTTTTAATTTTTTGGTAGTTCTGTTTAAAAGTAATGTCAGTAATAATTTCAGCGTCAAAGTTTATTTTTTCAAAAGTGTTGGTTGGTCAAACCCATAAGTTGTACCGCTACATTGCTTGTATTTTTTAATATAAACATTTTTAATTGTTTGGTAGTTCTGTTTAAAAGTAATGTCAGTAATAATTTCAGCGTCAAAGTTTATTTTTTCAAAAGTGTTGGTTGGTCAAACCCATAAGTTGTACCGCTACATTGCCTGTATTTTTTTAATATAAACATTTTTAATTTTTTGGTAGTTCTGTTTAAAAGTAATGTCAGTAATAATTTCAGCGTCAAAGTTTATATTTTCAAAAGTGTTGGTTGGTCAAACCCATAAGTTGTACCGCTACATTGCTTGTATTTTTTTAATATAAACATTTTTCATTTTTTGGTAGTTCTGTTTAAAAGTAATGTCGATAATAATTTCAGCGTCAAAGTTTATTTTTTCAAAAGTGTTGGTTGGTCAAACCCATAAGTTGTACCGCTACATTGCTTGTATTTTTTTAATATAAACATTTTTAATTTTTTGGTAGTTCTGTTTAAAAGTAATGTCGATAATAATTTCAGCGTCAAAGTTTATTTTTTCAAAAGTGTTGGTTGGTCAAACCCATAAGTTGTACCGCTACATTGCTTGTATTTTTTTAATATAAACATTTTTAATTTTTTGGTAGTTCTGTTTAAAAGTAATGTCAGTAATAATTTCAGCGTCAAAGTTTATTTTTTCAAAAGTGTTGGTTGGTCAAACCCATAAGTTGTGCCGCTACATTGCTTGTATTTTTTTAATATGAACATTTTTAATTTTTTAGTAGTTCTGTTTAAAAGTAATGTCGATAATAATTTAAGCGTCAAAGTTTATTTTTTCAAAAGTGTTGGTTGGTCAAACCCATAAGTTGTACCGCTACATTGCTTGTATTTTTTTAATATAAACATTTTTAATTTTTTGGTAGTTCTGTTTAAAAGTAATGTCGATAATAATTTCAGCGTCAAAGTTTATTTTTTCAAAAGTGTTGGTTGGTCAAACCCATAAGTTGTACCGCTACATTGTCTTGTATTTTTATAATATAAATTTTTATTTTTTGGTAGTTCTGTTTAAAAGTAATGTCAGTAATAATTTCAGCGTCAAAGTTTATTTTTTCAAAAGTGTTGGTTGGTCAAACCCATAAGTTGTTCCGCTACATTGCTTGTATTTTTTTAATATAAACATTTTTCATTTTTTGGTAGTTCTGTTTAAAAGTAATGTCAGTAATAATTTCAGCGTCAAAGTTTATTTTTTCAAAAGTGTTGGTTGGTCAAACCCATAAGTTGTACCGCTACATTGCTTGTATTTTTTTAATATAAACATTTTTAATTTTTTGGTAGTTCTGTTTAAAAGTAATGTCGATAATAATTTCAGCGTCAAAGTTTATTTTTTCAAAAGTTTTGGTTGGTCAAACCCATAAGTTGTACCGCTACATTGCTTGTATTTTTTTAATATAAACATTTTTAATTTTTTGGTAGTTCTGTTTAAAAGTAATGTCAGTAATAATTTCAGCGTCAAAGTTTATTTTTTCAAACGTGTTGGTTGGTCAAACCCATAAGTTGTGCCGCTACATTGCTTTTATTTTTTTAATATAAACATTTTTAATTTTTTGGTAGTTCTGTTTAAAAGTAATGTCGATAATAATTTCAGCGTCAAAGTTTATTTTTTAAAAAGTGTTGGTTGGTCAAACCCATAAGTTGTACCGCTACATTGCTTGTATTTTTTTAATATAAACATTTTTAATTTTTTGGTAGTTCTGTTTAAAAGTAATGTCGATAATAATTTCAGCGTCAAAGTTCTTTTTTTTTTAAATGTTGGTTTGTCAAACCCATAAGTTGTACCGCTACATTGCTTGTATTTTTTTAATATAAACATTTTTCATTTTTTGGTAGTTCTGTTTAAAAGTAATGTCGATAATAATTTCAGCGTCAAAGTTTATTTTTTCAACAGTGTTGGTTGGTCAAACCCATAAGTTGTACCGCTACATTGCTTGTATTTTTTTAATATAAACATTTTTAATTTTTTGGTAGTACTGTTTAAAAGTAATGTCGATAATAATTTCAGCGTCAAAGTTTATTTTTTCAACAGTGTTGGTTGGTCAAACCCATAAGTTGTACCGCTACATTGCTTGTATTTTTTTAATATAAACATTTTTAATTTTTTGGTAGTTCTGTTTAAAAGTAATGTCAGTAATAATTTCAGCGTCAAAGTTTATTTTTTCAAAAGTGTTGGTTGGTCAAACCCATAAGTTGTACCGCTACATTGCTTGTATTTTTTTAATATAAACATTTTTCATTTTTTGGTAGTTCTGTTTAAAAGTAATGTCGATAATAATTTCAGCGTCAAAGTTTATTTTTTAAACAGTGTTGGTTGGTCAAACCCATAAGTTGTACCGCTACATTGCTTGTATTTTTTTAATATAAACATGTTTAATTTTTTGGTAGTTCTGTTTAAAAGTAATGTCGATAATAATTTCAGCGTCAAAGTTTATTTGTTCAAAAGTGTTGGTTGGTCAAACCCATAAGTTGTACCGCTACATTGCTTGTATTTTTTAATATAAACATTTTTAATTTTTTGGTAGTTCTGTTTAAAAGTAATGTCAGTAATAATTTCAGCGTCAAAGTTTATTTTTTCAAAAGTGTTGGTTGGTCAAACCCATAAGTTGTACCGCTACATTGCTTGTATTTTTTTAATATGAACATTTTTAATTTTTTGGTAGTTCTGTTTAAAAGTAATGTCGATAATAATTTCAGCGTCAAAGTTTATTTTTTCAACAGTGTTGGTTGGTCAAACCCATAAGTTGTACCGCTACATTGCTTGTATTTTTTTAATATAAACATTTTTAATTGTTTGGTAGTTCTGTTTAAAAGTAATGTCGATAATAATTTCAGCGTCAAAGTTTATTTTTTCAACAGTGTTGGTTGGTCAAACCCATAAGTTGTACCGCTACATTGCTTGTATTTTTTTAATATAAACATTTTTAATTTTTTGGTAGTTCTGTTTAAAAGTAATGTCAGTAATAATTTCAGCGTCAAAGTTTATTTTTCAAAAGTGTTGGTTGGTCAAACCCATAATTTGTACCGCTACATTGCTTGTATTTTTTTAATATAAACATTTTTAATTTTTTGGTAGTTCTGTTTAAAAGTAATGTCAGTAATAATTTCAGCGTCAAAGTTTATTTTTTCAAAAGTGTTGGTTGGTCAAACCCATAAGTTGTACCGCTACATTGCTTGTATTTTTTAATATAAACATTTTTAATTGTTTGGTAGTTCTGTTTAAAAGTAATGTCAGTAATAATTTCAGCGTCAAAGTTTATTTTTTCAAAAGTGTTGGTTGGTCAAACCCATAAGTTGTACCGCTACATTGCCTGTATTTTTTTAATATAAACATTTTTAATTTTTTGGTAGTTCTGTTTAAAAGTAATGTCAGTAATAATTTCAGCGTCAAAGTTTATATTTTCAAAAGTGTTGGTTGGTCAAACCCATAAGTTGTACCGCTACATTGCTTGTATTTTTTTAATATAAACATTTTTCATTTTTTGGTAGTTCTGTTTAAAAGTAATGTCGATAATAATTTCAGCGTCAAAGTTTATTTTTTCAAAAGTGTTGGTTGGTCAAACCCATAAGTTGTACCGCTACATTGCTTGTATTTTTTTAATATAAACATTTTTAATTTTTTGGTAGTTCTGTTTAAAAGTAATGTCGATAATAATTTCAGCGTCAAAGTTTATTTTTTCAAAAGTGTTGGTTGGTCAAACCCATAAGTTGTACCGCTACATTGCTTGTATTTTTTTAATATAAACATTTTTAATTTTTTGGTAGTTCTGTTTAAAAGTAATGTCAGTAATAATTTCAGCGTCAAAGTTTATTTTTTCAAAAGTGTTGGTTGGTCAAACCCATAAGTTGTGCCGCTACATTGCTTGTATTTTTTTAATATGAACATTTTTAATTTTTTAGTAGTTCTGTTTAAAAGTAATGTCGATAATAATTTAAGCGTCAAAGTTTATTTTTTCAAAAGTGTTGGTTGGTCAAACCCATAAGTTGTACCGCTACATTGCTTGTATTTTTTTAATATAAACATTTTTAATTTTTTGGTAGTTCTGTTTAAAAGTAATGTCGATAATAATTTCAGCGTCAAAGTTTATTTTTTCAAAAGTGTTGGTTGGTCAAACCCATAAGTTGTACCGCTACATTGCTTGTATTTTTTTTATATAAACATTTTTAATTTTTTGGTAGTTCTGTTTAAAAGTAATGTCGATAATAATTTCAGCGTCAAAGTTTATTTTTCAAAAGTGTTGGTTGGTCAAACCCATAAGTTGTACCGCTACATTGCTTGTATTTTTTTAATATAAACATTTTTAATTTTTTGGTAGTTCTGTTTAAAAGTAATGTCGATAATAATTTCAGCGTCAAAGTTTATTTTTTTTTAAATGTTGGTTGGTCAAACCCATAAGTTGTACCGCTACATTGCTTGTATTTTTTTAATATAAACATTTTTAATTTTTTGGTAGTTCTGTTTAAAAGTAATGTCAGTAATAATTTCAGCGTCAAAGTTTATTTTTTCAAAAGTGTTGGTTGGTCAAACCCATAAGTTGTACTGCTACATTGCTTGTATTTTTTTAATATAAACATTTTTAATTTTTTGGTAGTTCTGTTTAAAAGTAATGTAAGTAATAATTTCAGCGTCAAAGTTTATTTTTTCAAAAGTGTTGGTTGGTCAAACCCATAAGTTGTACCGCAACATTGCTTGTATTTTTTTAATATAAACATTTTTAATTTTTTGTTAGTTCTGTTTAAAAGTAATGTCAGTAATAATTTCAGCGTCAAAGTTTATTTTTTCAAAAGTGTTGGTTGGTCAAACCCATAAGTTGTACCGCTACATTGCTTGTATTTTTTTAATATAAACATTTTTAATTTTTTGGTAGTTCTGTTTAAAAGTAATGTCAGTAACAATTTCAGCGTACAAGTTTATTTTTTCAAAAGTGTTGGTTGGTCAAACCCATAAGTTGTACCGCTACATTGCTTGTATTTTTTTAATATAAACATTTTTAATTTTTTTGTAGTTCTGTTTAAAAGTAATGTCAGTAATAATTTCAGCGTCAAAGTTTATTTTTTCAAAAGTGTTGGTTGGTCAAACCCATAAGTTGTACCGCTACATTGCTTGTATTTTTTTAATATAAACATTTTTAATTTTTTGGTAGTTCTGTTTAAAAGTAATGTCGATAATAATTTCAGCGTCAAAGTTTATTTTTTCAAAAGTTTTGGTTGGTCAAACCCATAAGTTGTGCCGCTACATTGCTTTTATTTTTTTAATATAAACATTTTTAATTTTTTGGTAGTTCTGTTTAAAAGTAATGTCGATAATAATTTCAGCGTCAAAGTTTATTTTTTCAAAAGTGTTGGTTGGTCAAACCCATAAGTTGTACCGCTACATTGCTTGTATTTTTTTAATATAAACATTTTTAATTTTTTGGTAGTTCTGTTTAAAAGTAATGTCGATAATAATTTCAGCGTCAAAGTTTATTTTTTCAAAAGTGTTGGTTGGTCAAACCCATAAGTTTTACTGCTACATTGCTTGTATTTTTTTAATATAAACAGTTTTCATTTTTTGGTAGTTCTTTTTAAAAGTAATGTCAGTAATAATTTCAGCGTCAAAGTTTATTTTTTCAAAAGTGTTGGTTGGTCAAACCCATAAGTTGTACCGCTACATTGCTTGTATTTTTTTAATATAAACATTTTTCATTTTAGGTAGTTCTGTTTAAAAGTAATGTCAGTAATAATTTCAGCGTCAAAGTTTATTTTTTCAAAAGTGTTGGTTGGTCAAACCCATAAGTTGTACCGCTACATTGCTTGTATTTTTATAATATAAATTTTTATTTTTTGGTAGTTCTGTTTAAAAGTAATGTCAGTAATAATTTCAGCGTCAAAGTTTATTTTTTCAAAAGTGTTGGTTGGTCAAACCCATAAGTTGTTCCGCTACATTGCTTGTATTTTTTTAATATAAACATTTTTAATTTTTTGGTAGTTCTGTTTAAAAGTAATGTCAGTAATAATTTCAGCGTCAAAGTTTATTTTTTCAAAAGTGTTGGTTGGTCAAACCCATAAGTTTTACTGCTACATTGCTTGTATTTTTTTAATATAAACATTTTTAATTTTTAGGTAGTTCTGTTTAAAAGTAATGTCAGTAATAATTTCAGCGTCAAAGTTTATTTTTTCAAAAGTGTTGGTTGGTCAAACCCATAAGTTGTACCGCTACATTGTTTGTATTTTTTTAATATAAACATTTTTAATTTTTTGGTAGTTCTGTTTAAAAGTAATGTCAGTAATAATTTCAGCGTCAAAGTTTATTTTTTCAAAAGTGTTGGTTGGTCAAACCCATAAGTTGTACCGCTACATTGCTTGTATTTTTTTAATATAAACATTTTTAATTTTTTGGTAGTTCTGTTTAAAAGTAATGTCAGTAATAATTTCAGCGTCAAAGTTTATTTTTTCAAAAGTGTTGGTTGGTAAAACCCATAAGTTGTACCGCTACATTGCTTGTATTTTTTTAATATAAACATTTTTCATTTTTTGGTAGTTCTGTTTAAAAGTAATGTCGATAATAATTTCAGCGTCAAAGTTTATTTTTTTAAAAATGTTGGTTGGTCAAACCCATAAGTTGTACCGCTACATTGCTTGTATTTTTTAATATAAACATTTTTAATTTTTTAGTAGTTCTGTTTAAAAGTAATGTAAGTAATAATTTCAGCGTCAAAGTTTATTTTTTCAAAAGTGTTGGTTGGTCAAACCCATAAGTTGTACCGCTACATTGCTTGTATTTTTTTAATATAAACATTTTTCATTTTTTGGTAGTTCTGTTTAAAAGTAATGTCAGTAATAATTTCAGCGTCAAAGTTTATTTTTTCAAAAGTGTTGGTTGGTCAAACCCATAAGTTGTACCGCTACATTGCTTGTATTTTTTTTAATATAAACATTTTTTTATTTTTTGGTAGTTCTGTTTAAAAGTAATGTCAGTAATAATTTCAGCGTCAAAGTTTATTTTTTCCAAAGTGTTGGTTGGTCAAACCCATAAGTTGTACCGCTACATTGCTTGTATTTTTTTAATACAAACATTTTTCATTTTTTGGTAGTTCTGTTTAAAAGTAATGTCAGTAATAATTTCAGCGTCAAAGTTTATTTTTTCAAAAGTGTTGGTTGGTCAAACCCATAAGTTGTGCCGCTACATTGCTTGTATTTTTTTAATATGAACATTTTTAATTTTTTAGTAGTTCTGTTTAAAAGTAATGTCGATAATAATTTAAGCGTCAAAGTTTATTTTTTCAAAAGTGTTGGTTGGTCAAACCCATAAGTTGTACCGCTACATTGCTTGTATTTTTTTAATATAAACATTTTTAATTTTTTGGTAGTTCTGTTTAAAAGTAATGTCGATAATAATTTCAGCGTCAAAGTTTTTTTTTTTTTAAATGATGGTTGGTCCAACTCATAAGTTGTACCGCTACATTGCTTGTATTTCTTTATATAAACATTTTTAATTTTTTGGTAGTTCTGTTTAAAAGTAATGTCAGTAATAATTTCAGCGTCAAAGTTTATTTTTTCAAAAGTGTTGGTTGGTCAAACCCATAAGTTGTACCGCTACATTGCTTGTATTTTTTTAATATAAACATTTTTAATTTTTTGTTAGTTCTGTTTAAAAGTAATGTCAGTAATAATTTCAGCGTCAAAGTTTATTTTTTCAAAAGTGTTGGTTGGTCAAACCCATAAGTTGTACCGCTACATTGCTTGTATTTTTTTTAATATAAACATTTTTCATTTTTTGGTAGTTCTGTTTAAAAGTAATGTCAGTAATAATTTCAGCGTCAAAGTTTATTTGTTCAAAAGTGTTGGTTGGTCAAACCCATAAGTTGTGCCGCTACATTGCTTTTATTTTTTTAATATAAACATTTTTAATTTTTTGGTAGTTCTGTTTAAAAGTAATGTCGATAATAATTTCAGCGTCAAAGTTTATTTTTTCAAAAGTGTTGGTTGGTCAAACCCATAAGTTGTACCGCTACATTGCTTGTATTTTTTTAATATAAACATTTTTAATTTTTTGGTAGTTCTGTTTAAAAGTAATGTCAGTAATAATTTCAGCGTCAAAGTTTATTTTTTCAAAAGTGTTGGTTGGTCAAACCCATAAGTTGTACCGCTACATTGCTTGTATTTTTTTTAATATAAACATTTTTAATTTTTTGGTAGTTCTGTTTAAAAGTAATGTCGATAATAATTTCAGCGTCAAAGTTTATTTTTTCAAAAGTGTTGGTTGGTCAAACCCATAAGTTGTACCGCTACATTGCTTGTATTTTTTTAATATAAACATTTTTAATTTTTTGGTAGTTCTGTTTAAAAGTAATGTCGATAATAATTTCAGCGTCAAAGTTTATTTTTTTTTAAATGTTGGTTGGTCAAACCCATAAGTTGTACCGCTACATTGCTTGTATTTTTTTAATATAAACATTTTTAATTTTTTGGTAGTTCTGTTTAAAAGTAATGTCAGTAACAATTTCAGCGTACAAGTTTATTTTTTCAAAAGTGTTGGTTGGTCAAACCCATAAGTTGTACCGCTACATTGCTTGTATTTTTTTAATATAAACATTTTTAATTTTTTTGTAGTTCTGTTTAAAAGTAATGTCAGTAATAATTTCAGCGTCAAAGTTTATTTTTTCAAAAGTGTTGGTTGGTCAAACCCATAAGTTGTACCGCTACATTGCTTGTATTTTTTTAATATAAACATTTTTAATTTTTTGGTAGTTCTGTTTAAAAGTAATGTCGATAATAATTTCAGCGTCAAAGTTTATTTTTTCAAAAGTCTTGGTTGGTCAAACCCATAAGTTGTACCGCTACATTGCTTGTATTTTTTTAATATAAACATTTTTAATTTTTTGGTAGTTCTGTTTAAAAGTAATGTCAGTAATAATTTCAGCGTCAAAGTTTATTTTTTCAAACGTGTTGGTTGGTCAAACCCATAAGTTGTGCCGCTACATTGCTTTTATTTTTTTAATATAAACATTTTTAATTTTTTGGTAGTTCTGTTTAAAAGTAATGTCGATAATAATTTCAGCGTCAAAGTTTATTTTTTCAAAAGTGTTGGTTGGTCAAACCCATAAGTTGTACCGCTACATTGCTTGTATTTTTTTAATATAAACATTTTTAATTTTTTGGTAGTTCTGTTTAAAAGTAATGTCGATAATAATTTCAGCGTCAAAGTTCTTTTTTTTTTAAATGTTGGTTTGTCAAACCCATAAGTTGTACCGCTACATTGCTTGTATTTTTTTAATATAAACATTTTTCATTTTTTGGTAGTTCTGTTTAAAAGTAATGTCGATAATAATTCTAGCGTCAAAGTTTATTTTTTCAAAACTGTTGGTTGGTCAAACCCATAAGTTGTACCGCTACATTGCTTGTATTTTTTTAATATAAACATTTTTAATTTTTTGGTAGTTCTGTTAAAAAGTAATGTCAGTAATAATTTCAGCGTCAAAGTTTATTTTTTCAAAAGTGTTGGTTGGTCAAACCCATAAGTTGTACCGCTACATTGCTTGTATTTTTTTAATATAAACATTTTTAATTTTTTGGTAGTTCTGTTTAAAAGTAATGTCAGTAATAATTTCAGCGTCAAAGTTTATTTTTTCAAAAGTGTTGGTTGGTCAAACCCATAAGTTGTACCGCTACATTGCTTGTATTTTTTAAATATAAACATGTTTAATTGTTTGGTAGTTCTGTTTAAAAGTAATGTAAGTAATAATTTCAGCGTCAAAGTTTATTTTTTCAAAAGTGTTGGTTGGTCAAACCCATAAGTTGTACCGCAACATTGCTTGTATTTTTTTAATATAAACATTTTTAATTTTTTGGTAGTTCTGTTTAAAAGTAATGTCGATAATAATTTCAGCGTCAAAGTTTATTTTTTCAAAAGTGTTGGTTGGTCAAACCCATAAGTTGTACCGCTACATTGCTTGTATTTTTTTAATATAAACATTTTTAATTTGTTGGTAGTTCTATTTAAAAGTAATGTCAGTAACAATTTCAGCGTACAAGTTTATTTTTTCAAAAGTGTTGGTTGGTCAAACCCATAAGTTGTACCGCTACATTGCTTGTATTTTTTTAATATAAACATTTTTAATTTTTTGGTAGTTCTGTTTAAAAGTAATGTCAGTAATAATTTCAGCGTCAAAGTTTATTTTTTCAAACGTGTTGGTTTGTCAACCCACTAAGTTGTACCGCTACATTGCTTGTATTTTTTTAATATAAACATTTTTCATTTTTTGGTAGTTCTGTTTACAAGTAATGTAAGTAATAATTTCAGCGTCAAAGTTTATTTTTTAAAACGTGTTGGTTGGTCAAACCCATAAGTTGTGCCGCTACATTGCTTTTATTTTTTTAATATAAACATTTTTAATTTTTTGGTAGTTCTGTTTAAAAGTAATGTCGATAATAATTTCAGCGTCAAAGTTTATTTTTTTAAAAATGTTGGTTTGTCAAACCCATAAGTTGTACCGCTACATTGCTTGTATTTTTTTAATATAAACATTTTTCATTTTTTGGTAGTTCTGTTTAAAAGTAATGTCGATAATAATTCTAGCGTCAAAGTTTATTTTTTCAAAAGTGTTGGTTGGTCAAACCCATAAGTTGTACCGCTACATTGCTTGTATTTTTTAATATAAACATGTTTAATTGTTTGGTAGTTCTGTTTAAAAGTAATGTAATTAATAATTTCAGCGTCAAAGTTTATTTTTTCAAAAGTGTTGGTTGGTCAAACCCATAAGTTGTACCGCTACATTGCTTGTATTTCTTTAATATAAACATTTTTAATTTTTTGGTAGTTCTGTTTAAAAGTAATGTCAGTAATAATTTCAGCGTCAAAGTTTATTTGTTCAAAAGTGTTGGTTGGTCAAACCCATAAGTTGTACCGCTACATTGCTTGTATTTTTTAATATAAACATTTTTCATTTTTTGGTAGTTCTTTTTAAAAGTAATGTCAGTAATAATTTCAGCGTCAAAGTTTATTTTTTCAAAAGTGTTGGTTGGTCAAACCCATAAGTTGTACCGCTACATTGCTTGTATTTTTTTTAATATAAACATTTTTCATTTTTTGGTAGTTCTGTTTAAAAGTAATGTCAGTAATAATTTTAGCGTCAAAGTTTATTTTTTCAAAAGTGTTGGTTGGTCAAACCCATAAGTTGTACCGCTACATTGCTTGTATTTTTTTAATATAAACATTTTTAATTTTTTGGTAGTTCTGTTTAAAAGTAATGTCAGTAATAATTTCAGCGTCAAAGTTTATTTTTTCAAAAGTGTTTGTTGGTCAAACCCATAAGTTGTACCGCTACATTGCTTGTATTTTTTTAATATAAACATTTTTAATTTTTTGGTAGTTCTGTTTAAAAGTAATGTCAGAAATAATTTCAGCGTCAAAGTGTATTTTTTCAAAAGTGTTGGTTGGTAAACCCATAAGTTTTACTGCTACATTGCTTGTATTTTTTTAATATAAACATTTTTAATTTTTTGGTAGTTCTGTTTAAAAGTAATGTCAGTAATAATTTCAGCGTCAAAGTTTATTTTTTCAAAAGTGTTGGTTGGTCAAACCCATAAGTTGTACCGCTACATTGCTTGTATTTTTTTTAATATAAACATTTTTAATTTTTTGGTAGTTCTGTTTAAAAGTAATGTCAGTAATAATTTCAGCGTCAAAGTTTATTTTTTCAAAAGTGTTGGTTGGTCAAACACACCGCTACATTGCTTGTATTTTTTTAATATAAACATTTTGCATTTTTTGGTAGTTCTGTTTAAAAGTAATGTCAGTAATAATTTCAGCGTCAAAGTTTATTTGTTCAAAAGTGTTGGTTGGTCAAACCCATAAGTTGTACCGCTACATTGCTTGCAGTTTTTAATATAAACATTTTTAATTTCTTGGTAGTTCTGTTTAAAAGTAATGTCAGTAATAATTTCAGCGTCAAAGTTTATTTGTTCAAAAGTGTTGGTTGGTCAAACCCATAAGTTGTACCGCTACATTGCTTGTATTTTTTAATATAAACATTTTTCATTTTTTGGTAGTTCTTTTTAAAAGTAATGTCAGTCATAATTTTAGCGTCAAACTTTATTTTTTCAAAAGTGTTGGTTGGTCAAACCCATAAGTGCTACATTGCTTGTATTTTTTTAATATAAACATTTTTAATTTTTTGGTAGTTCTTTTTTAAAGTAATGTCAGTAATAATTTCAGCGTCAAAGTTTATTTTTTCAAAAGTGTTTGTTGGTCAAACCCATAAGTTGTACCGCTACATTGCTTGTATTTTTTTAATATAAACATTTTTCATTTTTTGGTAGTTCTGTTTAAAAGTAATGTCAGAAATAATTTCAGCGTCAAAGTTTATTTTTTCAAAAGTGTTGGTTGGTCAAACCCAAAAGTTTTACTGCTACATTGCTTGTATTTTTTTAATATAAACATTTTTCATTTTTTGGTAGTTCTGTTTAAAAGTAATGTCAGTAATAATATCAGCGTCAAAGTTTATTTTTTCAAAAGTGTTGGTTGGTTAATCCCATAAGTTGTACCGCTACATTGCTTGTATTTTTTTAATATAAACATTTTTAATTTTTTGGTAGTTCTGTTTAAAAGTAATGTCAGTAATAATTTCAGCGTCAAAGTTTATTTTTTCAAAAGTGTTGGTTGATCAATCCCATAAGTTGTACCGCTACATTGCTTGTATTTTTTTAATATAAACATTTTTAATTTTTTGGTAGTTCTGTTTAAAAGTAATGTCAGTAATAATTTCAGCGTCAAAGTTTATTTTTTCAAAAGTGTTGGTTTGTCAAACACACCGCTACATTGCTTGTATTTTTTTAATATAAACATTTTTAATTTTTTGGTAGTTCTGTTTAAAAGTAATGTCAGTAATAATTTCAGCGTCAAAGTTTATTTTTTCAAAAGTGTTGGTTGGTCAAACCCATAAGTTGTACCGCTACATTGCTTGTATTTTTTTAATATAAACATTTTTCATTTTTTGGTAGTTCTGTTTAAAAGTAATGTCGATAATAATTTCAGCGTCAAAGTTTATTTTTTCAACAGTGTTGGTTGGTCAAACCCATAAGTTGTACCGCTACATTGCTTGTATTTTTTTAATATAAACATGTTTAATTTTTTGGTAGTTCTGTTTAAAAGTAATGTCGATAATAATTTCAGCGTCAAAGTTTATTTGTTCAAAAGTGTTGGTTGGTCAAACCCATAAGTTGTACCGCTACATTGCTTGTATTTTTTAATATAAACATTTTTAATTTTTTGGTAGTTCTGTTTAAAAGTAATGTCAGTAATAATTTCAGCGTCAAAGTTTATTTTTTCAAAAGTGTTGGTTGGTCAAACCCATAAGTTGTACCGCTACATTGCTTGTATTTTTTTAATATGAACATTTTTAATTTTTTGGTAGTTCTGTTTAAAAGTAATGTCGATAATAATTTCAGCGTCAAAGTTTATTTTTTCAACAGTGTTGGTTGGTCAAACCCATAAGTTGTACCGCTACATTGCTTGTATTTTTTTAATATAAACATTTTTAATTGTTTGGTAGTTCTGTTTAAAAGTAATGTCGATAATAATTTCAGCGTCAAAGTTTATTTTTTCAACAGTGTTGGTTGGTCAAACCCATAAGTTGTACCGCTACATTGCTTGTATTTTTTTAATATAAACATTTTTAATTTTTTGGTAGTTCTGTTTAAAAGTAATGTCAGTAATAATTTCAGCGTCAAAGTTTATTTTTCAAAAGTGTTGGTTGGTCAAACCCATAATTTGTACCGCTACATTGCTTGTATTTTTTTAATATAAACATTTTTAATTTTTTGGTAGTTCTGTTTAAAAGTAATGTCAGTAATAATTTCAGCGTCAAAGTTTATTTTTTCAAAAGTGTTGGTTGGTCAAACCCATAAGTTGTACCGCTACATTGCTTGTATTTTTTAATATAAACATTTTTAATTGTTTGGTAGTTCTGTTTAAAAGTAATGTCAGTAATAATTTCAGCGTCAAAGTTTATTTTTTCAAAAGTGTTGGTTGGTCAAACCCATAAGTTGTACCGCTACATTGCCTGTATTTTTTTAATATAAACATTTTTAATTTTTTGGTAGTTCTGTTTAAAAGTAATGTCAGTAATCATTTCAGCGTCAAAGTTTATATTTTCAAAAGTGTTGGTTGGTCAAACCCATAAGTTGTACCGCTACATTGCTTGTATTTTTTTAATATAAACATTTTTCATTTTTTGGTAGTTCTGTTTAAAAGTAATGTCGATAATAATTTCAGCGTCAAAGTTTATTTTTTCAAAAGTGTTGGTTGGTCAAACCCATAAGTTGTACCGCTACATTGCTTGTATTTTTTTAATATAAACATTTTTAATTTTTTGGTAGTTCTGTTTAAAAGTAATGTCGATAATAATTTCAGCGTCAAAGTTTATTTTTTCAAAAGTGTTGGTTGGTCAAACCCATAAGTTGTACCGCTACATTGCTTGTATTTTTTTAATATAAACATTTTTAATTTTTTGGTAGTTCTGTTTAAAAGTAATGTCAGTAATAATTTCAGCGTCAAAGTTTATTTTTTCAAAAGTGTTGGTTGGTCAAACCCATAAGTTGTGCCGCTACATTGCTTGTATTTTTTTAATATGAACATTTTTAATTTTTTAGTAGTTCTGTTTAAAAGTAATGTCGATAATAATTTAAGCGTCAAAGTTTATTTTTTCAAAAGTGTTGGTTGGTCAAACCCATAAGTTGTACCGCTACATTGCTTGTATTTTTTTAATATAAACATTTTTAATTTTTTGGTAGTTCTGTTTAAAAGTAATGTCGATAATAATTTCAGCGTCAAAGTTTATTTTTTCAAAAGTGTTGGTTGGTCAAACCCATAAGTTGTACCGCTACATTGCTTGTATTTTTTTTATATAAACATTTTTAATTTTTTGGTAGTTCTGTTTAAAAGTAATGTCGATAATAATTTCAGCGTCAAAGTTTATTTTTCAAAAGTGTTGGTTGGTCAAACTCATAAGTTGTACCGCTACATTGCTTGTATTTTTTTAATATAAACATTTTTAATTTTTTGGTAGTTCTGTTTAAAAGTAATGTCGATAATAATTTCAGCGTCAAAGTTTTTTTTTTTTTAAATGTTGGTTGGTCAAACCCATAAGTTGTACCGCTACATTGCTTGTATTTTTTTAATATAAACATTTTTAATTTTTTGGTAGTTCTGTTTAAAAGTAATGTCAGTAATAATTTCAGCGTCAAAGTTTATTTTTTCAAAAGTGTTGGTTGGTCAAACCCATAAGTTGTACTGCTACATTGCTTGTATTTTTTTAATATAAACATTTTTAATTTTTTGGTAGTTCTGTTTAAAAGTAATGTAAGTAATAATTTCAGCGTCAAAGTTTATTTTTTCAAAAGTGTTGGTTGGTCAAACCCATAAGTTGTACCGCAACATTGCTTGTATTTTTTTAATATAAACATTTTTAATTTTTTGTTAGTTCTGTTTAAAAGTAATGTCAGTAATAATTTCAGCGTCAAAGTTTATTTTTTCAAAAGTGTTGGTTGGTCAAACCCATAAGTTGTACCGCTACATTGCTTGTATTTTTTTAATATAAACATTTTTAATTTTTTGGTAGTTCTGTTTAAAAGTAATGTCAGTAACAATTTCAGCGTACAAGTTTATTTTTTCAAAAGTGTTGGTTGGTCAAACCCATAAGTTGTACCGCTACATTGCTTGTATTTTTTTAATATAAACATTTTTAATTTTTTTGTAGTTCTGTTTAAAAGTAATGTCAGTAATAATTTCAGCGTCAAAGTTTATTTTTTCAAAAGTGTTGGTTGGTCAAACCCATAAGTTGTACCGCTACATTGCTTGTATTTTTTTAATATAAACATTTTTAATTTTTTGGTAGTTCTGTTTAAAAGTAATGTCGATAATAATTTCAGCGTCAAAGTTTATTTTTTCAAAAGTTTTGGTTGGTCAAACCCATAAGTTGTGCCGCTACATTGCTTTTATTTTTTTAATATAAACATTTTTAATTTTTTGGTAGTTCTGTTTAAAAGTAATGTCGATAATAATTTCAGCGTCAAAGTTTATTTTTTCAAAAGTGTTGGTTGGTCAAACCCATAAGTTGTACCGCTACATTGCTTGTATTTTTTTAATATAAACATTTTTAATTTTTTGGTAGTTCTGTTTAAAAGTAATGTCGATAATAATTTCAGCGTCAAAGTTTATTTTTTCAAAAGTGTTGGTTGGTCAAACCCATAAGTTTTACTGCTACATTGCTTGTATTTTTTTAATATAAACAGTTTTCATTTTTTGGTAGTTCTTTTTAAAAGTAATGTCAGTAATAATTTCAGCGTCAAAGTTTATTTTTTCAAAAGTGTTGGTTGGTCAAACCCATAAGTTGTACCGCTACATTGCTTGTATTTTTTTAATATAAACATTTTTCATTTTAGGTAGTTCTGTTTAAAAGTAATGTCAGTAATAATTTCAGCGTCAAAGTTTATTTTTTCAAAAGTGTTGGTTGGTCAAACCCATAAGTTGTACCGCTACATTGTCTTGTATTTTTATAATATAAATTTTTATTTTTTGGTAGTTCTGTTTAAAAGTAATGTCAGTAATAATTTCAGCGTCAAAGTTTATTTTTTCAAAAGTGTTGGTTGGTCAAACCCATAAGTTGTTCCGCTACATTGCTTGTATTTTTTTAATATAAACATTTTTAATTTTTTGGTAGTTCTGTTTAAAAGTAATGTCAGTAATAATTTCAGCGTCAAAGTTTATTTTTTCAAAAGTGTTGGTTGGTCAAACCCATAAGTTGTACCGCTACATTGTTTGTATTTTTTTAATATAAACATTTTTAATTTTTTGGTAGTTCTGTTTAAAAGTAATGTCAGTAATAATTTCAGCGTCAAAGTTTATTTTTTCAAAAGTGTTGGTTGGTCAAACCCATAAGTTGTACCGCTACATTGCTTGTATTTTTTTAATATAAACATTTTTCATTTTTTGGTAGTTCTGTTTAAAAGTAATGTCAGTAATAATTTCAGCGTCAAAGTTTATTTTTTCAAAAGTGTTGGTTGGTCAAACCCATAAGTTGTACCGCTACATTGCTTGTATTTTTTTAATATAAACATTTTTCATTTTTTGGTAGTTCTGTTTAAAAGTAATGTCGATAATAATTTCAGCGTCAAAGTTTATTTTTTTAAAAATGTTGGTTGGTCAAACCCATAAGTTGTACCGCTACATTGCTTGTATTTTTTAATATAAACATTTTTAATTTTTTAGTAGTTCTGTTTAAAAGTAATGTAAGTAATAATTTCAGCGTCAAAGTTTATTTTTTCAAAAGTGTTGGTTGGTCAAACCCATAAGTTGTACCGCTACATTGCTTGTATTTTTTTAATATAAACATTTTTAATTTTTTGGTAGTTCTGTTTAAAAGTAATGTCAGTAATAATTTCAGCGTCAAAGTTTATTTTTTCAAAAGTGTTGGTTGGTCAAACCCATAAGTTGTACCGCTACATTGCTTGTATTTTTTTTAATATAAACATTTTTTATTTTTTGGTAGTTCTGTTTAAAAGTAATGTCAGTAATAATTTCAGCGTCAAAGTTTATTTTTTCAAAAGTGTTGGTTGGTCAAACCCATAAGTTGTACCGCTACATTGCTTGTATTTTTTTAATACAAACATTTTTCATTTTTTGGTAGTTCTGTTTAAAAGTAATGTCAGTAATAATTTCAGCGTCAAAGTTTATTTTTTCAAAAGTGTTGGTTGGTCAAACCCATAAGTTGTGCCGCTACATTGCTTGTATTTTTTTAATATGAACATTTTTAATTTTTTAGTAGTTCTGTTTAAAAGAAATGTCGATAATAATTTAAGCGTCAAAGTTTATTTTTTCAAAAGTGTTGGTTGGTCAAACCCATAAGTTGTACCGCTACATTGCTTGTATTTTTTTAATATAAACATTTTTAATTTTTTGGTAGTTCTGTTTAAAAGTAATGTCGATAATAATTTCAGCGTCAAAGTTTTTTTTTTTTTAAATGATGGTTGGTCCAACTCATAAGTTGTACCGCTACATTGCTTGTATTTCTTTATATAAACATTTTTAATTTTTTGGTAGTTCTGTTTAAAAGTAATGTCAGTAATAATTTCAGCGTCAAAGTTTATTTTTTCAAAAGTGTTGGTTGGTCAAACCCATAAGTTGTACCGCTACATTGCTTGTATTTTTTTAATATAAACATTTTTAATTTTTTGTTAGTTCTGTTTAAAAGTAATGTCAGTAATAATTTCAGCGTCAAAGTTTATTTTTTCAAAAGTGTTGGTTGGTCAAACCCATAAGTTGTACCGCTACATTGCTTGTATTTTTTTTAATATAAACATTTTTCATTTTTTGGTAGTTCTGTTTAAAAGTAATGTCAGTAATAATTTCAGCGTCAAAGTTTATTTGTTCAAAAGTGTTGGTTGGTCAAACCCATAAGTTGTGCCGCTACATTGCTTTTATTTTTTTAATATAAACATTTTTAATTTTTTGGTAGTTCTGTTTAAAAGTAATGTCGATAATAATTTCAGCGTCAAAGTTTATTTTTTCAAAAGTGTTGGTTGGTCAAACCCATAAGTTGTACCGCTACATTGCTTGTATTTTTTTAATATAAACATTTTTAATTTTTTGGTAGTTCTGTTTAAAAGTAATGTCAGTAATAATTTCAGCGTCAAAGTTTATTTTTTCAAAAGTGTTGGTTGGTCAAACCCATAAGTTGTACCGCTACATTGCTTGTATTTTTTTAATATAAACATTTTTAATTTTTTGGTAGTTCTGTTTAAAAGTAATGTCGATAATAATTTCAGCGTCAAAGTTTATTTTTTCAAAAGTGTTGGTTGGTCAAACCCATAAGTTGTACCGCTACATTGCTTGTATTTTTTTAATATAAACATTTTTAATTTTTTGGTAGTTCTGTTTAAAAGTAATGTCGATAATAATTTCAGCGTCAAAGTTTATTTTTTTTTAAATGTTGGTTGGTCAAACCCATAAGTTGTACCGCTACATTGCTTGTATTTTTTTAATATAAACATTTTTAATTTTCTGGTAGTTCTGTTTAAAAGTAATGTCAGTAATAATTTCAGCGTCAAAGTTTATTTTTTCAAAAGTGTTGGTTGGTCAAACCCATAAGTTGTACTTCTACATTGCTTGTATTTTTTTAATATAAACATTTTTAATTTTTTGGTAGTTCTGTTTAAAAGTAATGTAAGTAATAATTTCAGCGTCAAAGTTTATTTTTTCAAAAGTGTTGGTTGGTCAAACCCATAAGTTGTACCGCAACATTGCTTGTATTTTTTTAATATAAACATTTTTAATTTTTTGTTAGTTCTGTTTAAAAGTAATGTCAGTAATAATTTCAGCGTCAAAGTTTATTTTTTCAAAAGTGTTGGTTGGTCAAACCCATAAGTTGTACCGCTACATTGCTTGTATTTTTTTAATATAAACATTTTTAATTTTTTGGTAGTTCTGTTTAAAAGTAATGTCAGTAACAATTTCAGCGTACAAGTTTATTTTTTCAAAAGTGTTGGTTGGTCAAACCCATAAGTTGTACCGCTACATTGCTTGTATTTTTTTAATATAAACATTTTTAATTTTTTTGTAGTTCTGTTTAAAAGTAATGTCAGTAATAATTTCAGCGTCAAAGTTTATTTTTTCAAAAGTGTTGGTTGGTCAAACCCATAAGTTGTACCGCTACATTGCTTGTATTTTTTTAATATAAACATTTTTAATTTTTTGGTAGTTCTGTTTAAAAGTAATGTCGATAATAATTTCAGCGTCAAAGTTTATTTTTTCAAGAGTTTTGGTTGGTCAAACCCATAAGTTGTACCGCTACATTGCTTGTATTTTTTTAATATAAACATTTTTAATTTTTTGGTAGTTCTGTTTAAAAGTAATGTCAGTAATAATTTCAGCGTCAAAGTTTATTTTTTCAAACGTGTTGGTTGGTCAAACCCATAAGTTGTGCCGCTACATTGCTTTTATTTTTTTAATATAAACATTTTTAATTTTTTGGTAGTTCTGTTTAAAAGTAATGTCGATAATAATTTCAGCGTCAAAGTTTATTTTTTCAAAAGTGTTGGTTGGTCAAACCCATAAGTTGTACCGCTACATTGCTTGTATTTTTTTAATATAAACATTTTTAATTTTTTGGTAGTTCTGTTTAAAAGTAATGTCGATAATAATTTCAGCGTCAAAGTTCTTTTTTTTTTAAATGTTGGTTTGTCAAACCCATAAGTTGTACCGCTACATTGCTTGTATTTTTTTAATATAAACATTTTTCATTTTTTGGTAGTTCTGTTTAAAAGTAATGTCGATAATAATTCTAGCGTCAAAGTTTATTTTTTCAAAACTGTTGGTTGGTCAAACCCATAAGTTGTACCGCTACATTGCTTGTATTTTTTTAATATAAACATTTTTAATTTTTTGGTAGTTCTGTTAAAAAGTAATGTCAGTAATAATTTCAGCGTCAAAGTTTATTTTTTCAAAAGTGTTGGTTGGTCAAACCCATAAGTTGTACCGCTACATTGCTTGTATTTTTTTAATATAAACATTTTTAATTTTTTGGTAGTTCTGTTTAAAAGTAATGTAAGTAATAATTTCAGCGTCAAAGTTTATTTTTTCAAAAGTGTTGGTTGGTCAAACCCATAAGTTGTACCGCAACATTGCTTGTATTTTTTTAATATAAACATTTTTAATTTTTTGGTAGTTCTGTTTAAAAGTAATGTCGATAATAATTTCAGCGTCAAAGTTTATTTTTTCAAAAGTGTTGGTTGGTCAAACCCATAAGTTGTACCGCTACATTGCTTGTATTTTTTTAATATAAACATTTTTAATTTTTTGGTAGTTCTATTTAAAAGTAATGTCAGTAACAATTTCAGCGTACAAGTTTATTTTTTCAAAAGTGTTGGTTGGTCAAACCCATAAGTTGTACCGCTACATTGCTTGTATTTTTTTAATATAAAAATTTTTATTTTTTGGTAGTTCTGTTTAAAAGTAATGTCAGTAATAATTTCAGCGTCAAAGTTTATTTTTTCAAACGTGTTGGTTTGTCAAACCACTAAGTTGTACCGCTACATTGCTTGTATTTTTTTAATATAAACATTTTTCATTTTTTGGTAGTTCTGTTTAAAAGTAATGTAAGTAATAATTTCAGCGTCAAAGTTTATTTTTTAAAACGTGTTGGTTGGTCAAACCCATAAGTTGTGCCGCTACATTGCTTTTATTTTTTTAATATAAACATTTTTAATTTTTTGGTAGTTCTGTTTAAAAGTAATGTCGATAATAATTTCAGCGTCAAAGTTTATTTTTTTAAAAATGTTGGTTTGTCAAACCCATAAGTTGTACCGCTACATTGCTTGTATTTTTTTAATATAAACATTTTTCATTTTTTGGTAGTTCTGTTTAAAAGTAATGTCGATAATAATTCTAGCGTCAAAGTTTATTTTTTCAAAAGTGTTGGTTGGTCAAACCCATAAGTTGTACCGCTACATTGCTTGTATTTTTTAATATAAACATGTTTAATTGTTTGGTAGTTCTGTTTAAAAGTAATGTAATTAATAATTTCAGCGTCAAAGTTTATTTTTTCAAAAGTGTTGGTTGGTCAAACCCATAAGTTGTACCGCTACATTGCTTGTATTTCTTTAATATAAACATTTTTAATTTTTTGGTAGTTCTGTTTAAAAGTAATGTCAGTAATAATTTCAGCGTCAAAGTTTATTTGTTCAAAAGTGTTGGTTGGTCAAACCCATAAGTTGTACCGCTACATTGCTTGTATTTTTTAATATAAACATTTTTCATTTTTTGGTAGTTCTTTTTAAAAGTAATGTCAGTAATAATTTCAGCGTCAAAGTTTATTTTTTCAAAAGTGTTGGTTGGTCAAACCCATAAGTTGTACCGCTACATTGCTTGTATTTTTTTTAATATAAACATTTTTCATTTTTTGGTAGTTCTGTTTAAAAGTAATGTCAGTAATAATTTTAGCGTCAAAGTTTATTTTTTCAAAAGTGTTGGTTGGTCAAACCCATAAGTTGTACCGCTACATTGCTTGTATTTTTTTAATATAAACATTTTTAATTTTTTGGTAGTTCTGTTTAAAAGTAATGTCAGTAATAATTTCAGCGTCAAAGTTTATTTTTTCAAAAGTGTTTGTTGGTCAAACCCATAAGTTGTACCGCTACATTGCTTGTATTTTTTTAATATAAACATTTTTAATTTTTTGGTAGTTCTGTTTAAAAGTAATGTCAGAAATAATTTCAGCGTCAAAGTGTATTTTTTCAAAAGTGTTGGTTGGTAAACCCATAAGTTTTACTGCTACATTGCTTGTATTTTTTTAATATAAACATTTTTAATTTTTTGGTAGTTCTGTTTAAAAGTAATGTCAGTAATAATTTCAGCGTCAAAGTTTATTTTTTCAAAAGTGTTGGTTGGTCAAACCCATAAGTTGTACCGCTACATTGCTTGTATTTTTTTTAATATAAACATTTTTAATTTTTTGGTAGTTCTGTTTAAAAGTAATGTCAGTAATAATTTCAGCGTCAAAGTTTATTTTTTCAAAAGTGTTGGTTGGTCAAACACACCGCTACATTGCTTGTATTTTTTTAATATAAACATTTTGCATTTTTTGGTAGTTCTGTTTAAAAGTAATGTCAGTAATAATTTCAGCGTCAAAGTTTATTTGTTCAAAAGTGTTGGTTGGTCAAACCCATAAGTTGTACCGCTACATTGCTTGCAGTTTTTAATATAAACATTTTTAATTTCTTGGTAGTTCTGTTTAAAAGTAATGTCAGTAATAATTTCAGCGTCAAAGTTTATTTGTTCAAAAGTGTTGGTTGGTCAAACCCATAAGTTGTACCGCTACATTGCTTGTATTTTTTAATATAAACATTTTTCATTTTTTGGTAGTTCTTTTTAAAAGTAATGTCAGTCATAATTTTAGCGTCAAACTTTATTTTTTCAAAAGTGTTGGTTGGTCAAACCCATAAGTGCTACATTGCTTGTATTTTTTTAATATAAACATTTTTAATTTTTTGGTAGTTCTTTTTTAAAGTAATGTCAGTAATAATTTCAGCGTCAAAGTTTATTTTTTCAAAAGTGTTTGTTGGTCAAACCCATAAGTTGTACCGCTACATTGCTTGTATTTTTTTAATATAAACATTTTTCATTTTTTGGTAGTTCTGTTTAAAAGTAATGTCAGTAACAATTTCAGCGTACAAGTTTATTTTTTCAAAAGTGTTGGTTGGTCAAACCCATAAGTTGTACCGCTACATTGCTTGTATTTTTTTAATATAAACATTTTTCATTTTTTGGTAGTTCTGTTTAAAAGTAATGTCAGTAATAATTTCAGCGTCAAAGTTTATTTTTTCAAAAGTTTTTGTTGGTCAAACCCATAAGTTGTACCGCTACATTGCTTGTATTTTTTTAATATAAACATTTTTCATTTTTTGGTAGTTCTGTTTAAAAGTAATGTCAGAAATAATTTCAGCGTCAAAGTTTATTTTTTCAAAAGTGTTGGTTGGTCAAACCCACAAGTTTTACTGCTACATTGCTTGTATTTTTTTAATATAAACATTTTTCATTTTTTGGTAGTTCTGTTTAAAAGTAATGTAAGTAATAATTTCAGCGTCAAAGTTTATTTTTTCAAAAGTGTTTGTTGGTCAAACCCATAAGTTGTACCGCTACATTGCTTGTATTTTTTTAATATAAACATTTTTAATTTTTTGGTAGTTCTGTTTAAAAGTAATGTCAGTAATAATTTCAGCGTCAAAGTTTATTTTTTCAAAAGTGTTGGTTGGTCAAACCCATAAGTTGTACCGCTACATTGCTTGTATTTTTTTAATATAAACATTTTTCATTTTAGGTAGTTCTGTTTAAAAGTAATGTCAGTAATAATTTCAGCGTCAAAGTTTATTTTTTCAAAAGTGTTGGTTGGTAAAACCCATAAGTTGTACCGCTACATTGCTTGTATTTTTTTAATATAAACATTTTTAATTTTTTGGTAGTTCTGTTTAAAAGTAATGTCAGTAATAATTTCAGCGTCAAAGTTTATTTTTTCAAAAGTGTTTGTTGGTCAAACCCATAAGTTGTACCGCTACATTGCTTGTATTTTTTTAATATAAACATTTTTAATTTTTTGGTAGTTCTGTTTAAAATAATGTCAGTAATAATTTAAGCGTCAAAGTTTATTTGTTCAAAAGTGTTGGTTGGTCAAACCCATAAGTTGTACCGCTAATATAAACATTTTTAATTTTTTGGCAGTTCTGTTTAAAAGTAATGTCAGTAATAATTTCAGCGTCAAAGTTTATTTTTTCAAAAGTGTTGGTTGGTCAAACCCATAAGTTGTACCGCTACATTGCTTGTATTTTTTTTAATATAAACATATTTCATTTTTTGGTAGTTCTGTTTAAAAGTAATGTCAGTAATAATTTTAGCGTCAAAGTTTATTTTTTCAAAAGTGTTGGTTGGTCAAACCCATAAGTTGTACCGCTACATTGCTTGTATTTTTTTAATATAAACATTTTTAATTTTTTGGTAGTTCTTTTTAAAAGTTATGTCAGTAATAATTTCAGCGTCAAAGTTTATTTTTTCAAAAGTGTTTGTTGGTCAAACCCATAAGTTGTACCGCTACATAGCTTGTATTTTTTTAATATAAACATTTTTAATTTTTTGGTAGTTCTGTTTAAAAGTAATGTCAGAAATAATTTCAGCGTCAAAGTTTATTTTTTCAAAAGTGTTGGTTGGTCAAACCCATAAGTTTTACTGCTACATTGCTTGTATTTTTTTAATATAAACATTTTTCATTTTTTGGTAGTTCTGTTTAAAAGTAATGTCAGTAATAATTTCAGCGTCAAAGTTTATTTGTTCAAAAGTGTTGGTTGGTCAAACCCATAAGTTGTACCGCTACATTGCTTGTATTTTTTAATATAAACATTTTTCATTTTTTGGTAGTTCTGTTTAAAAGTAATGTCAGTAATAATTTCAGCGTCAAAGTTTTTTTTTTCAAAAGTGTTGGTTGGTCAAACCCATAAGTTGTACCGCTACATTGCTTGTATTTTTTTTAATATAAACATTTTTTATTTTTTGGTAGTTCTGTTTAAAAGTAATGTCAGTAATAATTTCAGCGTCAAAGTTTATTTTTTCAAAAGTGTTGGTTGGTCAAACCCATAAGTTGTACCGCTACATTGCTTGTATTTTTTTAATATAAACATTTTTAATTTTTTGGTAGTTCTGTTTAAAAGTAATGTCAGTAATAATTTCAGCGTAAAGTTTATTTTTTCAAAAGTTTTTGTTGGTCAAACCCATAAGTTGTACCGCTACATTGCTTTTATTTTTTTAATATAAACATTTTTAATTTTTTGGTAGTTCTGTTTAAAAGTAATGTCAGAAATAATTTCAGCGTCAAAGTTTATTTTTTCAAAAGTGTTGGTTGGTCAAACCCATAAGTTGTACCGCTACATTGCTTGTATTTTTTTAATATAAACATTTTTCATTTTTTGGTAGTTCTGTTTAAAAGTAATGTCAGTAATAATTTCAGCGTCAAAGTTTATTTTTTCAAAAGTGTTGGTTGGTCAAACCCATAAGTTGTACCGCTACATTGCTTGTATTTTTTAATATAAACATTTTTCATTTTTTGGTAGTTCTTTTTAAAAGTAATGTCAGTAATAATTTCAGCGTCAAAGTTTATTTTTTCAAAAGTGTTGGTTGGTCAAACCCTATAAGTTGTACCGCTACATTGCTTGTATTTTTTTAATATAAACATTTTTCATTTTTTGGTAGTTCTGTTTAAAAGTAATGTCAGTAATAATTTCAGCGTCAAAGTTTATTTTTTCAAAAGTGTTGGTTGGTCAAACCCATAAGTTGTACCGCTACATTGCTTGTATTTTTTTTAATATAAACATTTTTTATTTTTTGGTAGTTCTGTTTAAAAGTAATGTCAGTAATAATTTCAGCGTCAAAGTTTATTTTTTCAAAAGTGTTGGTTGGTCAAACCCATAAGTTGTACCGCTACATTGCTTGTATTTTTTTAATATAAACATTTTTAATTTTTTGGTAGTTCTGTTTAAAAGTAATGTCAGAAATAATTTCAGCGTCAAAGTTTATTTTTTCAAAAGTGTTGGTTGGTCAAACCCATAAGTTTTACTGCTACATTGCTTGTATTTTTTTAATATAAACAGTTTTCATTTTTTGGTAGTTCTTTTTAAAAGTAATGTCAGTAATAATTTCAGCGTCAAAGTTTATTTTTTCAAAAGTGTTGGTTGGTCAAACCCATAAGTTGTACCGCTACATTGCTTGTATTTTTTTAATATAAACATTTTTAATTTTTTGGTAGTTCTGTTTAAAAGTAATGTCAGAAATAATTTCAGCGTCAAAGTTTATTTTTTCAAAAGTGTTGGTTGGTCAAACACATAAGTTTTACTGCTACATTGCTTGTATTTTTTTAATATAAAAATTTTTCATTTTTTGGTAGTTCTTTTTAAAAAGTAATGTCAGTAATAATTTCAGCGTCAAAGTTTATTTTTTCAAAAGTGTTGGTTTGTCAAACCCATAAGTTGTACCGCTACATTGCTTGTATTTTTTTAATATAAACATTTTTCATTTTAGGTAGTTCTGTTTAAAAGTAATGTCAGTAATAATTTCAGCGTCAAAGTTTATTTTTTCAAAAGTGTTGGTTGGTCAAACCCATAAGTTGTACCGCTACATTGCTTGTATTTTTTTAATATAAACATTTTTCATTTTTTGGTAGTTCTGTTTAAAAGTAATGTAAGTAATAATTTCAGCGTCAAAGTTTATTTTTTCAAAAGTGTTGGTTGGTCAAACCCATAAGTTGTACCGCTACATTGCTTGTATTTTTTTAATATAAACATTTTTCATTTTAGGTAGTTCTGTTTAAAAGTAATGTCAGTAATAATTTCAGCGTCAAAGTTTATTTTTTCAAAAGTGTTGGTTGGTCAAACCCATAAGTTGTACCGCTACATTGCTTGTATTTTTTTAATATAAACATTTTTAATTTTTTGGTAGTTCTGTTTAAAAGTAATGTCAGTAATAATTTCAGCGTCAAAGTTTATTTTTTCAAAAGTGTTGGTTGGTCAAACCCATAAGTCTTACTGCTACATTGCTTGTATTTTTTTAATATAAACATTTTTCATTTTTTGGTAGTTCTGTTTAAAAGTAATGTAAGTAATAATTTCAGCGTCAAAGTTTATTTTTTCAAAAGTGTTGGTTGGTCAAACCCATAAGTTGTACCGCTACATTGCTTGTATTTTTTTAATATAAACATTTTTCATTTTTTGGTAGTTCTGTTTAAAAGTAATGTCAGTAATAATTTCAGCGTCAAAGTTTATTTTTTCAAAAGTGTTGGTTGGTCAAACCCATAAGTTGTACCGCTACATTGCTTGTATTTTTTTAATATAAACATTTTTCATTTTTTGGTAGTTCTGTTTAAAAGTAATGTCAGTAATAATTTCAGCGTCAAAGTTTATTTTTTCAAAAGTGTTGGTTGGTCAAACCCATAAGTTGTACCGCTACATTGCTTGTATTTTTTTAATATAAACATTTTTCATTTTTTGGTAGTTCTGTTTAAAAGTAATGTCAGTAATAATTTCAGCGTCAAAGTTTATTTTTTCAAAAGTGTTGGTTGGTCAAACCCATAAGTTGTACCGCTACATTGCTTGTATTTTTTTAATATAAACATTTTTCATTTTTTGGTAGTTCTGTTTAAAAGTAATGTCGATAATAATTTCAGCGTCAAAGTTTATTTTTTTAAAAATGTTGGTTGGTCAAACCCATAAGTTGTACCGCTACATTGCTTGTATTTTTTAATATAAACATTTTTAATTTTTTAGTAGTTCTGTTTAAAAGTAATGTAAGTAATAATTTCAGCGTCAAAGTTTATTTTTTCAAAAGTGTTGGTTGGTCAAACCCATAAGTTGTACCGCTACATTGCTTGTATTTTTTTAATATAAACATTTTTAATTTTTTGGTAGTTCTGTTTAAAAGTAATGTCAGTAATAATTTTAGCGTCAAAGTTTATTTTTTCAAAAGTGTTGGTTGGTCAAACCCATAAGTTGTACCGCTACATTGCTTGTATTTTTTTAATATAAACGTTTTTAATTTTTTGGTAGTTCTGTTTAAAAGTAATGTCAGTAATAATTTCAGCGTCAAAGTTTTTTTTTTCACCGGTCACCGTTCTGGCTATTGTGTTGGTTCTTAGCATGGTCGGTTTAATCCAACCTTCTCCATGTATGGATGTTGATAATCGACACGTCTGAACCAGAATCAAATTCTAATTATACATTTATATCGGGATTTTTACCTGTACATATTTTCGTATGATTCTGCCGCCATGTTCGTTTCTCTGGATTTTACCAGAGTTTTAATTTTTTTTTTTTTTTTTTGCAATGTTAACTCCGACTTTATTATATGTTTGACAGGTTTAAAAATGGTATGGGCAAGCTGTTACCCAATGAAAGGCTCCACGACGTTTTATTTCATTATTGAACTGGCTTGATTTTGTAGGAGCGTGAAAATAATCCCACTTTTTTTTTGCAATTGTATTTGAAAGAGAGTTGTAATGTGATTTCTGAGTACTTTTCTTATGTGCGCAATGCCCGAAACTTCAATATCTTTAGAATCTTGTTTAGTACTTACAAATCTCTGGCAGTCTTGGCTAATTTCTGTAATATTACATTTGGTTTACTTTCTTACTTGATTAGAATCCTAAGTCTTTTCCTTAAACAAGTCTATGCACGACATTTAAAATATCCGTGCTGAGTTTAACATTTTTTTAAATCGTCACAGTGTTTATTAACAATTGACCCGAAAGTTGCGTAGTCTTCGCCATCTTTTTTGAGTAAATTCAAACACTTCCACCGTTTGTTGAACAGAGAAATATTTGGGTTGTATAATTCTGTTAAAATTTAAACCACTTCAGAAAAAGTCAAGTCACTAGTTTTTCGTGGTAAAATATAGTCTACGAATATAGTATGTTCGGTGGTGCCTTATTTTCGGAGTAGTAGGCAAACATTTTTAGAGTCTGCCAAATTTTCACAATCTAATTTGTATACATCCTCATACATTCTGAAATATGAAGCAACGGTGTTATCCTCATCTGAAGAATAAATGAAATGCGAAAAAGCATTGTTTACATTAATACTTCAATCTTTTGTTCAGCTTTTTTGTTCCATTACTTTTTCGTCAGCGTTTTTTCTGTCTTTCTAGATGGGTTTCGTCGGATTTTTGTTGTTGTTCCAGTAGTTTTTTATTTACTAGTAGAAGCTTTTGAAGTGCTTCTTCATTTTGAGTTGTCTTTCTTCAGTTTTTGTAGCCTTTCGTCGGCTTTTTTTTCTAGTTTTTGTTATATTTGGTATTTCAAGAGTTTGTGTGTTTGCTTTAAAATCTTCCATGTTTAAAATGCGTCTTTATAGAGTACGACTTTTAGAAGTTCTTTCTTTTATATTACGCTGCTAAACGTAATCTTAGTTGTAAAACGAGAAAAAAGAGTATAAACTTCTTTTCTTCAACCAGAAAATCATTTTTTTTCAGTACGCTCTTCACGTAACCGTAGAATTAAAGGTCAGCACTTTAGTGAACAGAAAAAAGCTTATAATTCATTTCTTTTGGCGGCAGTACTTTTCTCTTTTTTAGAGAAAAGAAAATACCATGTATTCCCTTCTTGTGAAAAATTAACACGGTGCCGGAATAGCAATAAAAAATCACTGAATTTTCTTCTTTGAGAAAAAATAAGTTGCTCTTTTACGTATTTTTCTTTTTGGTTCGCCAGTGTTTAGGACGTTGTTAGGTGAATTTGCCGTGGATTTCTCCACGTTTATCTTTTTTAAGGTTCTAAAACAAACCCTTAATATACTTCGTCGCCAGTTGTTGCGTTCATCTTAAGGTTCTGAAGAATCACTTAACGTACCTCGTCACCAGTTGTTGTGGCTCTCTCAATGGTCTGGAAAGGAAAACACGAGCTCGAAGTTTAGAGAAACAAGTGATTAAAAAAACGTATAATACAACTGATAACACGAGTAATTGTACGTCTGTCTTGAACCTCCCAGTATTTATGGTGAGTGTACGAGTTGAAGTAGTCCCTATAGGTCAAGTACCATAACAATAATATATATAAGTGTATAGTTTATAGTCCCATTAAAATACACATGTAATATTATGAGGTGATATAATGGATTGTGTATAGATTTTCAGCATTTACTTCAACAGTGCAGAATACATGAATAGAGAAGTATTAAAATATATTCATGGCAAGGATGAAATAAGGACGCTTCTGTTTATATTAATTGCCATAAATATATTGTTATACTATTATATACACATAGACTCCGTTATAAAGGAAGAAATAATTATACCAACATATATATATATATATATATATATATATATATATATATATATATATATATATATATATATATATATATATATATATATATATATATATATATAAAGATAGAAGAAATAAGAGTGGTAAAAATGTACGAATGTTGAGATTTATTTCAAACTTCGATTGTTCAATGCAAGGTATATTCTGTAATAAACTAAATTTAGTATATATTTCTTTTTTTTTCTACCGTTATATTATGTTAAATTATAATCTCTAGTCACATTGTGCACTATTGTGCTACGGCATAAACGTTTGATAGACGGAAGAGTAAGAATACATATTTAAAAATAATGACAGTAAAATGAACAAAAACATTTACAATTATGTTTTAATAATAATTTATTAATTTAATAATAATGTAAAGGCTACTTGGGGTATATTAGAATGTTCATAATTTAATCCTAACCTTAACTCGTAACTGCTTGGGCTTCTGCATAAACGTTTGTATGAATTTAAAGACATTTATAATACACACACACAAACATAGAGCAGAACGGGTTAGGGTTAGAGTTGATGTTAGGATTCATTTAATAAACATTCTTTTAAATTACCCCAAGTAGCCGTTACGTTAATTAAAAGTTAATTTTGTACATTTCGGTTTATTTTACTGTCAGTATTTTTAAATGTGTATTCTTACTTTTCCATCAATCTTGTTTGCAAGTTGAAGTCAGTAAATTGAACGAGTTATAAGGATTGAAAAGGTTTATACATTTTTGGGATACACATAGAGGAGCGTATATATATATATATATATATATAGAGAGAGAGAGAGAGAGAGAGAGAGATAGAAGAAAAAAGAGTGATAAATATGCGACGATTGTCTAAATTTATTTCAAATTTCAATTGTTCAATGCAAGGTGTAATCAGTAATAAACTAGTGTTTATTTTTCTTTTCTTAAGCCAAGACTTTTCAATCGTCGCATATTTATCACTCTTTTTTCTTCTATCTCTACTATTGCTCTATCTCGTATATTGAGCTAATCCTTTTCACAATAGGTTCCATCTACTAAAAGTTTTCACTTTGGTTTATTTTGATCCTATATATATATATATATATATATATATATATATATACAGGGCTTTACGGAACCCTCCAAAAAGGAGAGCGCTCCAGGAGCACGCCCCTTTTTGCTGGAACGAAGAAGAGAGGGGCTCATTTTATATTAAGCAGAAGTGGAACGGGAGCAACTCCATTTCGGACTAAACAGCGCGTTTTTATCGCTCCGCGTTCCTTGCTCCAAAATTATTTGATATTTTTTAAACATTAGTGTTTTATTTAGCAATAAAAAGGAAAAGAAAAAAGTCTCAGCTAAACTCTGAGTTATTTTTTAAAATTATATCTCTGGTAAATGTATATGAGATATGGAGAGAGAAAGAGAAAGAGAGAGAGACAAGAGGAAGGGAGAAGATTTTCACATCGACATGTTACATTTTTTATGGGACAGTTTTCTGAAGGCAGGAGACAATGTGGCAACGAATGTCTTCAAATGCGCCAGTTAGTCTATAGATGTCTTTGAAGTTATTTTCTTAAAGATTTGAACATTTTTTGTTTTTATGACAAGAATGTTTATTGCTGATTGAATAGATAAGCTATATTTTCTTTTAATTCGTGTTTATAAATAAAGAATATTAGGTTCAATTCTACTATAGGGGCCGTTGGATTCTCTCGCTCATTTCGCTCGGTATTTACCCAAATCTTCGATAAAATCGATTTTTGGGGTGAAATGGTACATTTTGTCCTGACAAAAAATTCTAATTTATTTTTTAGCATATATCAAATTGAACTTTTATGCCACATGCTTACCCCTCGTCTTTTCGGCGACATTTTGTTATTCTTAAATTCACGACTAGTATGTTTTAACCTTTTCATGTTTTCTTTTAAATCCGTTAAATTCCCTTAAAACTTGCTTTTGTAAATAGAATGTTAAAAGTTTTATTTTTGTGTGTGTAATAAAATGTTGAAGCAGAAAAAATATCTTTAGTCCAAGGAAAAATATCTTTAGTCCAAGGAACAAAACAATAAAAACTAACATTTCCGCCAGCGATTAAAACCTGGAATTAAAGATAGATTCTCAACACTTTAAAAAGTAAATGAGAATTTTATTTATATTATTATTATTATTATTATTATTATTATTATTATTATTATTATTATTATTATTATTATTATTATTATTATTAGTATTATTATTATTATTTATATCATAATTATTATTATATCATTATTATTATTTATATCATTATTATTATCTAGATAATTATTACCTTTTATATCATTATTATCTTTTATATCATAATTATTATTTATATAATTATTATTCATATCATTATTATTATTTATATCATTATTAATTATATCATTATTATTATTTATTTTATTATTGTTTATATCATTATTATTATTTATATCATCATTAGTACATATCATTATTGTTATATATATCATTATTATTTATATCATTATTATTATTTATATCATTATTATTATTTATATCATTATTATTTACATCATTATTATATTTATATCATTATTATTATTTATATCATTATTATATTTATATCATTATTATTTATATCATTATTATATTTATATCATTATTATTTATATAATTATTATTATATATATAATTATTATTATTTAAATAATTAGTATTATTTATATCATTATTATTATTTATATCATCATTATTATTAATATCATTATTATTTATATCATTATGATTATTTATATCATTAGTATTAGTTATATCAGTATTATTCATATCATTATTAGTATATTTCTGTACTTATCTTGTTAGTCTTGTAAATTATAACGATTAGAGTTGTATATTTCATATTTTTTTAAAATGCCACTCATGATATTTTGCATCACGCATAAGCATATGATTTATCACTTTTAAAATCTGTGTATATTTTCAAAGACTCCGTGTGAGAAGACACCTTGTAAAAATGGTGGAAAGTACACTGTTACCACAACAAAATCCAATTATACATGCAAGTGTACGGAGTATTTTGTAGGCGAAAATTGTGAAGACAGTAAGTTATATTTTCATGTTTTTGTTTACATCATATACAAAATAACTAATAAAAGTATAGTCAGTTTAACGAGGTTAATAGTTAATTACAACTTTATTAATCAGTTATAACTACCAAAATTATAGCCAAATTTACGAAGTTAATTGTTAATTAGAACTTAATTAATCAGTAATAACTAATACAATTATAGTCAGTTTTACGAAGTTAATAGTAAATTAAAATTGTATTAATTAGTGATAACTAATAAAATAATAGTCAGTTTTACGAAGTTAATAGTTAATTACAAGTTAATTAATCAGTAATAACTAATAGAATTATAGACAGTTTTACGAGGTTAATAGTTAATTAAAATTGTTTTAATTAGTAATAACTAATAAAATAATAGTCAGTTTTACGAAGTAAATAGTTAATTACAAGTTAATTAATCAGTAATAACTAATACAATTATAGTCAGTTTTACGAGGTTAATAGTTAATTAGAATTGTATTAATTAGTAATAACTAATAAAATAATAGTCAGTTTTACGAAGTAAATAGTTAATTACAAGTTAATTAATCAGTAATAACTAATAAAATTATAGTCAGTTTTACGAGGTTAATAGTTAATTAAAATTGTATTAATTAGTAATAACTAATACAATTATAGTCAGTTTTACGAAGTTAATAGTTAATTTCAAGTTAATTAATCAGTAATAACTAATACAATTATAGTCAGTTTTACGAAGTTAATAGTTAATTAAAATTGTATTAATTAGTAATAACTAATAAAATAATAGTCAGTTTTACGAAGTTAATAGTTAATTTCAAGTTAATTAATCAGTAATAACTAATACAATTATAGTCAGTTTTACGAAGTAAATAGTTAATTACAAGTTAATTAATCAGTAATAACTAATAAAATTATAGTCAGTTTTACGAGGTTAATAGTTAATTAAAATTGTATTAATTAGTAATAACTAATAAAATAATAGTCAGTTTTACGAAGTTAATAGTTAATTTCAAGTTAATTAATCAGTAATAACTAATACAATTATAGTCAGTTTTACGAGGTTAATAGTTAATTAAAATTGTATTAATCAGTAATAACTAATAAAAATTATAGTCAGTTTTACGAGGTTAATAGTTAATTAGAATTGTATTAATTAGTAATAACTAATAAAATAATAGTCAGTTTTACGAAGTTAATAGTTAATTTCAAGTTAATTAATCAGTAATAACTAATACAATTATAGTCAGTTTTACGAGGTTAATAGTTAATTAAAATTGTATTAATTAGTAATAACTAATAAAATAATAGTCAGTTTTACGAAGTTAATAGTTAATTTCAAGTTAATTAATCAGTAATAACTAATACAATTATAGTCAGTTTTACGAGGTTAATAGTTAATTAAAATTGTATTAATTAGTAATAACTAATAAAATAATAGTCAGTTTTACGAAGTTAATAGTTAATTTCAAGTTAATTAATCAGTAATAACTAATACAATTATAGTCAGTTTTACGAGGTTAATAGTAAATTAAAATTGTATTAATTAGTTATAACTAATAAAATAATAGTCAGTTTTACGAAGTTAATAGTTAATTTCAAGTTAATTAATCAGTAATAACTAATACAATTATAGTCAGTTTTACGAGGTTAATAGTTAATTAAAATTGTATTAATTAGTAATAACTAATAAAATAATAGTCAGTTTTACGAAGTTAATAGTTAATTACAAGTTAATTAATCAGTAATAACTAATACAATTATAGTCAGTTTTACGAGGTTAATAGTTAATTAAAATTGTATTAATCAGTAATAACTAATAAAAATTATAGTCAGTTTCATGAAGGTAATCGTTAATTAGAACTTTATAAATCAGTAATAACTAATACAAATATACTCAGTTTTATACTCAGTTTTACATTTTATATTTGTTCTTGAAGAAACTTCTATATCTTTATTAATCTTATAAGTTATAGGGTAAATGAAAGCATTTAAAGTAAAATAACAAATCTCACAATAAATATTGTTTTGTATTTACCTTTCTGTCACAAATATATTGTGATTAACATATATTTAAACACGAATTTATATTTAGAATGGGAAGACTGTGTCTGCCGTGTTTTTGGCGACCCTCATTACATCACCTTTGATAATCAAGCGATCCATTTTATGGGTAAATGCAAATACACTCTGACCGCATCGAAGAAGTCAAGCAAAGAACCCCAATTTTCCGTGGAAGTAAAAAATTACCATCGTGGAAACACGCGAGTGTCATACACTCGAATTGTCGACGTCAAAGTCAACGGTAACACATTCAGGATGTTGCCAGGCAATAAGCTTATGCTAAGTTATTTAATTACTACTAAAAAACTTATGGTAAGTTCTTGAATTACTAGCAATAAACTTATGGTAAGTTATTGTAAACGTATGGTAAGTTATTTAATTAATAGCAGTAAACTTATGGCAAGTTATGTTATTACTAGCAGTGAACTGATGGTAAGTGGTTAAATTACTAGCAGTACACTTATATTAAGCTATTTAATTACTAGCAATAAACTTACGGTGAATTATTGTATTACTACCGGTAAACGTATAGTAAGTTATTTAATTACTACTAGTAAGCTTATTGTAAGTAATTTAATTACTACTAGTAAACTTATGGTAAGTTATTTAATTACAACCAGTAAACTTATGGTAAGTTATTTAATTACTACTAGTAAACATATGGTAAGTTATTTAATTACTAGCAGTAAAGTTATGGTAAGTTATTTAATTACTAGATGTAAACTTATATTAAGTTATTTAATTACTAGCAATAAACTTACGGTGAATTATTGTATTACTACCGGTAAACGTATAGTAAGTTATTTAATTACTACTAGTAAGCTTATTGTAAGTAATTTAATTACTACTAGTAAACTTATGGTAAGTTATTTAATTACAACCAGTAAACTTATGGTAAGTTATTTAATTACTACTAGTAAACATATGGTAAGTTATTTAATTACTAGCAGTAAAGTTATGGTAAGTTATTTAATTACTAGATGTAAACTTATATTAAGTTATTTAATTACTTGCAATACACTTACGGTAAATTATTGTATTACTAACGGTAAACGTATGGTGAGTTATTTAATAACTAGCAGCAAACTCATGGTAAGTTATTTAATTACTACTAGTAAACATATGGTAAGTTATTTAATTACTAACAGTGAACTTATGGTAAGTTATTTAATTTCTACTAGTAAACTTATGGTAAGTTATTTAATTACTACTAGTAAACTTACGGTAAGTTATTTAATTACTATTCGTAAACTTATGGTAAGTTTTTTTCATTACTACCAGTAAACATATGGTAATTTTTTTCATTACTACGAGTAAACATATGGTAATTTTTTAAATTACTAACAGTAAACTCACGGAAAGTTATTTAATTACTACTAGTAAACTTATGGTAAGTTATTATAATTACTATCTGTAAACTCATGGTAAGTTATTTAATTTATACTAGTAAACTTATGGTAAGTTATTTAATAGCTACTAGTAAACTTATGCTAAGTTATTTAATTACTACTAGTAAACTTATGGTAAGCTTCTTTCATTACTACCAGTAAACATATGGTAATTTATTAAATTACTTACAGTAAACTCACGGAAAGTTATTTAATTACTACTAGTGAACTTATGCTAAGTTATTTAATTACTACTAGTAAACTCATGGTAAGCTTTTTTCATTGCTACCAGTAAACATATAGTAAGTTACTTAATTAATACTAGTAATCTTACGGTAATTATTTAATTACTAGCAGTAATCTAATGCTAAGTTATTTAATTGTTTACGGTAAACTTATGGTAAGTCATTTAATAATTACTAGGAAACTTATTGTAAGTTATTTAATTACTAGCAGTAAACTCATGCTAAGTTATTTAATTACTACTAGGAAACTCATAGTAAGTCATTTAATTACTACTAGGAAACTTATGCAAATTTAATTAATTACTACTAGGAAACTTATGGTAAGTTATTTAATTACTTCTAGTGAACTTATGCTAAGTTATTTAATTACTACTAGTAAACTTATAGTAAGTTATTTAATTACTACTAGGAAACTTATGGTAAGTTATTTAATTACTACTAGTAAACCTATGGTAAGTTATTTAATTACTACTAGTAAACTTATGGTAAGTTATTAAATTACTACTAGGAAACTTATGGTAAGTTATTTAATTACTACTAGTAAACTTATGCTAAGTTATTTAATTACTAGCAGTAAACTAATGGTAAGTTATTTAATTACTAGCAGTAAACATTCGACATTTGAATATTTTTTTGAAATTTTTAACGTCGTTTCATAATATTAAAACAAAATTAAAATAACTGACTTTTTGCGAATAAACACCAATGTAATTTAATGTATTTGATTTCGTATGAATATTTTTAATAGTATTTAAAAATGTTCTTTTAATTTAGGGTATTGGAATTTTGATTGAATTAAATATTCGATTATAGTAATTAAATATGTAATTATTATAGTTATGTTGGCACGAAAAATACAGACACTGACACACGATAAGTGGTCTTACAATTTTATTTTTATAGAGAGAGTATTTATCTACTTCAGAAAAATTCATGTAATTAGTATGTTTATGTAGTGACGACTCACCCTTTATCAAGGCTCAAAGGACGACTCAAGAATAAGGGTTAATGCTTTTGTAGGTGGACGGTGAGAAAACACCGCGAGGATGTAACGATGGTTGAAACTCGACATAATTTCATTATTTGTAAGGACAGTTCTACAAGTATTTGTTTATATTGATCTTGAAAACGACCATGTTGTAGTTAGCTGAGAAGCAGCCCCGTAGTACTGTGCTTAACGGGTAGTTTTTGGAAATAAACTTTGTTCATTGAAGTACTGTTTAGTTTAAGGTTCCCAGAGGAGGAAATAAAATATTTACAGTATTTGTAGCTAGATGAGTTTTTCTTGTAAATGTTTTACAAGAGGAACCATGAATTGGAGCTCAGTCGAGTACCTATCATGAAAATAACGACAGAGTAGAGAAAGACTAGCAACTCCGTTCTGTGAGAGAGAAGAGGGCATCTCCACTAAATTTCGAAGTCGGTTTTGTACTCTGTCAAGGCACGAAAAGTTGCTCTAAGCATTACCTACCTGGATGTTGTATTGATTTACTCCTCTCCAGGACTTAGGCACAAGGCCAGTTTTTATCCTACTCCCACAAGTAAGATGTGGCCCAAGGTCGGGTCGCGAAAGTGGGGTTTGAAAAGCCAGCGCCCGAGAAGGTGAGCGCTCTGGCCATTAAAAATTGCCTGGGCAGACCCGTCGGCATTCCCCGGTAGGGGCGCCTCATGTAGTAAGCAATTAACTTACTCTTCCCCAAAGAGGGGAGGTAAAGCCTGGGAGGGTGGACATCCTAGAACTGCACAGGACAGATCAGACCCATAGACCGGCGTAAATCAAGCCCCGAAGGCCAAGACAATACCGATCTATGAAGTGCAGTATCCATCGGAACAGATACTACACTTTGATCTTAGCCAAAAGGCCACTATTTATCTACGTCCCACACTGTAGAATGTGACACAAGGTCGGAAAGTGGGTATGCACTCCAGAGGAGGAGAGCTAGCGGCT
Source organism: Sepiola atlantica (assembly GCA_963556195.1). Lineage (NCBI taxonomy): Eukaryota > Metazoa > Mollusca > Cephalopoda > Sepiida > Sepiolidae > Sepiola > Sepiola atlantica. The sequence continues at coordinate 278,656 of CAUVYP010000143.1, read as the reverse complement.
TTTAAAAAATTGCCTGGGCAGATTGCCTCAGACATTAAGTATTAAACTTAATCCTCCCCAAAGAGGGGAGGCAAGGCCTGGGAGCGTTACTTCCCAGAACTGCACAGGACAGACCCATTGACCGGCGTTAATCAAGCCCCGAAGGCCAAGACAATACCAGTCTATGGGGTGCAGTATCCATCGGAACAGATACTACACTTGGATCTTAGCCAAAAGGCCGGTATTTAACGCCTACCCACAATAGGAGTATGTGACACAAGGTCGGAAAGTGGGATTTGAAAAGCCAGCGCCCGAGAAGGTGAGCGCTCTGGCCATTAAAAATTGCCTGGGCAGCCCCGTCGGCATTCCCCGGTAGGGGCGCGTCAGGCAGTAAGCTATAAACTTACTCCTCCCCAAAGAGGGGAGGCGAAGCCTGGAAGGGTGGACCTCCTAGAACTGCACAGGACAGACCCATAGACCGGCGTAAATCAAGCCCCGAAGGGCAAGACAATACCGATCTATGAAGTGCAGTATCCATCGGAACAGATACTACACTTTGATCTTAGCCAAAAGGCCGGTATTTAACGCCTACCCACAATAGGTGTATGTGACACAAGGTCGGAAAGTGGGATTTGAAAAGCCAGCGCCCGAGAAGGTGAGCGCTCTGGCCATTAAAAATTGCCTGGACAGCCCCGTCGGCATTCCCCGGTAGGGGCGCCTCAGGCAGTAAGCTATAAACTTACTCCTCCCCAAAGAGGGGAGGCGAAACCTGGGAGGGTGGACCTCCTAGAACGGCACAGGACAGACCCATAGACAGGCGTAAATCAAGCCCCGAAGGCCAAGACAATACCAGTCCATGAAGTGCAGTATCCATCGGAACAGATACTACACTTTGATCTTAGCCAAAAGGCCAAAACCGTACTCGACCTAAACACGTATTTGAGTTATACACGTAGAGGGTCGTGTCAGGAGTTAAGGTTAGGGTGACCTTCTCTCTGGAGCGATAAAATGAGAAAACTATTTTTCCAGCGATCGTAGAAACATATTTGATGTAAGTCCATCAAAGTAGGGTGCTTTCTCACGGAGAGAGCTATTTATTTCAATTTGGACAAAGTCAAGATAAAAGACATTGACGTTTGGTTTACTGCACAACATAATAATCCAATAAAATGTTATCTAGAGATAACAGAATACCTAATTATGTTTCCGAAATATTAAGGCATAATACATAAACAAAGAAAAACATACCGACAATAATTATTCACAGTTTTCTGATATTTATTTCAACTAATACAATGATATAAGAGGCATCACGCATGTCGTACGCGTGGTGAGCGTCCACTATTTTTGAGCTCTTAATAATGGTCTGCTAGTGCTGTTTTAATTCGGCGTTCTTTGTTTTTAAATGAGCTGTTGTAGTCGTAATATCTGGTTTTAACACTCATGAAGGTCATACCCACGTAGTACTTCCTGTTATTCGGTCTTTCTTTTGGCAAATATTTTAGTATGGTAAACAATACTTTTGGTTAGTAATTTATTTTGTATCCGACAAAGTGTACGATTTATACAGTTACAGCTTTTATCTTCATTACTAACTTTTAAATTTCTATTTGGGTGATTGCTATTAGGGTTTGGATTATTACAATTTGTAGTGCTTATATTTTTGTTCTTTTTAGTGTTATTTTTGCTATATTGGTCACTTTTTGACGCATTTTTACGTTTCTCTTTTGTTATTTTGTTATTGTGTAACCAAACAAAATGATGCGATTCAAAATTGTTTAGAAAAATCGGCATAGTAAACAAAACGTCCTGGTAATTTATCATTTCGAAATTCAGAATCGGTCTTTCGGGAATCTAATTTTAATCTGAGTTCCAGCATTTAGTCAATATATTATGTTTTTTATATGAACTATGGGAGTTAATTCTTTCAAATGTAACACCATAGTGTTCGACATACTTTAATATAGTGCGAGATTAACAGACTAATTATGACAGCAGTTCGAAGAGCACTGATGAGCAAGGTCTTTCTGATTCTCTCCCAGACACTGTGAATTAGAAAAGATATGTTTGCTTTGATAAGATGGTTTTACCATCTTATTTTACCTATTTCGAATTCTTTGAATTCTTTTCTAAAAATACATTTATTCAAACTTGGCGCATAAATATTTTGTTAAACTCATCGCATATGTTCTTAATATATTTTTCCCTTTATTTATTTATAGGTAAATGATGAGAATATTATTCTTCCTATGAGCAATTATACGCAAGTGTTTGCTTCTTATTCCCTTGGTTGGGTCACGTTGAGGACAACCTTTGGTCTAAAAGTTGAGTTTGATGGCGTGCACAGAGTGATTGTGACAGTAACGAGCCTTTACATGAAGCAGTTAACTCGAATCTGTGGAGACTGTAATAAGCTAAAAGATGATTATAAAACGAAATCTGGAGACGATGTTAGTTCATCAATAAACAAATTCTCTTTAATTGGAGCAAGTTACCAAGTCGTTGATGACAGCGATAAACCGGAAACCAAGTAAGTAACTACTAGTCTGTGTGTATTCTTTTGTGAAATTGAGTGGTAAACATCCGTAATAAGTGTTAACCCTAACCCTAACCCTAACCCTAACCCTAAACCCTAACCCTAACCCTAACCCTAACCCTAACCCTAACCCTAAACCCTAACCCTAACCCTAACCCTAAATCCTAACCCTAACCCTAACCCTAACCCTAACCCTAACTCTAACTCTAACCCTGACTCTAACCCTAACCCTAACTCTAACCCTAACTCTAACCCTAACCCTTACCCTAAACCCTAAACCCTAACCCTAACCCTAACCCTAACCCTAATCCTAACTCTAACTCTAACCCTAACTCTAACTCTAACTCTAACCCTAACTCTAACTCTAACCCTAACTCTAACTCTAACCCTAACCCTAACCCTAACCCTAACTCTAACCCTAACCCTAACCCTAACCCTAACTCTAACTCTAACCCTAAACCCTAACCCTAACTCTAACTCTAACCCTAACCCTGACTCTAACCCTAACCCTAACTCTAACCCTAACTCTAACCCTAACCCTTACCCTAAACCCTAAACCCTAACCCTAACCCTAACCCTAACCCTAACCCTAATCCTAACTCTAACCCTAACCCTAAAATTTATTTGTTTTTATACATGTGAAAGTTTATATAAAAGCTTGGCCTTTTAGCTAAGATCAAAGTGTAGTATCTGTTCCGATGGATACTGCACTCCATAGACTGGTATTGTCTTGGCCTTCGGGGCTTGATTTACGCCGGTCTATGGGTCTGTCCTGTGCAGTTCTAGGAGGTCCACCCTCCCAGGTTTCGCCTCCCCTCTTTGGGAAAGTGTAAGTTTATTGCTTACTGCCTGAGGCGCCCCTACCGGGGAATGCCAACGGGGCTGCCCAGGCAATTTTTAATGCCCAGAGTGCTCACCTTCCCGGGCGCTGGCTTTTCAAGTCCCACTTTCCCAACCTTGGGTCACATCTTACCTTGTGGGAGTAAGATAAAACTGGCCTTGTGCCTAACCTTCTGGGAAGGTAAATAAATAAAAACTTGGCCTTTTGGCTAAGATCAAAGTGTAGTATCTGTTCTGATGGATACTGCACTCCATAGACTGGTATTGTCTTGGCCTTCTCCTTTTCTCTTCCCTGGTCGCCCCATTTCATCGCCCTATCTCCCCGTTGCCACCTTCTCCCTGTTAATTCTTAAATAGTGAACGTTGAGCTAAATTATTGTACATTCACACGAATTTTTTTAAAAATACGCTGTTCCTGTTAAAAGTGACATTATATCATTGTTCCGACGACATTTTAAGTCATCACCATCACCACCAAAGTTTTTGATCACTTCCGGAGGAAGATTCCCTCCTTGGTTTCCGTCCACCTTATTGGTGACTGTCATTCATGGAGTTTTGCGATAGTTGTCACGCTATACACTGTGGGTTGGCGACGCGATTTGCCCATAGCTAGGTGTCCACACACAGCGCCTGGTATTCCCAAATGGTCACCCATCTAGTACTGACCAGACTCAACGTTGCTTGACATTGTAAGTATGTAGAGAAAAATAAGCCAAAACAAGAAGCAGCTCGTTCATGCTCCTGAGGAGGCTTACTCCATGGCAGGCCGTGAGCAGGTATATAGTGTAAGTCATTTATTAGAACAAAATAGTTTTGACAAATTGACCTTGAATAATTTTATGTTCAGTAAATAAAATTATAATTATTTTAATTATTTATAAGTTTTCATTCTTATATGGCTGAAGAAATATAATTTGACTCCAGTTGTTTTGCGCAATTCTATGAATTAAAGTTTAACAATGCATCAATTCACCAATATTTAAGTTTTCGCTTTTAATGATTTTAACTCTTGGACAAATCGCACATTCTGGAGTCGCTACAAACATTCAATGGAAACAAAGGTTCTTAAGACCAGCCTCAAGTCGACTCTGATGCATGTTGCTTAGTGATTTGCACAACGCAGCCTCTGTTTCTGGAGTTTGTACAGAAAAACGGTCTCCTAACTATGGGCCGCTCTTTTCATTAAAATAAAGAATGTGATCGCTGATTATGGCATAACATCTTAGAAAGTTAAGAAAATATGTTTTGTGCAATCATGTATCGGTATTTTCTAGGAATTTAAAAATAATAAATTCTCAGGAACAATGAAATGATATAAAATGTTTACTTAAACTGATATTTTGGTAAATGTGGGAAACAAAATGGCGAACCACTAAATGGTATTGTGTCTTTCTCTTTTTAGTTGCACAGTTGTTGATTATGATTCTGCGTCGTGCCCTCCGTCTAAGTTAAAAAAATGTAATGTGTTAAGTGATTTCACCGGACCATTTACAAAATGTTTGAAAGGCTATTTGGTACCTCACCAGCATTACATAGATTATTGCCAAATGGATTTATGTGCATACCGTGATGATGCCTCCATGACTGCTAAACTCATATGCCAGGTGTACGAAGCTTTTGCCAAGCACTGCGACATAACTGGTGCAGTTACAGATTGGAGAAAGGAAGCAGGTTGCGGTAAGTGCACTTATAATTAGATTCCTTATTTTTATGCTGCAGTATACAATTGCTATATAATTAAAAGCACCTTCCGGAGAGTCGAAGGTTCGAACCTCATCGGTGTAACATTCATAGGCAGCATCAAATGGAATAAAGACATAGAAAATAGTGCCAAATATGCTGGGAGGAAAGTAGGATCCCTCTACTGTGCTAGGAAACTGTTGTGGAACCGTTTAGGGGTACCACCAATGAAATAAAAGAACAACAGGTTTAGAGATAATAATAATGAATTGTATTGAACAGAGAAATTATACACAAGTCAGTGTTGACAGTGCTAGTGCCAAAATGTGATACAAATGTTTTTCCGGGCAAAAGCCGGTATTTATGATAGCCGGTTGCTACCATTTAGTTATTAAAGAGTAGGTAGGTTCATCCACAACATGAACTTATTACATCAGTCAGTATTTGATATCTCTATAAAACAATCATTAGCCAGTTCATGGAAAATTGTGGACACATCTGGGCTGTTGCACCAATCACTAGTCTGTCATTCTTGGACATGGTGAAAAAAAGTTACTAACACGCACTGTCCCGTGTGTAATAATTTTTGCGATGAGGATAAATAATTTGTATTATTTAGGTGATTCGGACTACTGTTCTCATCTTGGATGTTATTCTCACAACGTTTCGGCCGATGTAACCTCCGACCTTGTTTAGGGGTAATTTTGAGATGAGGATTGATAATTTGTATTATTTGGTTATTTGGACTACTGTTCTCATCTTGGATGTTATTCTCACAACGTTTCGGCCGATGTAACCTCCGACCATGTTTAGGGGTAATTTTGAGATGAGCATTGATAATTTGTATTATTTGGGTATTTGGACTACTGTTCTCATATTGGATGTTATTCACACAACGTTTCGGCCGATGTAACCTCTGAGCTTCTTCAGGTGTATCATGTAAGTGTGGAGAATATACAACGGTGCGACATGTCGTTCATTAAAAGTAAGGTTAGAAGAATACCGGACAGCCGTAAGACGTAGACATTAAAAATTCGGGTACGGCTGACCACATATGGATGGAAAAATGAAACCTTTGACCCCTATGGGACGAAGTAAAAACTATAGACAAAGAAGAATGGTGGTGAGTAAAACAACTAAAAAGAAGCAGCACATATTCTGGGCGACAATAACCTCCGAAATATAGAATTGAATACAATATTAATTATTATAAATAATAGATTATATTACAATTAATATATATATATATATATATATATATAAGTAAATTTCGTGTACAACAGAATGGTAGGATTAATTTTAGAGGAAACATTATTATAATCAATGAAACAGACGAGTGGAAAAAAAAGGAAAATTGTTAAAATTACCTTAAGGCCTTGTCGTCTGACCCTCTGAGAGGAAACGTCAGAATGGTAAATTAAAAACTAAAAGTCGAATGAGATATGAGGGGGAAAAAAACTTATTTCAGTTGGAGGAAACGATTAAGAGAAAAAAAAAAGGGTAATCTCTCAACGTTATGGTGGCTTTGAATCATTAAAGATCTCCAACTGATGTTTCAAAATCTTTTGTCTACACAGGCTAGGTCGAGAGTTGTTAATGACTAACGCCTCAAGAATATTGAGATGGTAGTTCGACCTGGCACTGTGTAAAACAGAAAACCACCCATCGGAATACCTGTCAGAACAACTATTTGTACTAACGAGGTGATTACCGATGGCTGATTCCTGTGCCTGGAAGTTCCCGGATGATCTCGAAACCTTGTTTAGGCGAATATCACGTGGTAGGTGTTGGGATATATATATATATATATATATATATATATATATATATATATATATATATATATATATATATATATATATGTATATATATATATATTATAATATAAAATGAAGTAATAAAATAAGGTGTCAATCAAATTTTATTAGAATTCAAAGTTCAAGCAAAGTATCTAAAAGTCCTTAGCTCATGAGTTTTCAAAGATAATTCTTCTCTTCAGAGGACCATTACCGCAGTTATACCACTACAGGTAATAAAATTAAACTTTGAAAATATATAAAAATATATACAAAAATACCTAAAAATATATAACATCAAATATATCAACCCAAAACATACTTTTTTGTTAAATCTATACAAGCATCCAAGTCATACAATTTGAAAAACATAATCAGGAAAGACATCCAGAGGGTTGACTGAAGTGGTATAACAGCGGTAATGGTCCTCTGAAGAGAAGAATTATATTTGAAAACTCATGAGCTAAGGACTTTTAGATACTTTGCTTGAACTTTGAATTCTAATAAAATTTTATTACTTGATTTTATATTATAATATTAATGCTCTATCCAGTATATTGAGCTTCAGTTTTTAACCGGATGTTTCACTAATTATAATATATTAGTTGACGCTTATATCTTTTGTTGGATTGCTTCATATCTCTCTCTCTCTCTCTCTCTCTCTCTATATATATATATATATATATATATATATATATATATATATATATATATATATCTCAATGAATAAATGCGAACTTTTTTTTATTTATCACTCTTATATTATCATCAAAACAGGCTGATGTTATTTTACCCTGTTTCAAACAGGGTATATATCGTACTAAAGAAACACATATGCACATTCAAATATCTGTCTAATTTGCATAACTTCTTTTTTAACCGTCTAAAATTCATTACTGTTTGCTGTTATTCATTTATGATTATATAATTTTATTTTCCCTGTGTATCTACAATAGTTTTGTGTAAAGTAACAGTTATTAATGTAAGTAATTTAATAAAAATATGAATAAATTACGACAAACCATTTTTAAAATATCAGGAGAGATAATTTAAATTAAGGTAGCTAGAAAGATATACTGATTTCACAGAAAAGGGGAGGTGATTGGTATCTCCCCCCCCTCTCTCTCTCTCTCCCCCTCTCTCTCTCTCCCCCCCTCTCTCTCGCTCCCTCCCTCCCCCCCTCTCTCTCTCTCTCTCTCAAGGGAAAGGAGACTCTTTTAATAATAATAAAAAATAAAACTTGGCGCCGTCATCACTACCTGTCTCTCTTCTCTCTTACCCTCCCCTTTTCTAGCGACGATAGATTTTCTTTTTTTATTGTTTTGTTTTGATTTATTTCCGAAATAAAAGAGCAAAATATATAAACATAAAGTCTGAGATAAAAACGTCTTTTACTTAAAATACAAACCAATCAAATTGGACTTTTTGTTTAAATTGTGAGCTTCTTTTTTCTTACACTTCTTAATAAATTTCTTGCCCCCCCCCCCCCCCACAAATATTAAATTTAAAAAAAACAGGCATGCTGACTATTTTAATTTTGGCTAAGATCAAAATGTAGTATCTGTTCCGATGGATACTGCACCCCATACTGGTGTTGTCTTGGCCTTCGGGTCTTGATTTACGCCGGTCAATGGGTATGTCCTGTGCAGTTCTAGATGGTCCACTCTCCCAGGCTTTGCCTCCCCTCTTTGGGGAGGAGTAAGTTTATTGCTTACTGCCTGAGGCGCCCCTACCGGGGAATGCCGATGGGGCTGCCCAGGCAATTTTTAAACCCCACTTTCCCGACCCGACTTTGGGTCACATCTTACTTGTGGGAGTAAGATAAAAACTGGCCTTTTGCCTAACTCCTGGAGGGGGTTAAATCAATACTCTTTAGGAAAAGGGGTATTTTTCTTTCATTTGGCGTTAATTCCTATTTCAGTCACGTAAATTATTTAAAGTGAAATAAGTTTCGGCATTACTCCAATGACCTTATATTTTTGTTTACTTAAACCATGTTTTAGTAAAAAAAACAAAACAAAAAAAAAGAAAACATACAAAACCTTAAGTTATATCAACTTTCATCGTAAACGTGAAACGCCAAAATAAAAATTAAATCGGAAATAAATAGTCGCCAGCTAAACAAGTCAAGAGGCTAGCTAAGGAAGGAAGATTACTCACGGTTTTAATTAATCAATTATGAAAGGAAGTTATTGTTCTTCATTAACTTGCATACTTCTCTTTGTTTATAAAGATGGCGACTATATTTTTAAGCTTACTTTACATTTCGGCATTTTACGTGTACAATAAAACTTACCACATACCATAGTCGCAGAAATTACCTTCTCCTTTTATGATGTGATACTCCCAGGTATTACCTCCTCTATCTTGGATGGGGGTATTTCCGACCAAGCATAACCATATCCTTGTTTGTGTGTTTGATGTGTGGGGGATACTCCGACACTTCTGGGGGTTTGTGTAGTATATTTTCATTCCTCATAATACATTCTTCCCGGGCATTACCTTCTCTTTTTTTTGGGAGGGGAACAGTATAATATATGTTCGTTTCTTACAATCTCATCGTCCCAGGGTGACTTTCTTCCTTATTTAGGGGGTCGGGGTAGTTTATTATTAATTCTGTTTCATGATATCATCCTCCCAGGCATTAACTCCTCTTTTGGGGGAGGAGGGGGTAGTGTTCGTTCGTTATAATATAATCCGTGGGGGTCAATGTATGCAGTTTGTTCATTATGATACCATGCTCCCGACCAAGCAAAGATATGCGATATATATATATTCTCTTTTGCTTTAGTTTACTTCAGTTGAAGTGCTCAGGCCCCTTCCTGATACTATCACTTGATCTCTATATGAGATACATAGATATTCGAGTGTTCCATTGAAGTTCTCCTTTACCTCGTAAACCCTTCTCTCTTTTGTTTCATTTTACTTCAGTAGAAGTTCTCAGAAATCAAATGCCCCCTTCCTGATGCTAACACTAGATCTCTATATGAGATACATAGATATCCGAGTGTTCCATTGAAGTTCTCCTTTACCTCTCAAGCATTGATTTTGTAAAGAAATTAAGAACATCAATATTCCTCCCCCCAATTGACCAGTTGATTATTTTATAGTACATATTTCTTTTGTTCTCGTGATCTTACCGAATTCCAGGACAAGAATTTATCTGGTCTGGTGGAGTATCCAGCTAAGTGCTGTTACTTAATGTAACATCACCAAGAGAAGGTGCACAATTCCTCGTATAGGCGTGTAGCCAAACCGAGGCGATCTTATTTGTGCTTCGAATACTTTTTTATTTTGAATATTTGGTCAGGGTTTAGTTGTAGGGGGAAGTATCCTCATGTCAGGTTGTCCTGACAAACCCTTTTACAGAGAGACCGAATATATTTGACGATGGTGCCTAGTAGGTAATTCAAACTCTCCTATATGTAATTCAAACTCTCTCTTTATATATGTGTGTGTAGATAGATAGATCAATAGATTGATTGAAGTCATCATATATATTTTATACTCATGATGCAATAAGAATATAGGTACTTATATAGTATCTGCACCCAGAGCGGCGATAGGTACTTATATAGTATATGCACCCAGACGGCGATAGGTACTTATATAGTACCTGCACGGAGTTGCGACAGGTATGTATATATTATGTGCACTGTGGCGGCGATAGGTACGTATATAATATGCGCACCGGGGTGGCGATAGCTACATATATAGTATAAACACCGGGGTGGAGATAAGTAACTATATAGAAGGCGCAGACAGAGGTGGAACTTTTTATAGAAATATGTCATACTATTGCCCTGGGAAACGTAGGATGAAATGGTGGGGAAGAAACAACAAAAGGCACAATTAGAAAGTAACGGTGAAATTGGGCGACCAGGGAAGAGAAAAGTAGAAAGATAAAAAGACGGCTATAGAGAGAGGGAAAGAAATAGAAGTTTGAATATAAAGATGTTACACACGCGAGTTTTCTTTAATTAAATGTTTTTATGACCCCGAGCAACGCCGGGTAACCCCGCTAGTCATATATATTTTATACTCATGATGCAGTAAGAATTCTTTTTTCGGTGTTTATGCTGATTAGCGGACCATTAAAAAAATTTAACAAATTATTTTTTAATAAAAACAATATTATATACTTAATCAGTGTTATCTTCTTACTCACTGTGCAAAAGAGTAGAAAAAATTATCCACTAGAACTTTAATTACAAGTATTTTTCCATTCTGCGTATCGTAACAGTGATTCGTTCACAGAGACGCCATGTTGTTTTTTATTATGATTTCGCAAGTTGATTATCTCCCCTGCGAAATCTTCTTTCTTTAGAAACAAACTGAAGTCTCTGTGAATGAATCGCTGTTACGATACGCAGAATGGAAAAATATTTTTAATTAAAGGGTCTAGTGGATAATTTTTTCTACTTTTTTGTACAGTAGATTATAATGCTTAATAAGTATATATTATTTTTTTATTAAAAAATAATTTGTTAAAATTTTTTGATGGTCCGCTCATCTGCATAAGCACCCTTTTTTCTCATATAAATGTTTTGATTTTGTTTTCAGAGAAGAAATGCCGTACTAACGAAAAGTACAGTGCCAAAGCAGCGGTGTGCCAGGAAAACTGTATTGATGCACCGACGTTATGCCTTCCTGGATCCAGCGAAGGATGCACATGCAAATCTAGCTACACACTGATGGGAGACACTTGCGTTATATTAGGTAAATGCGGTTGCAATTATAAAGGAATAACTGTTCAGGTAATTATAACTAAGAAATGGACATGCATTCTGGCAGATGTAATTTCGTAATTAAATTATTTTATAGGATTTTCCAATTTTCCTTATATTTTACATTATTGTATATATGCGTTCAATACTTATTCAAGGGAGGGCCTGTGGACGAGTAGCACTTGTCTTTGGGCTGGACGACCCGGGTTCGATCCCACTCACGGCATGCGAATTTTCGGGTCTGAAAACTCCCTCTGTCCACCCAGCAGTAAATGGGTACCTGACTAAAACTCAGGGAAGGTTCAAGGCAGCGGAAGGAGAGGGTGGGCTCCGCCTTCCATATGCTGTGCGGCCATGGGCAGTGTGCGATGTCGGCAACGACACTCGTGCGCGTCAAGGCTATGCGACCGTTACCTTTTTTTTACTTATTCAATAGAAGATAATTCAATGTGTAATTATTATACGAGAAAACCACACCCACACGGACACGAAAAATGGTCACATCAATTTAATTAATATAGATATTTCTACAAGATATCAGTACATTCTAAAATTTAAATAATATTTTTCATATTTATCTAAAAATGATAAATCTACACATATAAAAATCGTACGCAAACATTTTCTGTACGATATAATTTTATTATATCTGAATTTTTAAATTAATTTTGTTTTGTTGAGCTCAAGATCTTAAATACACACATATTAAACATACGTAAACGATATAATAAAATACATTAACATATTTAGCCAACAAATATTTTGTTGCTTTTTTAATGATTCTTGTTTAGATATTTTTAATCATTTTCTAACTAATTGTGATATGATTGATTTAATTTCCAAAATCAGGTTTTATTAATTTTTGTTCACTTTTAATGATAATATTACAAAGGATTTGCATTGTTTTATAAGTAAAAATTTCGAAAATCATGTATAAAACAATTTTTGTGTTGATTGGGAAATGTTTGATTACAGGAGATAATCGTAAAATAAATTCGTAAAAGACGGAAAACGTCAGTGTTTTTCTTTATCTATCAAGCAGAAAATACATTGTGCTAGTTTTAATATAGGATGATTTTCTAATATTTGCAAAATATAGTTTTTTGAATGAATGCCACTTCCAAATGTGGATGTCTACTATATTTTATCCGAGAAATCTGACTCTGACAAATACAACTCCCCCCAAAAGGTAGCAAACCTTTTTACTCAGTTATATTCATATCCTCTCACGCAACTCAAATACACCGGATCCTTTCTTAATATCAGGAAGATAGTTGAAGACACTGCGTATTCATTAGCCAATCATCAATCACCTTCTTAAAGAGTTGTAGAATACTGCGTATTTATTAGGCAATCATCAACAACCTTCTGTAAGAGTTTGAGAATACTGCGTATTTATTAGCCAATCATCGACCACCTTCTGATAGAGTTTGAGAATACTGCGTATTTATTAGCCAATCATCAATCACCTTCTGATAGAGTTTGAGAATACTGCGTATTTATTAGCCAATCATGAACCACCTTCTGAAAGAGTTTGAGAATACTGCGTATTTATTAGCCAATCATCGACCACCTTCTGATAGAGTTTGAGAATACTGCGTATTTATTAGCCAATCATCAATCACCTTCTGATAGAGTTTGAGAATACTGCGTATTTATTAGCCAATCATGAACCACCTTCTGATAGAGTTTGAGAATACTGCGTATTTATTAGCCAATCATCAATCACCTTCTGATAGAGTTTGAGAATACTGCGTATTTATTAGCCAATCATCGACCACCTTCTGATAGAGTTTGAGAATACTGCGTATTTATTAGCCAATCATCGACAACCTTCTGATAGAGTTTGAGAATACTGCGTATTTATTAGCCAATCATGAACCACCTTCTGAAAGAGTTTGAGAATACTGCGTATTTATTAGCCAATCATCGACCACCTTCTGATAGAGTTTGAGAATACTGCGTATTTATTAGCCAATCATGAACCACCTTCTGAAAGAGTTTGAGAATACTGCGTATTTATTTGCCAATCATCGACCACCTTCTGATAGAGTTTGAGAATACTGCGTATTTATTAGCCAATCATCAATCACCTTCTGATAGAGTTTAAGAATACTGCGTATTTATAAGCTAATTATCGACCACTTTCTGAAAGAGTTTGAGAATACTGCGTATTTATTAGCCAATCATGAACCACCTTCTGAAAGAGTTTGAGAATACTGCGTATTTATTAGCCAATTATCGACCACTTTCTGAAAGAGTTTGAGAATACTGCGTATTTATTAGCCAATCATGAACCACCTTCTGAAAGAGTTTGAGAATACTGCGTATTTATTAGCCAATTATCGACCACTTTCTGAAAGAGTTTGAGAATACTGCGTATTTATAAGCCAATCATGAACCACCTTCTGAAAGAGTTTGAGAATACTGCGTATTTATAAGCCAATCATGAACCACCTTCTAAAAGAGTTTGAGAATACTGCGTATTTATTAGCCAATCATCGACAACCTTCTGATAGAGTTTGAGAATACTGCGTATTTATTAGCCAATCATCGACAACCTTCTGAAAGAGTTTGAGAATACTGCGTATTTATTAGCCAATCATCGACCACCTTCTGATAGAGTTTGATAATACTGCGTATTTATTAGCCAATCATCAATCACCTTCTGATAGAGTTTGAGAATACTGCGTATTTATTAGCCAATCATCGACCACCTCCTGAAAGAGTTTGAGAATACTGCGTATTTATTAGCCAATCATCGACCACCTTCTGATAGAGTTTGAGAATACTGCGTATTTATTAGCCAATCATCAAATCACCTTCTGATAGAGTTTATTAGCCTATCATCGACAACCTTCTGATATAGTTTGAGAATACTGCGTATTTATTAGCCAATCATTAATCACCTTCTGATAGAGTTTGAGAATACTGCATATTTATTAGCCAATCATCGACAACCTTCTGATATAGTTTGAGAATACTGCGTATTTATTAGCCAATCATCAATCACCTTCTGATAGAGTTTGAGAATACTGTGTATTTATTAGCCAATCATCGACACCTTCTGAAAGAGTTTGAGAATACTGCGTATTTATTTGCCAATCATCAATCACCTTCTGATAGAGTTTGAGAATACTGTGTATTTATTAGCCAATCATCAATCACCTTCTGAAAGAGTTTGAGAATACTGCGTATTTATTAGCCAATCATCAATCACCTTCTGAAAGAGTTTGAGAATACTGCGTATTTATTAGCCAATCATCAATCACCTTCTGATAGAGTTTGAGAATACTGCGTATTTATTAGCCAATCATCGACCACCTTCTGAAAGAGTTTGAGAATACTGCGTATTTATTAGCCAATCATCGACAACCTTCTGATATAGTTTGAGAATACTGTGTATTTATTAGCCAATCATCGACAACCTTCTGATATAGTTTGAGAATACTGCGTATTTATTAGCCAATCATCAATCACCTTCTGATAGAGTTTGAGAATACTGCGTATTTATTAGCCAATCATCGACAACTTTCTGATATAGTTTGAGAATACTGCGTATTTATTAGCCAATCATCGACAACCTTCTGATAGAGTTTGAGAATACTGCGTATTTATTAGCCAATCATCGACAACCTTCTGATAGAGTTTGAGAATACTGTGTATTTATTAGCCAATCATCAATCACCTTCTGATAGAGTTTGAGAATACTGCGTATTTATTTGCCAATCATCAATCACCTTCTGAAAAAGTTTGAGAATACTGCGTATTTTATAGCCAATCATCAATCACCTTCTGAAAGAGTTTGAGAATACTGCGTATTTATTAGCCAATCATCAATCGCCTTCTGATAGAGTTTGAGAATACTGCGTATTTATTAGCCAATCATCGACCACCTTCTGAAAGAGTTTGAGAATACTGCGTATTTATTAGCCAATCATCGACAACCTTCTGATATAGTTTGAGAATACTGCGTATTTATTAGCCAATCATCAATCACCTTCTGATAGAGTTTGAGAATACTGCGTATTTATTAGCCAATCATCGACAACCTTCTGATATAGTTTGAGAATACTGCGTATTTATTTGCCAATCATCAATCACCTTCTGATATAGTTTGAGAATACTGCGTATTTATTAGCCAATCATCAATCACCTTCTGAAAGAGTTTGAGAATACTGCGTATTTATTAGCCAATCATCAATCACCTTCTGATAGAGTTTGAGAATACTGCGTATTTATTTGCCAATCATCAATCACCTTCTGAAAGAGTTTGAGAATACTGCGTATTTATTAGCCAATCATCAATCACCTTCTGAAAGAGTTTGAGAATACTGCGTATTTATTTGCCAATCATGAACCACCTTCTGAAAGAGTTTGAGAATACTGCGTATTTATTAGCCAATCATCAATCACCTTCTGAAAGAGTGTGATAATACTGATAATTAGCCAATCATCGACCACCTTCTGAAAGAGTTTGAGAATACTGCGTATTTATTAGCCAATCATCGACCACCTTCTGAAAGAGTTTGAGAATACTGCGTATTTATTTGCCAATCATCAATCACCTTCTGAAAGAGTGTGATAATACTGCGTATTTATTAGCCAATCATCAACCACTTTCTGAAAGGGTGTTTGAATACTCTGTATTCATTAGCTAATCGTCAATAACTTGCCGAAATTTTATTTCATAATACTGCGTATTTATTAGCCAATCATCAAGTAACTGACCAGAACACTGCCTTAATATTTTAATGTATGAAATACTATTATCGTACGAACGACTATGACATCACCAGAAGCAAAATACTGTCGTATGAGAGAAAACATTACAAAATGATGTAATTCGCATTCATTGAAAAACATTTTTCTTTATAACTAAAGTATTCACTTTTTATAATTAAATGTCAAACGTTATTAATGTGTTGAAAGGATTACATCCGAAATGAAATCTTGAATTTTATTAAACTTACACTGTTTAAAGGTGTCGTTATTTTCTAAAAGTTTGGCATCTTTCTGCATATATTTTAATATGCAAATTTCATATCAATAATCCAGTTCGATACGACGTGTAAACATGTTAATAACAGAATGTATACGACTAAATGATATTGCTATGACTTATTACAGGCAATAGTTTGCTGAGTTTGTACGATTTAAGTTATTTTCGTCAATTATTTTCAATATATTATTGATTAATATCTCTTTGAAATCTTTCTCATATCTATGTTCACATTTGGAGGCAAAATGCTTACAGTATAGAAGAGAAGATGTTTCGATTTTCAAATTGAGATCCGTCCCAGTCTGTAAAAGCTGATACATGTTTGAAGCCTCAGTGTCGTTATTATAACTTGATTTGTGTCTGGTTAGCATTGTTATCCATTTTGATTCTTTGGATTTGCGTGGATATGTGAACGGGAATTTGGTGTGTATTAGTATGTATTTCATAAAGGTACATATTTAAGTGTAGGGTGATTTAATATGTGTCTAAAGCTAATTGAATTTCACTTATTCATATAAATAATCTGTATGAAAAGTTTTTTTTGTTTTTTTTCTTTAACATATTTCACCCCAAACAAGGCAGGCCGCCACTGTAGACGTAACGGGTTACTGAGAATTGGGGCGTAAGTTTAGGGTGTACTCCTAAGTTGGAGCAGTGCAGCGAGATGTCTGTTTACATTAGTTTTAAACCTCTGCATGTCGGTACTGTCGGGGAAACAGGGAGCGGGAAAAGAGTTCCAGAGGCCGGCAGCACTGGGACCTCCACAGTGAATGGATGGGATTTAGCTGATTGTCGAGTTAATCTAGTGTATTTACGTCGAGGGGGCACTAGAATAGTCACTTCATCGGAGCACAATCCATTGAAGTATTTGTAAAACAAGCACAAACAAGGATGCAACTTTGCGGCGATGGGACAGGGACTGGAGCTTGGTTGATAGTGAGAGACATATTAAGTTGGCGACTCTTTTTCGGACCTTGTCTAAGACGGAGAGACTAGTGGATGATTCACCAGCTCAGATGTGGCAACAACACTCCATGCATGGGCGGAAGGTGGCTTTATAGAGATACAGGATAATGTCAGGTGTGAGGAGTTTACTAGTACGGTTGAGGGATCCCACCTTCTTTGCTGCAGCCTTGGCAATGTCTTCAATGTATTTGTTCCAATTCATGTTATCATCATTAGTATTTTTGTGAGTTGATTTTATTTCGCCTATGTCCATACATAAATATATATATATATAAATAGTTTGATCATAATAATTGTGACATACAAAATAACATTTTCATTAAGTCATATCATGGAATTACAAATACTTACGCATGCGCAATAACTACTTGTACTTATTCTACAATATTCTTTTTCTCACTGTATCAATAAAATTTATGTTTCAAGAATATTATTAAAATTTGTATAAATATGTTGATATAAATTTATTTCAGTACCGACTTTTCCTGAAGACGTTATGACAGCAGGTAAAACTAAAATAATTTTCAATTCCTTTATTTTTAATGTTCAAATATTTTAGGTAATTGTATAAACATTAGGAAAGAGACGTTCAACAGTTTGTTTAAGATCAAGGTTAAAAAATATGTTTAAATGTTTTTATGTTCCTATATTTCACGTTGACTAAAAAGGTTAAAAAATATGCTTAAATGTTGTTCCTATATTTCACGTTGACTAAAACGGTTAAAAATATGTTTAAATGTTTTTATGTTCCTATATTTCACGCTGACTGAAACGGTTAAAAATATGTTTAAATGTTTTAATGTTCCTATATTTCACGTTGACTAAAACGGTTAAAAATATGTTTAAATGTTTTTATGTTCCTATATTTCACGTTGACTAAAAAGGTTAAAAAATATGCTTAAATGTTTTCATGTTCTTATATTTCACGTTGACTAAAAAGGTTAAAAAATATTTTTAAATGTTTTCATGTTCCTATATTTCACGTTGACTAAGACAGTTAAAAAATATGCTTAAATGTTTTATTGTTCCTATATTTCACGTTAACTAAAAAGGTTAAAAAATATACTTAAATGTTTTCATCTTACTATATTTTCACGTTGAATGTTTTCATGTTCTTATATTTCACGTTGACTAAAAAGGTTAAAAATATGTTTAAATGTTTTCATGTTCCTATATTTCACGCTGACTAAAACGGTGAAAAATATGTTTAAATGTTTTCATGTTCCTATATTTCACGCTGACTAAAAAGGTTAAAAAATATGTTCAAACGTTTTCATGTTCCTATATTTTACGTTGACTCTTAAATGTTTTCATGTTCCTATATTTCACGTTGACTAAAAAGGTTAAAAAATATGTTTAAATGTTTCCATGTTCCTGTATTTCACGTTGACTAAAACGGTTAAGAAACATGTTTAAATGTTTTATGTTCCTATATTTTACGTTGAAAGAAGTGTAAAGGGTTAAGAAACATGTTGACATGTTTTAAGTTCTTATATTTCACGTTTAAAGAAGTTTAAAAGGTTAAGAAATATGTTTAAATGTTTTATGTTCCTATATTTGACGTTTAAAGAAGCGTAAAGGGGTAAGAAACATGTTCAAATGTTTATGTTACTATATTTCACGTTGAAAGAAGCGTAAAGCTTCAGAAACATGTTCAGATGTTTTATGTTTCTATATTTTCCGTTGAAAGGAGCGTAAAAGGTTAAGAAACATGTTTAAATATTTTTATGTTCCGGCACTTTTCGTCGAAATACACTAAATTGAGTATATCTGTATTAAAAATATTAAACAGAAAGTCCCAACTAATCTTCGCAGAATAAATGGAGTGATAAAAACAATATTGAAGGCAGTATATTACTGGACCGTCGTGTCCGGATGACATCAGTAAACGCCATACTGCCGTGTTATCGCGTTGATCACTAAACCGTCCGTGCTAAATTATACTGACGACTTTGTCACAATTGACGAACGATACCTGAATATCTCCAGCCAGGTGTCGAATAATGTATAGAATTAATAATTAAATATTATATATATCCATATATATATATTTAGTAAGTTTAAGTTAAAGAACAAAACAATTTAAAATGCAATCGTGATGAAATGCGCGTACATATATGGATAAACATTGGTACGTCTTTATTTACATATTTTAATTGTACTAATTTATAAAATCAACAGAATTATTTTCATACTTTACTTAATATATATATATATATATATATATAAAGTATGAAAATATATTTATATATATATATATATATATATATATATAAATATATATATATATATATAATATAAAGTATGAAAATATATTTATGGTAATTAAACTACATAGAGGCGTCCAAGTTGTATCCCCCACTTAGCCCCACGATTTCCCGGGGAGATGAAACGTGGACGTCTCTGTGTAGCTTAATTGTAATAAATATATTTTCAAAATTACTACTAAGCTCTACACACTGTCGAAGTAGATACTGAAAATCTACATACAATATAACATAATCCTATATAATATTATACGTGTATACATGATATATATATATATATATATATATATATATATATGTGTGTGGGGGGGGGGGGTGTATAAAAAGTCAATGTGAAAAGTATATATTTTAATATATCTTTTATTTATTTTCTATATTTTGACGTGTAGGAATATCAATTGTCCCTTATGTATAAAATAATTAAAAGTTTTTCTTAAAAGGAGAACTAAATTTTCGGCCGCGATCCTTCGGCCTTCGTCAGTATATCGCACACCCTTCGGCCTTCGTCAGTATATCGCACACCCTTCAGCCTTCGTCAGTATATCGCACACCCGCCTGTCGCATCGACATGGAATCCTACGCTTGAACTGAAAAGAAGATCTCTCTTTTTTGCTGATAATATCTAATCTTCAACGTACGTGGGTTTTTCATGTTCTTGTTAACGCCAGAAATAAATAATTTGTTCAATTGACAAGGAGATTTTCAAATTGAGATCCTTCCTAGTCTGTAAAAGCTGATAATGTTTGAAACACCAGTTTCGTTATTTAAATATGACGATCAGGTTCTCCCTCTGTCTGTATCTGTATGTCTGTCTATCCCTCGGCGAGAATTTTTGTAAACGTGTAAGAGGTGGTAAATACTATTTAATTAATCTTTGTATAGCTTAGAATTAGATTACCAAAACTCGCTCAGACAACAAACGGGTTTGGCAATTTATGTCTCTTTATCTTTGCTATCCATTTTGATTCCTTTGATTTTCGTGGATATGTGAATTGGAATTTGGTGTGTATTTCATAAAGGTACATATATAAGTATAGGGTGATTTGATATGTGTCTAAAGCTAATTAAATTCCACCTATTTATATGCATAATCTGTATAAACAGTTTTTATTATGATTAATATTTTTGTGGGTTTATTTTTATATCTTTTATGTCTATACATAAATATATATAAATAGTTTGATTATAATTGTATCTTAAAGTATATTGCATTTTTCTTTTCATTTCCGTCTTAGCGCTGGCAAAGTTTGTCGGGTCTCAATGGCCTATATTGATGGGACAGCATTGAAAACCACAAGTACCAATCGACCGGAAGTATGTGCCGTGATTTGTGACA
Organism: Sepiola atlantica; assembly: GCA_963556195.1. Taxonomy (NCBI): domain Eukaryota; kingdom Metazoa; phylum Mollusca; class Cephalopoda; order Sepiida; family Sepiolidae; genus Sepiola; species Sepiola atlantica. The sequence continues at coordinate 257,527 of CAUVYP010000143.1, read as the reverse complement.
ATACGACAGAATGCAAATCGTTTAACTTTGACGAAATGAAAGATGAGTGTAATTTATTCTCTGTTAACGCAGTGAATAACACATTGGTTACAGTCAATTGCCCTTTCCAAGACTACTACCAACTCATTGGTAAGTAACATTTTATTTAACTATGAAGTTTTAACATTGATATGACGTGGCATAAATAGTTTAAAAGACACAAAGTCTGTTAATAATATTTAACCAAATGATTAACTCATTAAATCTTATTTGATGCATTTGCACACAATTTATGCACATGTTCTACGCAGACTTGATGGATATCGAAACGTTGATTCAAATGTTATTGTATTTAAGTAAGAATATCTAAATATGAGTGAATAATTACTGAATCATTTAGAACTAATCATTAGAAGTAACAGAACAATCAACATAAATAGGTAAAATGTATGAAATAAAGAAAATTATATTGAGATGATTAACTTCAATTTTACACACGTATAATATTTGTGATTGTTGTTTTATAAACCAGTTGAAATAATCTGTTATCTACATCAGGTACCTTAGAATTACGACATAAGCGTTTTATAACGTTAAACAATTTGTGAAAATGCTTGTTGTATATTATTTATGTATAGAAATTGTTTACCATTGATCTCACGTGGTATTAATAGTTAAGGGAACACAAAGTCTATTAATAATGCTTAACCAAATGATTAACTTAGTCAATTCTATTTGACGCATTTACGCAGAATTTATAGACATGTTCTAAGCAACCCTAATGGGAACTGGAATGGTGATCCAATTGTTATAGTCTTTAATTAAGAATATCTTAATATAATATTATTACTGAACTATGTAAAACTAACCATCATCATCATCATCATCATCATCATCATCATCATCATCATCATCATCATCATCATCATCATCATCATCATCATCATCATTTTCGGTTAACGCTCATTCTTCATACTGGCATGTGTTGGACGGCTTTCCGTACTTTACTTCCAAACTAACCTATCTCTTAACAGGTCTTTATTTATACATCTTTCTCTCGTCCATCCTAATCTCTTTCTCCCATGTTTTCCTTGTCCTTCTCCTGCTACCTCAATTGTCCAACATCTACTGGTCTAAGAACTAGCCAATTCTTTTAACGTGGCCATAACATCTAAGTCTACGGTTCTGCACACACCTCCCTATACTTTCCAGATTCAATCTTCGTCCGAGCTCATAAGATTTAAGTGTCTGTTAGACTCACATTACATATCTATCGTGTCATTCTCATATCATGTCTCTCTATGTAACGCATGTCCTCAACCTTCACTTGCCAGGTTTCACTTCCATACATTATCACAATGTGTACACATGCCTGATAGACTATTTCCTAATTGTACGTAAAATATGATCCACAGTAGGTATCTTATGATTATGATATAATAGTTTTTTATAACTTTTGAAAATCTGTAATCTCACAATAACGTTTGCATATTTATCTCTCAGTAAAAATTCTTTAATCTGATAATTAATAAAGCCTGTGGCATCATCATCATCATCATCATCATCATCATCATCATCATCATCATCATCATCATCATCATCATCAGCAGCAGCAGCAGCAGCAGCAGCAGCAGCAGCATAATCAGGGTCTTTTTATTTCACGCCTGGTGGAGGAACCCCTCCCTGGTTTCTTTCCACCTTGTTTTATCCCTGGCTAGGCGTGGCCAAGTAGGGGCTGGTTGACTATCGACGTCGTCTCTCCACCGGGGGCTTGACGTTCCTCTAGGTATTTTCCATTGCCTCGGCGTCAATTCTGTCGCTCTATATATCCGCCTATTGTCTGTACATCTCGAAAGGTCACCTGCCCATCTATGCTTTGCCATTCCTATGGTAGTGATGATGTCATTTACTCCAGTTTGCTGTCTGATCCAGGTGTTTCTTTTTCTATCATGTAAACTGATGCCGAGCATAATGCGTTCTATTTTCTATTGTGCCACTCTTAGCTTTTCCATCGCTGCATTATTAAGTGGCCATGTTTCACTACCATATGTCATAACAGGAATGATGTATCCATTGAACACTTTTTGCTTAATGTTTATCGTTGACGTTCTACTCTTCATGATGTTGTCTACTTTGGAAAAGGCTGCCTATCCAAACGCGATTCGCCGTTTGATTTCAGACATGATATCAGCGTCACTTCTCACCATCTTCACTATGTAGATGTAGTTGTATACTTTCTCGACATTTGCACCTTTCACTATAACTGGGGCTTTTGTGGCATATTTGTTGAACATGACCTTGGTTTTTCCAGTGTGCATTTTAAGACCAACTATGTGGTATGTGGTATGTGGAATACATTTATAAAATGATTGAACATGTTTTCCTTTTTTCTTTGTGTTGTTTTTCTCTTCATTGTGATCGATTTCATTTGTCGTTTTGAAATTATATTTTCAAGAATCCAAGGAAATTGTCATCCGCGGTGGAACAATATTTCCATGCGGTCCTTTGATCGAATTTGAACACATTGGGAGATTGCAAAGCAAAATGCAAAAAGAATAATTGCAAATCCATGGAATACTCTCTTGTAAATAAAGAATGCAGCGTTACAAACAGCACAGGAAAAGACTTTGAAATTAACGGTGATAGCGAATTCGTTTATTGGTCCCCCGATTTATAAAATCGGGGGACCTATGTTTTGAGGCATTTTCGTTCGTCCGTCTGTCTGTCCGTCCGTCTGTCTGTCCGTCCGGAATTTTCTCCGCAACCATCCATTGAATTTCTCTGAAATTTTGCATGAAGTTGTAACTTTTGTCAGGTTAGAAAGTGACATTCTCCGATTTTTGAAATTAGCCCCCCAGGGGTTCAAAAGGCCCCAAAATGGCAAAATTGACATTTTTTGCCCCATAACTTTTCATCCATCAATTCAATTTCTCTGAAACTTGGCCAAAATATGGAGGCAATTGATAGATAATAAGTATCGCTGACCTTGGAAAAAATCTGGTTCGCGCCCCCAGGGGGTCAAAAACCCTCAAAATGGCAAAAAATGACTCTTTTCTCCCATAACGTTTGATCCATCCATTCAATTTTTCTGAGACTTGGCCAAAATGTAGAGGCAATTGTTCTGGATATGAAATGAGCATCCTTGACCTCAGAAAAATTGTGGTTCGCGCCCCCAGGGGGTACAATGGGGGTCAGAAATGCCTCAAATTGCCCAAATTTATTGCATACAGAGGGGGACCACGCATGCGCGGCTTGTTATAAGTAAGTTTCAAAGATCCCCCACGATATACAAAACAGCACTCATATATATTTGCAATTTTGCTCTTTAAAAAAATCGTATATTATGGTACGTTAGTTTGTATGTCTGCAAATATGTTTTAAGATATACACAGCATCATTTACATATATTTGCAAATGTATTCCTTAAAGAATCTTTGTATTACTGTACGTTAGGTTGTATGTCTTTAAATATGTAGTAAGATATGCACGAAATCATTCGAAATATATTGCAAATGTATTCTTACAACAATTCCTTGATTACGTATTCCTGTGAACATGTTGTAAAATATGTTCTTAAAACAATGATTTACTTTAAAGTAACGAAGTCTTAGTTGCTAGTGTGATGAATTAAAAAAATAAATACATAATACGAAGAATTGATATATATACACATTGTTTTATATACTAGATTGACACGTCACAGAAGATATAGATATAGATAAAATGTGTTTTAAAGAAACGTAAACCCAGCAAAGTGTAGAACGATTTCACGTTTTTATTTACCAGAAATTTTAATTAAAAAATCACGATTTTCATTCTCTAAATACATATGTATGTTCTTTCTTGATCCTTATAAGATCATTTTTTGATATTTTCTCTTTATTCTAATTTTAATATTAATCATCATTTTGATAAATTATAAACATATTCTTTCGCTGATATAATCCTGATTATAATGCGATAATTCTTTTGATATTTTCCTTTATATTTTCCAGGAAATCTTGACTGAAATTCCTAACCATACACAGAAGAACTTTTCAAATGCGACTGTAAAACCCGGACATGATTTAATCTTTTTCCTCAACCTTTTATCCGATAAATTTAATCTTTGTTCTTACATTGTTATCTAATAAATGTAATCTTCATTCTAAAACTGTAATCTTTATTCTAAAAATATTATATAATAAATTTCTGAAGATCGCATTTCAATTGTATTTGTTTTTATTTTTATATTTTCAAATGTTTCCAATTTTTATTTTAAAATTGTCACAAAATAGATGATGTCCTGTAAAATATAAAAACAAAAAAACAATTTGAATATTTCATATTTTTATTGACTTGAGATAAGATTACAGGACTTGTTCAGTTGACTGGAAGTTGTGGCAGATAATCGAGTGTTTCTGCAAAATGGAAAAGAATAAAATTAACATTGCATCATCAGAATTCATTTACCAAAAATGTTATTCTTTAAGCAAACCATGTTAGTTTACTTCTTTTTGAAAGAATTTAACATAAAAATGTATATTTTATGTATATTTATATTTAAATAAATTTCTAGTGGTACAAAATTTTATTAAGGCAAGGAATATAGACATTTGTGACATTTTAGGGGGGCAGGGAATGAAATTGAAAAGTGTAAAAACGAGTGGAAATCTTTTTTCAAAATTCAAATTTATCTTATGTTTTTTTCCTCTCGTTTTTACATTTTTCAAAAAGGAAAAAAAAATGAAAGCTATTTTTATATATCTTTATTTAATTCTGATGAAGAAGTATATCTTCGAAAATTCAATTGAAAAAAAAAAGTTAATAAAACTTAAATGCATTGTATGGCGTTCAAATTGCTTGTTATTTTTAATAACTAATATTTCCTATACAAACAATGCTTTCTAACGAGGACAACAACCACATAATTCAAATTGCACCGCCACGTGCCGTCCGGAAAAAAAAGTCTCTCATTCGTTCATTTACATCGAACTGATAACACCAAAAAAAAAACAAGATGATATCTAAAAGGAAAAAAAAAAATGAAAGGTATTTTTATATATCTTTATTTAATTCTGATGAAGAAGTATATCTTCGAAAATTCAATTGAAAAAAAAAAGTTAATAAAACTTAAATGCATTGTATGGCGTTCAAATTGCTTGTTATTTTTAATAACTAATATTTCCTATATAAACAATGCTTTCTAACGAGGACAACAACCACATTATTCAAATTGCACCGCCACGTGCCGTCCGGAAAAAAAAACTCTCAGTCGTTCATTTACATCGAACTGATAACACCAAAAAAAACAAGATGAGATCTAAAAGGAAAAAAAAAATGAAAGGTATTTTTATATATCTTTATTTAATTCTGATGAAGAAGTATATCTTCGAAAATTCAATTGAAAAAAAAAAGTTAATAAAACTTAAATGCATTGTATGGCGTTCAAATTGCTTGTTATTTTTAATAACTAATATTTCCTATACAAACAATGAATTCTAACGAGGACAACAACCACATTATTCAAATTGCACCGCCACGTGCCGTCCGGAAAAAAAAACTCTGAGTCGTTCATTTACATCGAACTGATAACACCAAAAAAAACAAGATGAGATCTAAAAGGAAAAAAAAAATGAAAGGTATTTTTATATATCTTTATTTAATTCTGATGAAGAAGTATATCTTCGAAAATTCAATTGAAAAAAAAAAGTTAATAAAACTTAAATGCATTGTATGGCGTTCAAATTGCTTGTTATTTTTAATAACTAATATTTCCTATACAAACAATGCTTTCTAACGAGGACAACAACCACATAATTCAAATTGCACCGCCACGTGCCGTCCGGAAAAAAAGACTCTCATTCGTTCATTTACATCGAACTGATAACACCAAAAAAAAACAAGATGAGATCTAAAAGGAAAAAAAAAAATGAAAGGTATTTTTATATATCTTTATTTAATTCTGATGAAGAAGTATATCTTCGAAAATTCAATTGAAAAAAAAAAGTTAATAAAACTTAAATGCATTGTATGGCGTTCAAATTGCTTGTTATTTTTAATAACTAATATTTCCTATATAAACAATGCTTTCTAACGAGGACAACAACCACATTATTCAAATTGCACCGCCACGTGCCGTCCGGAAAAAAAGACTCTCAGTCGTTCATTTACATCGAACTGATAACACCAAAAAAAACAAGATGAGATCTAAAAGGAAAAAAAAAATGAAACGTATTTTTATATATCTTTATTTAATTCTGATGAAGAAGTATATCTTCGAAAATTCAATTGAAAAAAAAAAGTTAATAAAACTTAAATGCATTGTATGGCGTTCAAATTGCTTGTTATTTTTAATAACTAATATTTCCTATACAAACAATGAATTCTAACGAGGACAACAACCACATTATTCAAATTGCACCGCCACGTGCCGTCCGGAAAAAAAAACTCTGAGTCGTTCATTTACATCGAACTGATAACACCAAAAAAAACAAGATGAGATCTAAAAGGAAAAAAAAAATGAAAGGTATTTTTATATATCTTTATTTAATTCTGATGAAGAAGTATATCTTCGAAAATTCAATTGAAAAAAAAAAGTTAATAAAACTTAAATGCATTGTATGGCGTTCAAATTGCTTGTTATTTTTAATAACTAATATTTCCTATATAAACAATGCTTTCTAACGAGGACAACAACCAAATAATTCAAATTGCACCGCCACGTGCCGTCCGGAAAAAAAAAGACTCTCATTCGTTCATTTAAATCGAACTGATAGCACCAAAAAAAAACAAGATGAGATCTAAAAGGAAAAAAAAAATGAAAAGTATTTTTATATATCTTTATTTAATTCTGATGAAGAAGTATATCTTCGAAAATTCAATTGAAAAAAAAAAGTTAATAAAACTTAAATGCATTGTATGGCGTTCAAATTGCTTGTTATTTTTAATAACTAATATTTCCTATACAAACAATGAATTCTAACGAGGACAACAACCACATTATTCAAATTGCACCGCCACGTGCCGTCCGGAAAAAAAAACTCTGAGTCGTTCATTTACATCGAACTGATAACACCAAAAAAAACAAGATGAGATCTAAAAGGAAAAAAAAAATGAAAGGTATTTTTATATATCTTTATTTAATTCTGATGGAGAAGTATATCTTCGAAAATTCAATTGAAAAAAAAAAGTTAATAAAACTTAAATGCATTGTATGGCGTTCAAATTGCTTGTTATTTTTAATAACTAATATTTCCTATATAAACAATGCTTTCTAACGAGGACAACAACCAAATAATTCAAATTGCACCGCCACGTGCCGTCCGGAAAAAAAAAGACTCTCATTCGTTCATTTAAATCGAACTGATAGCACCAAAAAAAAACAAGATGAGATCTAAAAGGAAAAAAAAAATGAAAAGTATTTTTATATATCTTTATTTAATTCTGATGAAGAAGTATATCTTCGAAAATTCAATTGAAAAAAAAAAAAGTTAATAAAACTTAAATGCATTGTATGGCGTTCAAATTGCTTGTTATTTTTAATAACTAATATTTCCTATATAAACAATGCTTTCTAACGAGGACAACAACCACATTATTCAAATTGCACCGCCACGTGCCGTCCGAAAAAAAAAGACTCTCATTCGTTCATTTACATCGAACTGATAACTCCAAATAAAACAAGATGAGATCTAAAAGGAAAAAAAAAATGAAAGGTATTTTTATATATCTTTATTTAATTCTGATGAAGAAGTATATCTTCGAAAATTCAATTGAAAAAAAAAAGTTAATAAAACTTAAATGCATTGTATGGCGTTCAAATTGCTTGTTATTTTTAATAACTAATATTTCCTATATAAACAATGCTTTCTAACGAGGACAACAACCAAATTATTCAAATTGCACCGCCACGTGCCGTCCGGAAAAAAAAGACTCTCATTCGTTCATTTAAATCGAACTGATAGCACCAAAAAAACACAAGATGAGATCTAAAAGGAAAAAAAAAATGAAAAGTATTTTTATATATCTTTATTTAATTCTGATGAAGAAGTATATCTTCGAAAATTCAATTGAAAAAAAAAAAAGTTAATAAAACTTAAATGCATTGTATGGCGTTCAAATTGCTTGTTATTTTTAATAACTAATATTTCCTATATAAACAATGCTTTCTAACGAGGACAACAACCACATTATTCAAATTGCACCGCCACGTGCCGTCCGGAAAAAAAAGACTCTCATTCGTTCATTTACATCGAACTGATAACACCAAAAAAAAACAAGATGAGATCTAAAAGGAAAAAAAAATGAAAGCTATTTTTATATATCTTTATTTAATTCTGATGAAGAAGTATATCTTCGAAAATTCAATTGAAAAAAAAAAGTTAATAAAACTTAAATGCATTGTATGGCGTTCAAATTGCTTGTTATTTTTAATAACTAATATTTCCTATACAAACAATGCTTTCTAACGAGGACAACAACCACATAATTCAAATTGCACCGCCACGTGCCGTCCGGAAAAAAAGACTCTCATTCGTTCATTTACATCGAACTGATAACACCAAAAAAAAACAAGATGAGATCTAAAAGGAAAAAAAAAAATGAAAGGTATTTTTATATATCTTTATTTAATTCTGATGAAGAAGTATATCTTCGAAAATTCAATTGAAAAAAAAAAAGTTAATAAAACTTAAATGCATTGTATGGCGTTCAAATTGCTTGTTATTTTTAATAACTAATATTTCCTATATAAACAATGCTTTCTAACGAGGACAACAACCACATTATTCAAATTGCACCGCCACGTGCCGTCCGGAAAAAAAGACTCTCATTCGTTCATTTACATCGAACTGATAACACCAAAAAAAACATGATGAGATCTAAAAAGGACAAAAAAAATGAAAGGTATTTTTATATATCTTTATTTAATTCTGATGGAGAAGTATATCTTCGAAAATTCAATTGAAAAAAAAAGTAAATAAAACTTAAATGCATTGTATGGCGTTCAAATTGCTTGTTATTTTTAATAACTAATATTTCCTATATAAACAATGCTTTCTAACGAGGACAACAACCAAATTATTCAAATTGCACCGTCACGTGCCGTCCGGAAAAAAAAGACTCTCATTCGTTCATTTACATCGAACTGATAACACCAAAAAAAAACAAGATGAGATCTAAAAGGAAAAAAAAAATGAAAGGTATTTTTATATATCTTTATTTAATTCTGATGGAGAAGTATATCTTCGAAAATTCAATTGAAAAAAAAAGTTAATAAAACTTAAATGCATTGTATGGCGTTCAAATTGCTTGTTATTTTTAATAACTAATATTTCCTATATAAACAATGCTTTCTAACGAGGACAACAACCACATTATTCAAATTGCACCGCCACGTGCCGTCCGGAAAAAAAAGACTCTCATTCGTTCATTTACATCGAACTGATAACACCAAAAAAAAACAAGATGATATCTAAAAGGAAAAAAAAAATGAAAGGTATTTTTATATATCTTTATTTAATTCTGATGAAGAAGTATATCTTCGAAAATTCAATTGAAAAAAAAAAGTTAATAAAACTTAAATGCATTGTATGGCGTTCAAATTGCTTGTTATTTTTAATAACTAATATTTCCTATATAAACAATGCTTTCTAACGAGGACAACAACCACATTATTCAAATTGCACCGCCACGTGCCGTCCGGAAAAAAAGACTCTCATTCGTTCATTTACATCGAACTGATAACACCAAAAAAAAACAAGATGATATCTAAAAGGAAAAAAAAAATGAAAGGTATTTTTATATATCTTTATTTAATTCTGATGAAGAAGTATATCTTCGAAAATTCAATTGAAAAAAAAAAGTTAATAAAACTTAAATGCATTGTATGGCGTTCAAATTGCTTGTTATTTTTAATAACTAATATAATATATTTTATTTGAAGATGTTTTTTGTTTAGAACTTTTATATTTCCAAAGATATGCTTCCAGTAATACACTATTTTACTGCTATTTTAGTTCTGATGAAAAGACCTTATTTTTGAAAATTCATATATTAAGGAAACACTTATTTTGTATTCCTCGTTGAATATTATATGTATTAATATGGACGACGGAAGGAACTGCTGACATTGTCTTTTTGGACTTTGCCAAGGCTTTTAATTCTGTCAATCCCAGCTTACTTTTATATAAACTCAACACATGTGGTATTCTTAACTCGGTTGTAAAATTGATAAGATCCTTTCTTTGTGATCGTACAAACAGAGTTCAGATAAATGGCAGTCTGTCATCTGAAATGGATGATTGCAGTGGTGTTGCTCAATGTTCATTGCTGGGTCCTATTCTCTTTTTTATGCTTCATATAAACGACATGCCGAAAGTGATTGGTGGAAACGTGCTCTTATTTCTATGTGACGTCAAATTAGTAGCTCGTACAAGCGAAATTGGCAATCTCAAGTTTAGCCTTCAACGTGCATGGAAATAGTCAATGGGACTTATACCTTAATATCGATAAATGCTGCCATATTGCAGTGGGATATCTATCTGACTCGACTCTTACTCTCGACGGTGATACGACTTTGCTCAAGGAGGCGAACGACACAAAAGTACTGGGTTTCTGGTTGACTAGTCCGTCAAGCCATCGAACCATTGCATTCAGGCTGCAAACAAAGCAAAGAGCACCCTATTTCTCATTTGAGGTTCTTTCTGTAAACTCACTCCTGAAATATTTCTACAACTTTATGTCTCTCTCTTAAGACCACTGTTATAATATGGTATCCAGCCCTCTGCTCCATATCTAATACGTGATATCAGCATCTGAAAAGAGATCAAAGACTGGATACTCGAATGGTGCAGGGTCTATGGGATCTGCCCTATGAAAGCCGACTCAAGAAACTTAACCTTTTCTCCCTTGAGCGCCGACGATTACGCGGTGATCTCATTTTGGTCTACAATCTCCTTAATGGTCATTACGATATACCTGAGGACCTATGATTCACTCCTGCATTAGAAAAAGGTCTATGCGGACACCACAAGAAACTATTTCACCGCCGATTTCGACTAAAGCGGAAGAGGGCCGCTTTCTCAATCAGGATCCCTGGACTTTGAAATAGTTTCCCAAGAGAGTTAATAAATGCGCCAACAACGCGAATTTGGACAGGTGCTGGGCTACTGTATCCTCTTCTGTGTAAATTTCTATCACCCTTTTCTTACATGGCAACTAAAACATGCTTGTTTTATTTTTTGTCAAATTAATTGACTTGAATAAAATTCGTATTTTAATTCATCCAATTTTTATTTGTATCATCTTTTTATTCTAATATCAATAGACTAGTAGAGTATTTGTATTAATTCAGTGCTGTTTCTCTCTATAAGTTTACTAATGCTTTTCTGTGTCACATAATTATCGAAGTCCTATCGCAAAATACCAACTTTACTTACCGTAATAGACGAAGTCGTCATCGCCAATGAGACCGAAATCTGCCCGTGTTGTATGCGTGACGCTGCACTCCTCATCAAAAGCCGAATATTCCATAGCTTTGCATTTATCATTGATACATTTCGTCTTGCATTCTGCTATGTTCTTGACTTGTGAATATTCATTCAGATGAACGCATGTAAACATCGTGGCACCACGGATGACGATGTCCTTGGATCCTTGAAAAACATAATTTTAAACGGCACATGAGAAATACAATATACACAGTAAAATATGCAGACATATATTCAATAGCCTATTTTTAAAATGAAAATCGTTCCAGGCAAGAAATTTAGCCCCTTGATGTATAGAGTTTAGAAAAATACTACTTCAAAATCAAAAACTAGCCAACGATAAGTGTTATATGGATAAATTTCGATTCAGAAAACAGCAATTATTACCCCTTTGTCAAAAACATCGCTTATTGAACGTGAAGACTAAAGGACAACATAAGGGAAGCGAGAGTTACCAGGTTAGGGTTAATGGAAGGGTAAGTGTTATGGTTATGGTTATGGTTAGGGTTAGGGTTAGGCTGTCGATAGTAAACTCAAGGTCCACTTTCTACTACTAAACAAAAGACACGTATGAACACGGACAGCATACTAGACGTTAGGCTATGCACATAATTTATTGTTTTGTTATTTATAGTATTCCTTATTCAAATAAATGTTCTGAATATAAGAAAACTTGTCTTGTCTATCATCCAAATTGCTCGTTGCGACTTTTGGCAATTTTTGCACTTCAGTAAACACGTGTTCAATTTTTATATTCATACTTCTATATTATATACCAATTATAAACCAACGCCTTCAATGTTGTGTGATTTCTACCAAACCATGAACACGTGTTCAATTTTAATATTCATACTTCTATGTCATATACCAATTATAAAAAGAACAGCTACAATGTTGTGTGATTTCCAGGAAACCATGAACACATCTACCAATTAAAAACCAACGCCTGCAATGTTGTGTGATTTCTACCAAACTATGAACACACGTTCAATTTTCATATTTATACTTCTATATCATCTACCAATTATAAACAAACACCTGCAATGTTGTGTGATTTCTACCAATTATAAACAACAAGAAGAACATTGTAAATAATGATAATGTAACTCTCGCATGGAGTTGCAGCATAGACTATTTTTCTCAAACTGATTTAAAGGCACATTCATTTCTGAACACTATGAACTAGCTAAGATCCCTCCAACAACCGACATATATCCAGCTATGAGGCTCTAATTTTAGAGCTTTAGAAAGTGTGATGTCGGTCTTTAGTTACGACTAATCCTACATCAACTCTCCTCCGGAGTGCTAGTATCTGCCAGGAACCCATGTATGGTTTAAACCATAAATCATTGTTTACAAAAATTACATAAATTCACCCAACGGCAATTGAGATGCCGTAAAACGCAGCAACACTTTATATTCTCGTTTTTGAAAGTTTTTCATGAGAAACAAAATATGACTTACGTATCAGCTGATAATAGTCTTCGTAAGGACAAGAGCTTGGTTGTAATGTACGTTTCTCGGCATTAGTCGAGAATAATTGACACTTTTTGCGGAGCAAATCAAAATTAAACGATTTGCACTGTTCAACCTTCAGACAGCGACGAGCGCACTCTTTTGGGGTGTTGGTGCTTATAGTAACAATTGGTGTTTCTTCCATAAAGGCCACAGAGACGCGGATGAACATGTGTAAAACTATGAACAGAATTGAAGAAAGACATCGTTATTGCAACATAAGGGATAAACATTGTTGTAGAAATACATGAAGATGATGAAATAAAACTTGAAATGAAGTCGATATAAATCTATTAATAATAGAGATTATGTATCTGTCTGTCTGTCTGAATCCAAAACTATACTATTTAAGACTTATTATGAAATAATATAGTTCTATATATATATAGTCTATTCATGACTAGATCAAAAGTATACTTTTAGTTTCATATTTTATTTTATATATATATATATATATATATATATATATATATATATATATATATATATATATATATATATATATATAGTCTATTCATGACTAAATAAAAAGATTGCTACATACCGGGACCCAGAAATTCCGGACTAACGATTGGAGCTGAAACATAACAAAATATTAAAAATAATAAAATAATACAAATAAATATATACATATATGATAATGATGGAATTAATAATATAAATAAATATATACATATATGCTAATGATGGAATTAATAATACAAATAAATATATGCATATATGATAATGATGGAATTAATAATATAAATAAATATATACATATATGATAATGATGGAATTAATAATATAAATAATGATGGAATTAATAATACAAATAAATATATACATATATGATAATGATGGAATTAATAATATAAATAATGATAGAATTAATAATATAAATACATATATACATATATGATAATGATGGAATTAATTATATAAATAAATATATATATATATATAATAATGATGGAATTAATAATATAAATAAATATATACATATATGATAATGATGGAATTAATAATATAAATAAATATATACATATATGATAATGATGGAATTAATAATATAAATAAATTTATACATATATGATAATGATGGAATTAATAATATAAATAAATTTATAAACATATGATAATGATGGAATTAATAATATAAATAAATATATACATATATGATAATGATGGAATTAATAATATAAATAAATATATAATATATGATAATGATGGATTTAATAATATAAATAAAATAATAACCGTAGTATAGTCTTTCTTTATGCGGTGAGGAAGGTCGTATTTTACATAATCTAGTTAACGACTTTATCAAAGTGTATGCACCCACACATGCACATGTTTGTATATATATGCAGTTATAGATATACATCTACATAAATTCAGGGTACCGTTAAGTAACGTTGAGCCCGGTCACTACTTAGATGGGTGACTGCTTCGAAATACGAAATTCCATGTGGTGTAAGCGACAACAGATAACTTTCTCTAATAAATCATTCATTTTAGTTCCTATCCATAGGTGAACTATTAGGGAGACTATATTATCACAATTTTGTAGGGGCCACTAATCTAGGAGAAAGAAAAATTCCGAAATAACATCATTCTTTTCGAAACATAGAACCAAATTAATAAAACTCGATTTTCTTCAAGAACGACGCTCATAATATCGACCATGAGAGACTATGTTGTTTGTCTTTACTTCTAAATATTTACGTATTTCACAAGAATTTAGTTAAGGCATTAATGAAGAAAACAATGAGAGGATGTCGATACCTTCATACAATTATACTATTAACGTATATGATGACAAATACGTCCGCATTTATGTGTAAATTAATACACATGTACTACGTTAAATAATTGCTTCGTGATGAATAAATGAGTAACAATCAAAATAAAACAAAATAGAAAACATGTTTACACTTACGCGGTGGAATAAGAACTCCTACAAACAGAAAAAAGGAAAATTATGAAAACATTGTGGAAAATAAGCGCATGTGTCAAACATTCTTCGTATTTAAATCTTTAAAGTAACGATAAATTTACAAAAAAGAGGCTAAAGAGATTTTAGAAAGTATTGGCTTGAAAATATCGACACACATACATTAATATATATATATATATATATATATATAATATTTAAATGTTGAATTAAATTAAAGATAATTGAATTATCGTTTAATAATAATTCATCGTGATAATATAAAGCTCAATATACTGAATAGAGTTGCCAATAATATTTACAATTACATTGTAGGGTCTCCTCTATCTTCTGATGAAAAGGATTTATCTTTGAAAATCCATGGATTAAGGATGTGAAGCTCCTTGCTCTGAACTTTTGATGTTCTATAAAATATTGGATCTTTACAGTTTTTTATTCTCATCTTTCATCTCTAGAATATATATATATATATATATATATATATATTAATAATATTAATTAAATTGATATATATATATATATATATATATATATATATATATATATATATATATATATATATATATATATATATATATATTAATAATAATAATATCAAAATGATTATTATTATTTAAAATTAATGTACACAATGTCCATGGGAATGTTCAATAATTCTGTAAGATTATGTGGCTGTTTTTTGTATATTGAATTAATTTTAACATAAATATATATTTTATTCGTAAAATAGTCTTTTAACAAATTATATAATAGCTATGAAAGAGTGGTAAATCAGTTTTAAAGACAAGAAATTCATATAATTCGGAAGGAAAAAAGTTAATTTACTGTGGCAAATTCCATTAAACATTTCGAAGCCATCTTTACAGGCGCATTTTCGCACACCGCCTTGAAGTACACACATTGAGTTGGCGTCGCAGCCAGGCATTCTCTCTAGCCTCGCAGACAATTCTTTCAGAACAATCAGTTAACAAAACCTCTGATCCAGCCTAAAAGAAAAAGCACGCAATAGAAATTGTTAGAAAACATCAAAATTTAAGCATTAAACTTGTCTTATTTTGATTGGATGAAATCGGAGAACATTAATGACGTCATACTTACAGTTAAGTATATTCCTTCGAATTCACATCCGCACGAAGATGGATGAATACATTTGTCACCGCTGACAATAGTCCCAGGTTTGCAGACACAACCTTCTGTCAATCCGTCAGCACAAACCGCCTTTTGATCTGTACAAGATGGTTGACAAGCGCTCATTTTGAAGGCGAAGATCTTGTCCTTTGAACACTTCATTGCTGAAACGAAAACAGGTCCATTCGTAAACCTCAATATAAATATAAGTAATTCACACGAAATATAATTCTCCCGTCATCTCGTACATAAATATATTACATAATGTATGTAAATACACTAGTTTTAATTGTTAGTTCGGCTTACTGGGATGTTCAGTAACGGAGCTGTCTGGAAGGGGGAAGGGGTAAAAATAATTTTTAAAATGGGAATGGAAGTTAAAAGTGAAACCGGATGAAATAAAAAGGGGTTCAATTTTAAAAATTGCGAGAAAAGCAGACCAGTAACTAAAGTATTTCATTTACTGCTTCCTGTTTTCCTGGCGGTACTGACATGCAGAAATTTAAAACTAATGTAAACAGACATCTCGCTGCATAGCTCCCAATTCAGGTTGACCCCCCCCCCCCCCCAAAAAAAAAAAATGTCACTCTTTTTCAAAGTAGCCCCTTACGTCTACAGTGGCGGTCTGCCTTGTTTTGAGTGAACTATGTTAAAAAAAATTAAGTATGTGCATTTTATATTGAACATAAGTGAGTATACTGATACTACCGAGATCATATTGTTATTAGGCCTGATTAAATATATTAGGGTTAGTTCTTTAGTTAATATATATATATATATATATATTATTTATTCATTTATGTATATATTACTGAAATTTTAAGCTGAATTATTTCGACACTTGATTATTGGTGAAATGGTAGTTTGATCAGTACCATTGGAGAGCCATGAATATTATAACTGTCCTGTTTTTAAATCTCCGAAACAGTTACATGGTAAAGAGCTGATGATCCATGTGTTAATATTAGACGCTTACGTTACGGTCTCCTGTTTTTGTTTCACTGTTAGATACTTAATCCCCCTTTTTATTTTATTTACTTACTATTATATATTTAATTTATTTATGAATTTTCCAACGAATGTTAAGTCTGCAATATTTTGGATTTAGTTGCTCTGGGAATTTAAACCGCATTTTCCTTTTTTTTCTTTTTTTCGTCTCTTTTTTGTTTAAAATAACTCAAAGCTTCTTTTGACTATATATATAAAGTTCCGAATACGTTCGTCGAACACTCTCGACTAGTCTTCTATCTGTGCCCGCTTCTAGGTACATATAGATCTTAATTTCCCTAAATTACGTGACAGTTTCCGTGGGCCGAGTGGATATGGCTGACTCTGTGAACCAGGTTCGCGCCTCCCGATCGTCTGAAATTGTTACTTCCCTGCACTGATGAGAGCAATAAGCTTGAAACGCTAGCGTCTGTAGGTATAAATAATTTAATATTTATTTATAAATATTATACTAAGCCCCTTTAAGAAATTAAAGTTGAGCACTCTCGGGGAAGTTAAAAATAGACTGTCAAAAAGCTCTAATGCAAAGTTCCGAATACGTTCGTCGAACACTCTCGACTAGTCTTCTATCTGTGCCCGCTTCTAGGTACATATAGATCTTAATTTCCCTAAATTACGTGACAGTTTCCGTGGGCCGAGTGGATATGGCTGACTCTGTGAACCAGGTTCGCGCCTCCCGACCGTCTGAAATTGTTACTTCCCTGCACTGATGAGAGCAATAAGCTTGAAACGCTAGCGTCTGTAGGTATAAATAATTTAATATTTATATATATATATATATATATATATATATATATATATATATATATATATATATATATATATATATATATATTCGCTCATATTAAGTAGAATGGTTTTATGAATACAAATCTACGACATACATGAAAATAAA
Organism: Sepiola atlantica; assembly: GCA_963556195.1. NCBI lineage: Eukaryota > Metazoa > Mollusca > Cephalopoda > Sepiida > Sepiolidae > Sepiola > Sepiola atlantica. The sequence goes on along the minus strand of CAUVYP010000143.1, from coordinate 239,595 downwards.
TGATCAGAAAAAAATATATTCCTTAGGCTCTCCATAGAATTATTGTCAAAGTAAAACAATGGTATTCACATGAGAAATACCAGTCGCAGTGATCTTTTCATGTAAGAATCCATGGTTCATCGCAATACCTGATTTTTTTCTTCATATTCGAATGACAAATGCAACAGGACAAATTAACGAATCTTTACGATATACTTACGGCATTTAGCTTTTGTTCTCCAGTTTATGAAGAAATTTAAATCCTCGCACTTTTTAGCCAGAGCTTCATATGCCTGACAGATCACCGTCTTCAAAACCTTCGACGACTGCTTGTAGGCACAGGCGTCCATTTGGCAAGCCTTGAAGTATTCTTTCGCTTCACTGCCTAATTTTATTAGACATTCAGCGAATGGTCCCTTTTTATTTGTTAAAAGCGTGCAAGCATTCACTTCTTTGTTTTCACATTTCTCAACGAAATCAACAACTTCACAGCTGAAAAATAATACAAGTAGCAAAAATAATTACTTTATATATATATTTCTTTTAAAAACATAATCCCCCCCCCCAAACAAGGCAGGTCGCCACTGTAAACGTAAGGGGCTACTGAGAATTAGGGTGTAGGTTTAGGGTGTCATCCTAAGTTGGGAGCTGTGCAGCGAGATGTCTGTTTACATTAGTTTTTAACCTCTGCATGTCGGTACAGTCGGGGAAATAGAGAGCAGGGAGGGAGTTCCAGAGGTCGGCCTCATGAGGAAAGAGGCTGCTGGAGTAGAACGCTCTCTGGCATCTGGGGACCTCCACAGTTAATGGATGGGATTTAACTGATTGTCGAGTTTGTCTAGTGAATTTACGTCGAGGGAGCACCAGAGCAGCCAGTTCATCGGAGCACAATCCATTAAAGTATTTGTAAAACAAGCACAAATATGCCACATTGCGGCAATGGGACAGAGACTGGAGCTTAGTGGATAGTGAGAGACATATTAAGTTGGCGACTCTTTTTTTAGACCTTGTCTAAGAGGGATAGACTAGTAGCTGATGCACCAGTCCAGATGTGGCAACAATACTCCATGCATGGACGGATGGTGGCTTTGTAGAGATACAGCATAATGTCAGGTGTGAGAGTTTACTAGCACGATAGAAGGAGCCCACCTTTTTTGCTGCAGCCTTGGCAATGTCTTCAATGTATTTGTTCCAATTCATGTTACCTGTGAAGGTTAGGCCGAAGAGTTTGAACGTTGGACTCTCAGGTAGGGTGTTATTTGCCATGGCAATCGGTGGTTGAAGACGTTTTTTGTAGTTATTCAAGGAAAGGAGCTTTGTCCTTGCGGCATTAAAAGTTGCCAACCATTTATGACCCCAATCCACTACATATAGACACTCGCTGGTAATGCAGTCCATCCCTTTTGATTTGGAAGACTGGGGAGGTGGAGACGTTTTATAATAATTATAATCTCATTCTACTTTATATTCTTTTCTTGTACATATGTTACCGGCAGGAATATCCGTCCCAGGACTTCGAAAAGTTTTGAGATTGTAGGGTTAAGATCCCACCATGAGAATTATTGAATCTTTTTATAGTAAACAAATCTACTTAAGTTTACATGCGATTTAAATTCGCGGTTAAAAATTGGTGAAGAATGAACCCTAAAGAATCTACAAGAACTCATGTTTCACATGTGCATAATGAAAGTATTCATTTCGTAGAGAAAGATCTTCCAGAATAAAATAATTTTAAATAATACAAGAATGAGCAATAATACAAGAATGTCAAACATTTATACGGAAGTTACCTTATAGACAGATCCTCGAGTGTCTTCGGTCTCTCTGTAAAAGAGTTTGCCAGGAAATCCTGATATGAGGATACTTTACCCTGCAAGTAAACCCTGACCAAGTATTCAACATAACATAGTAGTCAAAGCCCAAATAAGATCTCATCGGTTTGCTTACACGCCTATACGAGGAAAGGTGCACCTTCTCTTCTAATGTTACCTCAGATAACAGCACTTAGCTAGATACTCCACCAGACCCGATGGATTCTTGTCCTGGAATCCGGTAAAACCTATAAACCAAAATCAATTTATACTCTAACATTATCAACTGAGGAGGGAAAAATGAATATTCTTAACTTCTTTACACAAACAATGCTTGAGTGGTAAAGGAGAACTTTAATGGAATTCTCGAATATCTATGTATTTCATGTAGAGATCAAGTGTTAGCATCAGGAAAGGACTCCTTGATTTATAAGAACATCTACTGAAGTAAAATTAAACAAAAGACAGAAGGGTTTAAATGGTAAAAGAGAACTTTAATTGAACACTCGAATATCTATGTATCTCATATAGAGATCAAGTGTTAGCTCCAGGAAGGGACTTCTTGATCTCTGAGAACTTCTACTGAAGTAAAATTAAACAAAAGAGAGAAGGGTTTAAAGGGTAAAGGAGAACTTTGATGGAACCCTCGAATATCTATGTATCTCATATATAGATGAAGTGTTAGCACTAGGAAAAGGACCCTTGATTTTTTTAGAATAGGCGGGTTGGGATTGTGCAACCATTGCCTCACAATTACACACGCAGCCACCCTTACAGGAAGTATCCATTGTCTCTCTAGACTGAACGGAGGCCATGAATGAATGAATGAAGTCTCGACAAAACACGAACCCGATAGTCTTTAAGTAGATAAAACGAATCTCACTTTAAAAAAAATACATTCTGTGCATTGCATTTTCAGCGAGCGGACGATCCCATCATTAAACAATAGGTAAGATGGGTGATAACACACATCATTTCTGTAAAATACTAAATTTCGATTTGATAAATACTTCATTGTGATTAGTTACTGGAAAATCAAATCTCAACAAAACAGATGTCAAAAATAAAATACCCACGCTAGGAGCCGATCACCTTTTTCGTACATGCTATTTAAACGACAAACCAATTCTTTCTTATCGTAAAAATAATTGTCAGTTTAAATATTCTTTAAGTAAATAAAACGAATCTAACTTTTAAAAAAATACATTCTTTGCATTGCATTTTCAGCGAGCGGACGATCCCATCATTAAACAATAGGTAAGATGGGTGATAACACACGCATGAACATGAAAAAGTAAATTGTTAGTATAAGCCATTATTATTATTATTATTATTATTATTATTATTATTATTATTATTATTATTATTATTATTATTATTATTTACTCACTATAAGTTCTGACACAGGTCATCATCAATGATTGCTCACTGATACTAACCGGTGGTGTTCCCTGGAGTCTGAGTGACAACAAGTCTCCTCAGATTTCCATTACGCACCACCTATTTTGATAACCATTGCAAATGACTTTGCGTTATCGCAATAGCCGTTTACCATTGGTTTCTCTCTGGCAATGGCCATTTGTCTTCTATGATACCAGTATTCTCCACACTCTTCCAGTGAAAGTCTTGTTAGTGCTCTCCTTACTAGGTCTTTCCATCCTCCTTAACCATTCCCGACTATTTTGAAATGGCACCAGCTTCGGCTGACACCATTTCGTTTTTGATGGGGAGGGACGCAATTAAATTAACATTTTGTGGTGTTAGTCCTCTTAGGTCTATGTGGTCGTGTACTTTCTGTATTTTAAATTTTTATTTTTATTGCAACTTCCATGTGACTGGTCAGCGCTGTTTTCATCATTTCCTTCCGTTGTTTGTTTCAGTTTTCCCTTTGATTCCAATTTCTCTCAGTTTTTTTTCGAGATTGTTTTTAGTGTTCATACGATTATGGGTGTTATCTTGACTTTCTATATGTTCCATATTATAATTATCATCATTATTATGATTATTATTATGATTATGATTATGATTATTATTATGATTATTATTATTATTATTACTATTATGATTATGATTATTATTATTATCATTATCATTATCATTATTATTATCATTATCATTATTATTATTATTATAAATAAATCCTATAGGAAATGATATAGAGTGCTTGGAGTTGCCTATGAATCGCTGAGCTACAATAGATCGAGGGGCAGGTCCTTCGATATTGTCGTCTGCGACATTGTGCACATTTACATTTGCAACTAAAAAACATTTCAAATGAGCTCATTTCAAATTTTCAAATATCACATGATTACTTACGCTGATCAAACTGCCTGCCAATAACCTGATTGTTTCACCATTTATCTTGAGATCAACACTTCGAGTATACGAAACACGTGTGTTACCACGATGTTCGTTCTTAACTTCCACGGTGAAATGGGGCAATTTACTGGTTTCCTTTGATGCGGCCAGTGTGTATTTGCAAATTCCCATAAAATTGAGCCATTGACCATCAAATGTCTTGTAATGCGGATCACCGGAAGCGCTGCACACACAGCTTGGGATGCCTAAAAATATTTATATATTTATATATTCAATACTTCGTCAAAATGAATAGTTTGGTTATTGAATAGAATTATCAAGATTCTAAATAAATACGGAAGACATTTTTTTCAAAAACCAATTTAAAATACAGATTTTATTCGAAACGAATTATTTGACTGTAATCAAATTATCAGAACAAAAGTCTGAGAAATTTTCAAAGCACAAGTATTAGTAACTTGTGATGCATGCTATATATGTACATAATACAGCTACAACCCTATATATACATAAATACTAACATAATATACTTAAATACCAAACAAATATATATCCAATATCTTTCTCTCTCTCTCTTACTCTCTCTCTCTCTCTCTCTATATATATATATATATATATATATTATTCATATTAGTAATTTACTATGTAATTCAGTAGATTACAACATTTTATACATAATTCATATCTTATGCTCGTGATCAAACCATAAACACTTAACAATGTTATCCATATGTCCGCGCGTTTCGAAAAATCTTTATTATAACTATTACATCAGACTAAAACTTATATTATATAATCGTTATCAGTTCGATGAATATATATATATATATATATATATATATATAGAGAGAGAGAGAGAGAGAGAGAGAGAGAGATAGAAGAAAAAAGAGTGATAAATATGCGACGATTGTCCAAATTTATTTCAAGTTTCAATTGTTCCATGCAAGGTGTATTCAGTAATAAACTAGTGTTTATTATTCTTTCCTTAAGCCAAGGCTTTTCAAAGATCGAGATCTTATCATCAATCGTCGCATATTTATCACTCTTTTTTCTTCTATCTCTACAATTGCTCTATCTCGTATATTGAGCTAATCCTCTTCACAATAGGTTCCATCTACTAAAAGTTTTACTTTGGTTTATATTTGATCCCATATATATATATATATATATATATATATATATATATATATATATATATATATATATATATATATAATGGATGAAATTATAAGATGTATACTTTTAGAAGTTTTAACCTATCGTGAAATGATTTAAGCTAAATATACGAGATAGAGCAATAATATAAATAGAAAAAAAAACTTCTCTTTTCATTTATCCCCCTCTCTCTACTTCTCTCTCTCTCTCTCTCTATGTATGTATATATATATATATATATATATATATATATATATATATATATATATATATATATGATTTCTTTTATTCATACAGACATGTACAAATGAGTATGAATAGAAATAATCATATACATCAAATCTCTATTTGATATTGAACACTTTTTATAAGACCGGCTGAAATTCTTTGGATTCGTATCCTGTGGATGTTAACTTTACCTGTATTACTATATATATATACTATATATTGAAAATTTAAAAATAAAGAAAAGTCTTATTACGCAAAAACACTCCCAGTTATTCAATAATGTTTTTATGAATGAAAATATGCTTCCTAAATACACACACACTATATATATATATATATATTTTTAAAGTTATATGAATTAAAAATAAAAATGAAATAAAAAAATAAATATGAATGAATAAATTAATAAAAATAAAAAATAAATGAATAAATAGAATAAATAAATAAAATAAAAAGTAAAGACATACTCTTTTCCTCTCTTTACATTCTATAAATACATATTCTTTTTTCACACTAACACGCCTGAAGATGATTTGAGGATATCAAATCGAAAGTACTCGCAAGGAAGATGGAACACAAAACTACGGAAACTTCATACACCCGTTTGATCGAGGTACGAAGTTGACCATTCGGAAGATGGAAAATTTTTTTAAAAAGATCACAAAGCAGAAACACTCCGTGCTATTCAACAACGTTTGCCTAAATGAAAACTTGCTGCCTAAATACACACAATATATATATATATATATATATATATATATATATATATATATATATATATATATATATATATATATATATGCATATAAATACTTTACCTTTTTACCTTACTTCGAACCTGATGCTACGAACTCCCATGGAGCCTTCAACGGGAAACTTTCGCTTATATTTTCAACCTTTTCTTTTTACATTGTATTTTTTTAAAATATTATATTTATTTTTTAGGTTTTCTAACTTATGGCGTTTGGTAATTTCCCTTTACCATCTTATCTGTTTGCACTCCTCTGACGATAATATATCATGCTTTGAAAAGACATGGCTTAAGGAATGGAATAATAGCATTTCTTTTATTTGAACCCCTTTGTTTTGAATAACTGTTTACTTAATAGATATTGTATTTTATACAATTTTTATTCTCATCGTTTACTTGTTTAAATATTGAAACGCTGATGTATGTAGGTAAAAATAATTTAATATTATTTACTTAAAATTAATATTGTTTTAAGCAACTTGAATATGCTTAAAGTTGAGCCCTGTTCGGGGAATTTAAAAATAGACTGACACGTAACTATAAGTCATATTCCGGCAACGTTCGTAGAATCTTTAGTCAGTCTTTCTAGATATGCCGCCCTTCGCATAATTAGAACTCCATTCCCTTCTTGAATGTGGTAAAGTTCCGTGGGCTAATTGTTACAGCGCTTGCTTACAGAGTCTAGGTTGATTCTGTGGCATGGATCCGAGCCTTGAGACCGTCTGAGATTATCATCCCTACACTGATGAGAACGAAAGCTTGAAACGCTAGATAAAAATAATTTAATATTATTTATTTAAAATAATAATGTTATAAGCCTCTTTAATTAGATTAAAGTTTAGCCCTGTTCGGAGAAGTTAAAAATAAACTGACACGAAGCTATAAGGCATATTCCGACAACATTCGTTGAATCTTTAGAAAAATAATTTAAAATTATTTACTTAAAATTAATAATGTATATATATATATATATATATATATATATATATATATATATATATATATATATATATATATATATATATATTAATATACATTATATAAACATCTAAAATAGCCTACGCAAATGCAATTACGTTCTAGCAAGCCGTATGCTTCGTAGGGGCTAAAAGTTTATCATGAAAATAAAAATCTTGAAATTAGCTAAAAAATCGAACTTTGCAAAATGTGACATATTTTGGGTGGCAGACATCATTGTTATCATGAAAATATATTTTTAAAATTCAATGAAGCAATTAGTTACCTTTTTCACAATGTTTTCCAATAAATCCTTTCTTGCAGTCACATGTGTATTTTTGACCGTCTCTGTTGCAGATTCCGCCATTTTTACAAGGTTTCAATCCACACGGATCAGCTTAACACAAATGTGAAAGTACAAATAGTTATAAAAATTACGTTGACATTTGACATCTTATATAGGTTTTTAGCGGCGCTTTATGATGTAAACATATATATTTACGACAATATAAAGTATATATATATATATATATGCATATATATATATATATATATATATATATATATATATATATATATATATATATAAATAACATAAAATGTAATTATCTGGATTGGATGCTTGATAAAACCACAAGGTTGAAATACATTATTGCATCGATAATTATGTAATTTCGTGTTATTATATTTTATGTTATTCTTGCTCTGTTTACCACATTGAGCTCTCATCCCCGGATTTCCTCCTGGAATTATTCCATTATAACACAAATATATATATATATATATATATATATATATATATATATATATATATATATATATATATATATATATATATATTACAATTATAGTGTCATACGTTAGAAGAATTTAACAAAAAAGTATTTTATGAATTCAATTTTTGAATATGATTCAGTGCTTTTGCGAGATGGTTACAGACTTCTTAGGTTACAATTTTTTTAACAAAATTTCATACGAAATGTTTGGAAGTTGTGAAATTGAGATCAAAGTATGTAACGAATCAATTACTTACCTTTTTCACAATGTGTTCCAATAAATCCTTTCTTGCACTCACATGTGTATTTTTGCCCGTCTCTTTTGCAAGTTCCGCCATTTTTACAAGGTTTCAATCCACACGGATCAACTTTTAAAAAATGTGAGAATACAAATAATTATCAGCATTACGTTCGCATTGGTCATCACAATTACATTTTAAGCGGCGTTTTCTCATGAAAAATGATTATACAAAAATGTATATATGCCCATATAAAGCTAATATATATATATATATATATATATATATATATATATATATATATATATATATATATATATATATATATATATATATAATAATGGTAATAATCCAGGTAAAACATCCACAGGGTAGTAATCCAAAGAATTTCAACCGGGTTTATAAAAAGTGCTCAATATCAAATAGAGCTTTATATATGATCATTTTTATTTTTATTTATTTACACAGAATTACAGCTTTTGTACATGTCTGTGTAAATAAAAATAATCATATATAGATATATATAGATATATATATATATATATATATATATATAACCCTCTAGATGGGCACTGTAAGTGTAGTATTAACACATAATGACATCGCTAGTTATAAATGCACAGTTCCTTTCATTAAGTTGAACGCTCTTATGACGTCAAACCGCCGAAATAACTGTTAAAATTATCACTGTTTATTTAGCTATCCAGCAGTGGCCGAATGGTTCCAGGTGTCGTGTTTTGATTTGTAAAATGCTCGTAGCCCGGGGTTTCGAATCACGCGACCAGTAGTGAATAGTTATATATCTATGCTGACGAGTCACGATTAAAAAGGGACGAAACGTATACGTACACAGATAATAAACAAAAAAAACAAATATTTATAATATATGCATTGCCTTTATATGGACATACATTCTCATAAGTAATTACATTTTTCCATACCAATTGATTATTTTCAATCATCTCATATTCTTCATACATCTCATTAACGCTTATCCTCGAATAGCTTTTAACTTTGATAAGTGTTTACTTATTAGTAAACATATTAGCCAGATATACTTGGAAGTTGTGAGATTAAGACAAAAATATTTAATGAAGAAATTACTTACCCTTTTCACAATCTTTTCCAATAAACCCGTTCTTGCAGTCACATGTGTATTTTTGACCGTCTCTTTTGCATGTTCCGCCATTTTTACAAGGTTTCAATCCACACAGATCAACTTTACACAAATGTGAAAGTACAAATAATTATTAAAATTACGTTGGAACTTTAACATCTTATTGAATTTTTGAAGTAGCATTTTCTCATGTAAACGTATATATATTTACGCCCATATAAAAGATATATATATATATATATATATATATATATCTTTTATATGAGCGTAAATATATATGTATATATGTATTACCGTTATATGGATATATTTAAGAAGAAATAAACAACATGTCTTTTGTAAATTATTTTTTTGAATATGATTAAGTGTTTTTGCATGATAGCACGTATCTGTAGTTACATACTTTATTGTTAACTATTTTTTAACAAACTTTAGGACAAAATGTTTGCAACCTTGTTCACAATGGATTCCAATAAATCCTTTCTTGCAGTCACATGTGTATTTTTGTCCATCTGCTTTGCACGTTCCACCATTTTTACAAGATTTCAATGCACACTGATCCACTGAAAATGCGCAGATGCAAATAATTATTAATATTAGGTTGGCATTGGATATCTCATTTTTAAAAGACGTATTTTGATGCATATATATATATTGCCTTTATATTTATATCACATAGGAATTTTACAACATAAACAACATCACCAACCATAAAACAAACACGGAAAAGAACGAAGAATTTTCTAAAGCAAGAATATATAAGCTAACATCGAATTATTGCAATCATATATATGTTTGTGAAACTTCACGCGAATTAAAACACTTGATAAAACAAAAGAAATAGAAATATAAAAATACTCGAAATGCACCATTCTCTCATACGTTAATACATGATCATTCCTTTAACTTTAAACAAGCCCAACTCGTTGAATTAATTTTAAATAAATCTCGCCAATGACACCTTGAATCAGCACTCATTATTAACTGTGATATAATGAAACAAGTAAAGCTTCTAAAATTTATATCTTCAATAAGCAAACTAGTACTAACAGAATATAAGTTAAATTTAGACGCAAGATCGCTATTTTACACGGCATCCCAAACAGAACTCTGTACATAACATTTATAGTTAAAACACATACATTCCACGACAAAACCTCATCACATATTTTGAATTTTATAGTCTATGTTTCGCTTCGACAACAGAATACACACTTTTTGACAACAACATCAACGTAACACGTATTTTCAGATTTTGAGTTTCATGTATTACATCAACTCAATCATCTTGAGAATGTCTTTCAATAAAGACGAAACGTTGATGAATATATAAAATCTTTCGATTTTTTTTATCATGTTGATAAATATATATATGTTAGTGTACGTTAATTTCAGCTACTTTTTGTGGAGATTTCTTGCGGCCGCGTGGGCATAGACGTTAGGATCGTAATTCTAGATTGAATCAACGAACTGCATTCGATCCCATGTGACCTCCGGCAACCGCGACTTCTGCACTGGTGAGGGTAAAAAACCGAAACGATATCGTATGTAGGTACGAAAACACTTTAATACTTAAAAATAATTTATATATATATATATATATATATATATATATATATGGTACACGTATTGTATTAGTTTCTGTAGATGTAAATCCGTTGACACTCAAGTGTTTATAAAAAGTGCTCAATAACAAGTAGAGCTAAGTATACATTTTTATTTATACAAACATCATTGGTTTCATATATGCATACATGTTTCGGTTCTACACTTCAGACCAAAGAAGACTATATATATATGGTAAGTTATGAACATATATTTATGGTAATTAAGCTACACGGAGGCTCCCACGTTTCTTGCCAGTGGGTATCTTAAGGCTAAAATGATACTTACGTATCGAGCACTGCTGAAGTAAATACTGAAAATTGATACATAAAGAATGATATCTCCTTATAAAATGTTATGTGCATACATGAAATAGTAATATAAATGAATATATATATATATATATATATATATATATATATATATAAATATATAGCACTTTCTCCACACTGCTCCTACGCAAAGAGTTTTTTTCACGTTCTACAATTCATCGGACTTCCTTTCAACGGAAATTTACAACCCGGACAATCCGCATATCTTTTTTACGGAACTTTTCTTTTCATTCACTGCGTTTTTTTTTATAATAATTAAAAAAAAAATAATGTTCATATTTTTCAAATATTTGAACTTTGGTTTTTTCGAAAGCCAACTTATCCATCTGTATTTCTCCTCTGATGATAAGATCTCGATCTTTGAAAAGCCTTGGCTTAAGGAAAGAATAATAAACACTAGTTTATTACTGAATACACCTAGCATTGAATAATTGAAATTTGAAATAAATTTGGACAATCGTCGCATATTTATCACTCTTTTTTCTTCTATCTCTCTCTCTCTCTCTCTCTCTCTCTCTCTCTCTCTCTCTCTCTCACTCTCTCTCTCTCTCTCTCTCTCTCTCTCTATATATATATATATATATATATATATATATATATATATATGAACATGAGAGAAGGAATATCGAATTTCTTTATACATTCATCGACGTTTCGTCTTTATTCAAAGACTTTCTCAAGACGACTGATTTGATCTTATACATAAAACTCCAAATCCGAAAGTATAAATAGCCTAGAGAAGAATGACATGGAAAGTAATTATATGAATATAATTCGAGAATATTATCCAGTATCTTTGAGAAATGTGATTATAGAAATCATTGTTATCATTAAAAGATAGTAAGAAATATTTAATGAAGCAATTACTTACCCTTTCCACAATCTTTTCCAATAAATCCTTTCTTGCAGTCACATGTGTATATTTGACCGTCTCTGTTGCAAGTTCCGCCATTTTTACATAGTCCAAATCCACACGGATCAACTTTAAAAAAATGTGAAAATTTAAATAATTATTAACATTACGTTCGCATTAATTAGATTTTAAGCGGCGTTTTCTCATAACAAATGAATATAGTCATACATACTCATGAGTAATAACATTTTTATACGATTGATTATTTTCAATCATCTCATATTCTTCATCATTCAAGTTACGGTGAATACATCTCATAAACGCGTATACTCGAATGGCTGTTAACTTTGATAAGTGTTTACGTATTAGTAAACATATTAGCCAGATATATTTGAAAGTTGTGAGGTTTGGACAAAAATATTTAATTAAGAAATTACTTACCTTTTTTTGGCTAAGATCTATAGTATCTGTTCCGATGGATACTGCACCCCATAGACTGGTATTGTCTTGGCCTCCGGGGCTTGATTTACGCCGGTCTATGGGTCTGTCGTGTGCAGTTCTAGGAGGTCCACCCTCGCAGGCTTCGCCTCCCCTCTTTGGGGAGGAGTAAGTTTATTGCTTACTGCCTGAGGCGTCCCTACCGGGGAATGCCGACGGGGCTGCCCAGTCAATTTTTAAACCTCACTTTCCCGACCCGACCTTGGGTCACATCTTACTTGTGGGAGTAAGATAAAAACTGGCCTTGTGCCTAACTCCTAGAGAGGAGTAAATCAATACTTACATTTTTCACAATGTGTACCAATAAATCCTTTGTTGCAGTCACATGTGTATTTTTGTCCGTCTCTTTTGCAAGTTCCACCATTTTTACAAGGTTTCAATCCACACGGATCCACTTTAAAACATGTGAAAGTAAAAATAATTATAAAAATTACGTTGACATCTTATTTAGGATTTTAGCGGCGTTTTATGATGTAAACATATATATTTACGACAATATAAAGTACATACATATGCATATATAATCATAATAAAGAAAGAAAAAGAAAAGACAAGCAGACAAAATACGTTTCAAAAATCTTCAGACGATATTTGTATATATGTTTTTATTTTTACCTCTATGCGTATGTATGTTTGCGAGTGTATAAATGTGTACGTATAAGCATGGGTGTGTGTGTGTGTGAGTGTGTCTCGGTGTGTGTGCATGTGATTGAGGAAGAGGATATAAGTGTGTATGTATGTTTGTGAGTATTAGCGTGGGTGTATGTATGTATGAGTATGTCTCGGTGTCTATGCGTGTGGTTAAAGAGGAAGAGACGGTCGAGTCTAGTCGATCCCGCCAATAGTTTGAGCATGACCGACTTTCTTGTGCGTTGATAGATAGGTGTCAAAATTGTCATCTTGTGGAAAAAGTTTTCTCGTCTGAAGAGTTTTGAAATACATATGCATATATATACATATATATATATATATATATATATATATATATATATATATATATATATATATATATATATATGGGGTAAGGTGCACGATAAGTCATGAAAATGAAATGCCGTGGTAGACAAAATGTGTGAAAAAAGACAAAAGGAAAACCGGTTAAAATGCAGGTAAAAAACAAAAACAAGAGATTTGACCGGTTTCGTTCGTATAAACGAACGTCTTCAGAAAAGTGAAGATTTGGAAAAAAAAATATTTTGAAAGTCACACACATGGAAGAAGGAAACGTTGATCCGATTGGACCATATGAGAAGACTTTTAGCGACATCGAAATATGATTTGAAAAGTAGGTGACATATTCTTCTTTATTTCTTTTTCCTTATTTTTTTATTTATTTTTATTTATTTTCTTTTTCTTTTTCTTTTTCCTTTTCGTACCTACGGAGCTAGTATATGGGAGTCGGTAGGCGGAGGGGCGAAGGTGATAAGAGTGAAAGAAGACAGAGAAACTAGCCAGGATAAGCACACATAAAGTGGAAGATATATATAAGCATGATTACAATTATCTACGTAAATATATATAAGTATAAATAAACACAATCTAACCAATCACACATAGGAGCGGGCATGAAATTGATACACCGAACGCAAGCCCCCAAAATAAATAAATATATATATATATATATATATATATATATATATATATATATATATATATATATGCGCGTATGTATGTATGTATTACATTTATAAATAAATCGTTTCTTGCAGTCACATTTATATTTTTGTCCATCTGCTTTGCACGTTCCACCATTTTTACAAGATTCCAATGCACACGGATCCACGTTAAGCCAAAGGAAACGTATTATAATAATCCAAATTACTTAACATTTAAGTTTTTAATTAAAGTTTTGTCACGAAAGCACATCTCTGTTTATATATATGTCTCTCTCTTTCTCTGTCTGTATGTCTGTCTGTCTGTCAGTCTCTCTTTCTCTCTCACTTTCTCTCTCTCTCTGTCTCTCTCTCTCTCTCTATATATATATATATATATATATTTATAAGTATATATATACATTCAATGTCTGTGTGTATGCATTTGTTTGTTCTCTATAGAAAATCTACATACATATAAAAGTGTATATTCATGTAAAATATAATGAGGAAGACAATGGAAGTGTTACTTAATCTCTACATGTGTCCCCACCTGTGTGGTTTTGATTCTATCTTCCGATTAAAACAAATTATATTAAAATCGAATAATCTATTTTTTAATTTTAATGATAAAATGTAAGTGAAGAATGTTTGTATATTCAGTACGCAAATTGTCTCCGTTCGTCTGTTTATCTGCCTGCCCTTCTCTCTTCGTCACTCTTTCTCTCTCTTTATCGCCGTATCTATATCTATCTATATATTAATAGAGAACGCTACCTTTTTTGTTTCATTTTACTTCAGTTGAAGTTCTCACAAAACAAGGGGGCCCTTCCTGGGGCTAAAACTTGATCTCTATATGAACTACATAGGTATTCGAATACTCTATTACAATTCTCCTTGATTTCTGAAACATTGAGCTGGTAAAGGAAGAGGTCTCTACATTTCTGACAACTTAAATCAAACATTTTTTATTACCTCATTTTCAGTATTATGTATATACTTAAAACTATATATGGAAATGTGTAAGATTTTAATAAAATCATTCACTGAAAACAACATGAAAACAAAAAGAAAAATTCCATATTCACTTTGAATGAGACAGACTACTGATGATAATCAAAATTAATATTCTTTTCTAGATTGTTTCTTCATCCTGAGGAAGTCTTTCAATAAAGACGAAACGTTGATGAATACATAACTAACATAGTTTTTAGCTTTGATTTTTTCATTATACATATCTATATACTAAATAAAATAGATGTAGAGAAACGGCCGGAATCAATGGAAATCGCATGACTGGAGTTATCGATTTCAAATCAACAAAATAGCGCAGACAGATAGAATAGTTCCCCAAATATAATACGTAATCGATAAACTAAGTTAAAATAGTAACATTTATTATATTGTTTTAGGGTTAGGGTTGTATTTTTTAATTTAAAGTTTAATACAAAATATATCTCAAATAAAAGCATTACTTCCTAATACAAACAAGAAAAATAAACAAAACAAAAACAATTGAATACCTGTTGATACGCATTTCCCGCCTTGGAGATGAAATCCCTTATTACACACACAACCACGGACTCCATCGACAAGACCGCATACACTATTGTCTCCACATGGTTTCATCTTTTCTGTCTTCACCTTACCGTTGAGTAGGCAGGTTATTTTTGATTGGCATTTCGCATCAGTAACAACTTCGTTAAGCTGTAATGAAAGAATAAGAAAACTTGATAAAATAAATCGCAAAAGAATAGAGAAAATTTTACAATAATAGAATTACATATGGAATAAATTCAAAAAATATTGGATCGGATTTGATAGAGAATGATGATTCGCAAAAGCAAAAAGAAAATCTTATGATATACAGTCAAATTTACAATAGACCATTTGTTGCAATTTATATTTAGAATGGACCATTTTTTGAAATTCATATTTACAATGAACCATTTGTTGCAATTTATATTTACAATGGACCATTTTTTAAAATTTATATTTACAATGTACCATTTGTTGCAATTTATATTTACAATGGATCATTTTTGGAAATTTGTATTTACAATGGACCATTTCTTGCAATTTACATTTACAATGAACCATTTGTTGCAATTTATATTTACAATGAACCATTTGTTGCAATTTGTATTTACAATGGACCATTTGTTGCAATTTGTATTTACAATGGACCATTTGTTGCAATTTGTATTTATAATGGACCATTTTTTTAAATTTATATTTACAATGAACCATTTGTTGCAATTTATATTTACAATTAACCATTTGTTGCAATTTATATTTATAATGGACCATTTGTTGCAATTTATATTTGCAATGGACCATTTATTGCAATTTGTATTTACAATGGACCATTTTTGGAAATTGTATTTACAAAGGACCATTTGTTGCAATTTATATTTACAATGGACCATTTATTGCAATTTGTATTTACAATGGACCATTTTTGGAAATTGTATTTACAATGGACCATTTGTTGCAATTTATATTTACGATGGACCATTTTTAGCAATTTGTGTTTACAATAGAACATTTGTTGCAATTTATATTTACAATGGACGATTTGTGGCAATTTGTATTTACAATGGACCATTTGTTGGAATTTATATTTACTGCTGTGAAGTTGTTCCACAGTAAATAATAAATAAAGGAAGTCAAGTCGAGGGTTGGTTTAACAAGTGTATTAACAAAGTAAGAAAGTGACTAGCTCTTGGCTAGACAGTTACAAGACTGTGCTTTGTCTTCTATGTCTCTGGTGACTCGCACTATTTATAGTGACAACCGGTGTAGTTTCTCCTGTGTAAGAACGGCCGGTGTAACACCCCCCATTGAAAATATCCCCTCTGGGGATTAATAACGTTTTTGTTTGGGAATCACCATCATCAACTCAGTCGATTTCCGTTTTCTATTTAATCTCCTAATCTCAGGAGCAGTCTCTGGTATGGGCACCTGAAAAGTATCAAACACTGCATCCATGATGTCCTCCTAGGGCGATCTGGTCACCTCACTATTCGAATATATTTTCTGGATTTGGTTAGTGTGACGTTTGTGCACGAACTCTGGTCCCTTAATCATATAGACCATGTTGCCTATTTTTTTATCCACAGTGCCGGACTTCCAGAAAGTCCTATTGTTTCTGTAGATCTTATAAAAAACTTTTTCGCCAACTTTATACCGTTTTTTTGTTATCGTTCTTTTTATATTTGCCCTATCCTGGTTTGGTAACAACTTGTGGAAAATCGATCTAACCTTGCGTCCGAACATGACCTCAGCAGGTGTTTTCGACGTTTCGATGTTTGCATTCGGAGTGACTCTGTAAACCTGCAGAAACTGTTGGATTGACGTATCCGTCGGTGATGCACTAGCTTTTTTCAGAGCTCTCTTGAATGTGTCAACGAATCTCTCCGCTGTCCATTGCTTCTTGGATGGTATGGAGGGATTGTTATATGCTCGATGAGATGATCCTCGCAAAGGTGTTTAAATTCAGTAGACGTGAATTGAGTATCATTGTCGGTGACAATGCAGTCTACTACTCCAAACCTAGCGAACAGTTCGTATAGGAAGTTGATAGCTGCCTCGGATGTGGGGTTCTTGCATTTTAGTACTTCCGGCCACTTAGCTAGGCTGTCTACAACAATGAGATAGTAGAACCCATCCAGTGGTCCCGCAAAATCTAAGTGAATTCTAGACCAAGGTCGGTCCGGTTTAGTCCACGATCCGAATAGAGTTGAAGGAGCTTTCGTAGCTAAGGCGCATCCTCTACACTCCCTGACATTTTCTTCGATATGCTTATCCATGTTTGGCCAGTAAACGAAAGAGCACATAAGGCTTTTAATTCTCGATATGCCTGGATGTCCTACATGGAATTCCTTGAGCATTATTTTCTGTAATGTCATAGGAATTACAACCCTGTCGCTATATAACAGGACGTTGTCGCAAATTGAATAAATTCCATCATCTAGTTGGCTATTGCTGATTTTTTCTTTCGTGCTTATGATAAATTCATCCACCTCTGCCTTACTCTTAATCTCATCAAGCGTTACTGGAAGTTCTCTTATTATTTCACATAACGTATTATTTACTTCAGCTTCGGCTTGAATGGCTGCTATCGCCATATCCTCCAATGGTTCTGTCTGCTTAGCTATCAAGCTTGATAACCCGTCTGCATGACCAAATTTCTTAGATGGTACATACTCCATTTGACAATTGTAGTTAAGAAGAATGGTACCCCATCTTTGGAGTCTATTCGCAGTGTGTTGTGGTAGTCTTTTTTTCGATCCGAAAATCGTTAATAAGGGTTTGGGGTCTGTTTGTAACAGAAATTGTCTACCGTGCAGGAAACGATGAGATTTCTTTACCGCGAATATAATGCTTAGAGCCTCTTTCTCAATTTGAGAGTAGTTTTTTTCGGCTGGTAGAAGTGTTCGGGATACATGGGCTATGGGTTTTAATTTTCCATCATCCATTTTGTGCAATATGCATGTTCCTATACCATAGTTGCTGGCATCGCTTGCAACTACATATCACGCTTGGGATTATAATGTGCCAGAAACAAGTCAGACGTTAAGATATCTTTAATTTTCTGAAACGCTTTTTCGCACTCTTGCGTCCAGACACATTTTTGGTCCTTCTTTAACAGTTCTTTGTAAGAAGCACAAATGACTTACGGAAATATATTTTTTTACTGTCCGTCCTTTGCTCTCGACAATTCTGTGGTAGACCGTTTTAATAAATAGTCAATCCGGATTTTGCTCAAATATCAGATGTTGTCCTAATAATAACGACAAACTTACACAATATCTGTAATAGTTGACGCGGATTGAAGAGAAAAAAAATAAAGGTATCAGTGTATTCAATTATTTCAATAATTGAAAATGTCTTTCGCGTTTTTTTAGTTTTCGATTTTTGATAGCAAGTTTTGAGTCTGTGTTTTTTGGGGGTTTTTTTCGCTTAACTACTCAATAGTTAATTTGCTGTTAATCCTTGCAAATCCAAATATCTGACGAAGATGGGTTTTTTTCCGTGAAGATCTTGCGAATAACTTTGGGTAATTTTTTTGCAGTGAAATCGTTTCGATTCCTCGTCGCCAATCTGTTTTGAAGTTGTTCCACAGTAAATAATAAATAAAGGAAGTCAAGTCGAGGGTTGGTTTAACAAGTGTATTAACAAAGTAAGAAAGTGACTAGCTCTTGGCTAGACAGTTACAAGACTGTGCTTTGTTTTCTATCTCTCTGGTGACTCGCAAGCGGTGTAGTTTCTCCTGTGTAAGAACGGCCGGTGTAACATTTACAATAGACCTTTTGTCGCAATTTATATTTACAATGGACCAATTGTTGGAATTTATATTTACAATGGACCATTTGTTGAAATTTGTATTTACAATGGACCATTTGTTGCAATTTATATTTACAATGGTACATTTGTTCCAATTTGTATTTACAATGGAGCATTTGTTGCAATTGGTATTTACAATGGACCAATTGTTGCAATTTATATTTACAATGGACCATTAGTTGCAATTTGTATTAACAATTGACCATTTGTTGCAATTTGTATTTACAATGGACCATTTGTTGCAATTTGTATTTATAATAGACCATTTGTTGCAATTTGTATTCATAATGGACCATGTGTTGCAATTTGTATTTATAATAGACCATTTGTTGCAATTTGTATTTATAATAGACCATTTGTTGCAATTTGTATTTACAATCGACCATTTTTTGAAATTTGTATTTATAATGGACCATTTGTTGCAATTTGTATTTATAATGGAACATTTGTTGCAATTTGTATTTAAAATAGACCATTTGTTGCAATTTGTATTTACAATGGACCATTTGTATCAATTTGTATTTACAATATAGACCATTTGTTGCAATTTGTATTTATAATTGACCATTTGTTGCAATTGTATTTACAATAGACCATTTGTTGCAATTTGTATTTACAATGTACCATTATTTGCAATTATTATTTACAATGGACCATTTGTTGCAATTTGTATTTACAATGGACCATTTGTTGCAATTTATGTTTACAATGGACCATTTTTTGCACTTTATATTTATAATGAATCATTTGTTGCAATTTGTATTTACAATGGACCATTGTTACAATTTGTATTTACAATGTACCATTATTTGCAATTATTATTTACAATGGAACATTTGTTGCAATTAGTATTTACAATGGACCATTTGTTGCAATGTGTATTCACAATGGACTATTTGTTGCAATTTGTATTTATACTAATTCAAAATATTCCAGGAACGAACTTTTATACTGTAATTTTATATCTAAATGATCTTAAATTTGGGATTTCACAGAAATTTTTATCAATGTGATATGAAAGATCAATTTATCTTTTTCTTTAATATACCTTGTGGTATATATTATATGTTTTAAGTGCAATTTTAAATATTTTCAAGTTGTTTGTAAATTATATACAAATGAAAAATCTTTCGAAACATTGCTACATTTTATTCCCAATGGCATAGATGAATAAATAGATCAGGCTAATTTAACAGAATCATGGCTGCTTCTGAAAAAATGTATGGCTATTTAAATTTTAAAAATTAGAAGGTATAATGTTCTACAATAATATTTTCACAGCAGATAATTTAATTTTATTTTTAAAAAAAATTTAGACTGATATATCTTTATTCGAATCACATTTCAAGGCTGCAAATTATAAGTTGAGAATTTGAAAATATGCAGTTTACATTGATAACTTATAATTACTTTTCTACATTGTTAAATCATCACATATTTTTTCTACTGATTAACTTCTAATTATAAATTGATATTTTGAAAATGAAATAATTGGTTTAATTAACATACCACATTTCGAAACTCTTCTCCAATTAACAGCAATTCCTGATTCTTCACATTCGCGTACAACAAATCCTTCAATCGATTCGCAGAAAACGTCGTTGATATTTTCTTTGTTTCCCTGATACATACACGTGTCTATTTTGCAAGATTCAATGTATTCTTTGACGCGTATCGGGCCGAGCTTATTCCTGCATGCACGGAACGTTGCATGCATGATGACGTCACATCTTCGTGTTTGTGCTGGTGGGCATTTCATTTTGTCATCGGTTACGTCACATCTGCAAAACAAAAGTGGACAGTAGTTGTTGCCAAAAAAAACAAATAAAAACACAACACCTGTCTTTAGATAAACTTCATGATATTTTTAAGAGTACTTTAAGATGATTTAACACATTAAAGATCTAAATTAAGTAGATTTTACAAACCAATATATATATATATTTATTTATTTTGATACAGAAAAATTAGTACAACATTCGTTTTGGCGGTTTCAAGTGTAGAAAGACTTAGCCATCCGGATCTCTTCAGCTTCTGTTGTCATCTGTTTCATCGTACCTATATGACGAACAGTTGGACTCGTCAATTCTTAATAGAAGACTTTTAGGCTTATCGTCATTGGATTCAGCTTCAGTCTACTCTGGCAGTCAGGACTGATATACCACTACTCTTGTTCTCTGTACATATCTTTTCTTTAATATATATTGTTCACCTAACCCCGTGCCCCCTGTTTTCATTTCAGCCCCTAAACAGGGTCCCAAAACAACATACATCTACAAGTTAACGAAATTTGGCTAAAACTCTTGAAACCATTCGCTTTGTCAGAAATTTATTTTCTTCTTCTTCTTCTTTTCTTTTCTTCTTCTTCTAAAACCCCCTTTTATAAGGACTTGTAATGAATGACTGCTGCTGATGGCACGCGTCGGGTGTCTGAAGCGTGGGCGTTTGACGCCGGAAGCTGTTGAAATAACCGCGAAATTCAATGAGTTGCTGGAAACAATCTCGAGGTGAAGAGGTCGGTCGACACAACTCGGACATGAGAAAGTCCTAAAAACAAGAATGTTAAAACAGGAACATGTAGAGAGCATGCCTGTAAAAATCTTCAAAGAAGTTGGAGTTTCAACTAGTGTTCGAGGTTGAATATTTACGTTGGACGGAGAAGTCCACTGAATTCTAAAAACAGAAAACAGGAAGATATTAATTTGAAAGGCAAATGTGCCTTTAGAAAAGACAAAACGAAGTGTGTTTCGAAAGATGTCTCCAAATGAAGAGTTGACGTGAAAGAGTGCCACTATTCTCAAAAGGAGTCGATCGAAGAAACGATGCGATGTTAATGAAAAAAAATGAACAATCAAAGGGAAACAAATCAGCGCGAACTAAAAGGACTTTTCTATATTCTTCTGGTATTTTTTTATTTTACTAACAAAATTCTTACAAGTAAGTCTTTCTCTTTTTCTGACATGCCTTTCCTAGCAAAGTTAATAAGCCTTCGGGCAGCATAATTAGGACTTTATTTATGCAGCCTTTCCGTGTGTCCATCGGAACTTAAATTCAGTCTATGAAGTGAACTTTGAGCCATGAACTTTCTGCCGAACTCATTTTGCCTTTTTTTTCTTTCTTCAATAAATTATTTGTTGTTTAAAATAGCTTGTTCTTTCTCTTACTGTTTGCTTTATTGTCTAGTTATTGCCCGAGGTCTTTTACGTGTATCGGTTTTGGCCTGTACGTGGTTAAAATTGCGATAGCTTTCAAAGACGGCATCTCTTAATATTATAAGTTGTATACTTACATATACACTTGTATACTAATATCATTTTGCTTCTTTATCTTTATTTCACACTTTGTAGAATAAATACTTTTACATGTTGTTTCTAATTGTGAATGTCTTAAATATGAAATTATCTTGAGAATAATCGACTCATTCTGACTGTTTTATGTTTTCTTATACTTTTTTACCGATGAAATATCATTAACTGTTTGATTGTATCAATCACTGTGCAGAATTTTCAAACTATTCGACTTACTTAGTTTGTGATTTGTCGCTGTCGTCTGCCACCTTAAAACTGTTTCCGATCAGCGAAAATCTGTTGCGATTTTTCGACACGTCTTCTCCTTCTTTCGTTCGGTAGTCATCTTTCTTCCGGTTGCAGTTTCCACAGATTCCGGTCAACTTGTTGGAAAATGTATTCGGAACTTTCACTGAAACTCGATGTTTTCCGTCAAACTGAACGCGGAGACCCCATGTTGTTGTAACTGTAACCCACCCACCAGAATATGTGATCGCGTATCCCAAATCGCTGTTGATTGGAAGTGATCTTTTCTCTCCATTCACCTACAATGATGGTAAAATACATAGATAATCTTGTATACTTGAACGTTTATTATTACAAAATAATACGTATTTATCTTTTTTACGTTACAGCAATTTTATATGTAAATTGATGTTACCTTTCTACTTTTATCTTTGCATGTAATTCATTTTTAAATCAACCACGAAAAACTTAAAACACGTAATATACACTGCATAAATCAGAGTTCATTTTACAAACACTTAATTCTATGTTTATTACAATTTAATAAACTCAAATATCGAATAATTGTAAAAATCAGCTACTTGAATAAATAAAACAAAAAACATCAATTTTATATGTAAACCAATGTTTTGTTTTTTACCCCATCAATATCGTTACTTGTTCATGAATAATTTAGGAAATTGTTGTACTTACGAGTATTATATTTCGTGGTAAAAGTCGAATTGTAACACTGTTTATTTTTACATCAACTATTCGAGTATAAGATACTCGCGTGTTTCCACGGTGTTCATTCTTAACTTCAACAGCAAAGAAATGGGGTGCTCCTGTCGTGTTTGTAGCCAAGGTATATTTGCAAATTCCCATGAAATGAATCATCTGTCCGTCAAATGTCCGATAATGTGGATCACCGGATGCTGAGCAGTAACAATCTGGTCCTCCTAAAAAAATAAACATGTTAATATTTGATGAAAATTAGATTCCAGTCCAATTTTAAAGTGAGTACTTATAAAAATGGCAGACATTTTGTATTAGTAGCGCCATCTATATGTCATGATCGTGACTTATAAAATTACGTCAGTAGTGATTAGTAAGATATGAAATTTTGGACAGTGAATTTTGTATCCTTCGAATCATATTTAATAGATATCTTTGTTAAAAGTAATATATCTTTTTCTCAACATTAAATAAATACGAAATTTGATATGGTGTAAAAGACACGTTTGGAAAAAGAAATATCCCAAGTTATTGGTAAGATATAAAATTCTGCATCATAAATTCTGCATCATCAGATGCGTTGAATTGATAAACTTTATTCGAATCACATTTCAAGGCTGCAAATATAAATTGTGAATTTGAGAATATACATTCAAAATGTAATGAATTACAATTATATTACTATATATATATATATATATATATATATATATTTATATATAATTTATATTAGTTTGTTCGTTAATAATGTTAAATGCCAAATACAAACTCATTCAAGAACCCTGCAGAGTTACTGACCTTAGACCGATTACCAAGCAGCCAGGACCGGGCCCGGATTCAATCTTTATTTAAACTCCCTTTGAATTGATTTAAAGTTATTTAATCCAGGCCTTGAATTTAAATTTTATGTGCTTTTTAACCTCTTTATTTTGTCCTAAGTATCATCCATAAACCCATTTCTCTCTTTAACATTCTCTAGAAGACACATAATTAACCCTCAAAACAGTCACGGCCAAATATACGCCCCTCATAAATATTGACTGACGGGATTTGTATGAAAATATTTTTTATTTTTTTATATTTTAAAATCTTTTCCATTTTTAAATCTCAACTTTTACATTTCACCCCCTTTTTGAAACCTTATGAAACTCCCTAACACTAATTTTAAATAAATATACATAACACTCTAAACAATTAACGCATCCAAACGAGATTAACATTTCTTAAGAGAGCCGGATGGTTAAGCCATTCTGAACTTGAAACCGACGATACTGATGTACTAATTTTTCTGTACCAATATATATATAGAGAGAGAGAGAAAAGAGGGTAGTGCAGTATTAGTGCAGTTCCAACGAGAGAAAAGTATATATGTAAAGGAGTAAGGCTACTAACATTTGTAGAATCTTTTTTTCAACATTTATTTATTATTCTGTTGTTTTACCATTTTATAATGTTATATAACGCGTTTCAAGCGGTGTTCCGCTTTCATCAGATATGAAAATCCATTTGAAGAAATGTCTTTCGATTTGAGCAAATGTCTCATTTGAGGAATTTGTTATTGTTTTTGCGCATGCGTGGGTTTGCGGGTGTGTGGGTATCTTTTATTTTTTATTTTTTATTTGCCATTTTTCCTGCTTCTCTTGGTCAAGTGCGTGTTACCCATCGGTCATCCCAGCCTTCTAGGGTGCGACGGATTTCTTTTGAAATTTAATACTTTTTATTATTCTTGGAGACGACAAAAAGCAATAAAAAGTATTAAATTTCAAAAGAAATCCGGCGCACCCTAGAAGGCTGGGATGACCGATGGGTAACACGCACTTGACCAAGAGAAGCAGGAAAAATGGCAAATAAAAAATAAAAAATAAAAGATACCCACACACCCGCAAACCCACGCATGCGCAAAAACAATAACAAATTCCTCAAATGAAACATTTGCTCAAATCAAAAGACATTTCTTCAAATGGATTTTCATATCTGATGAAAGCGGAACACCGCTTGAAACGCGTTATATAACATTATAAAATGGTAAAACAACAAAATAATAAATAAATGTTGAAAAAAAGATTCTACAAATGTTGGTAGCCTTACTCCTTTTACATATATACTTTTCTCTCGTTGGAACTGCACTAATACTGCACTACCCTCTTTTCTATATATAACTACAACGAAAGAATGCCACCAACAAGTAGAAAATCCTTGGAAGACCTACTGGAACTCCAGAAAATCCACAACAACAAACAAGAACTTCTCGAGGAAGAATTTCGAAAACTCAACGAGAAAGTGGATACGGTACTTCATCTTTTATCCAATCAACAAAACAAGGAACAAGACAACATCAAAGAAACAATTATACAACTACTTGCACCCCGGCACGAATTCATAGAACACTACAGACTAGCATATATCCAGGAGGAATCGTTAAAAACGAAAGAACAAAACCTCTAAATATGGGGAGCCCTCCTAAAACTAAGGAAAATGGCTTTCTACCATACAATAAAAAGTAGTGATACCGCATCCACATATAAAACATTTCTGGAGATGGAGGAACAATTCATCCCAAAAAAAATCCGAGAAAAAATAAACCCACAGGACACGGAAGAACACAAAAGAATAAAAAAAGCCCTAAATATATCCAAACTACAAGCCGAAATCGACATACAAGAAGACAACAAAATACACTTCACAAAAAAATACACGGAAATCGACAACAAAATTTCCACTCAAATCAAAGAAACATGCCCCACAGAAACTCATCAATTCCTATCAGAACTCTGGGAATCCGTATGCAAAGAGGAGGAAGAAAAATCCAGGAATATTGTCCAAAGAAAAATATCCTGGCTAAGAAGCCTACCCGATAAAGAAAAGACAGAACAAACATCATACATGAACCAAAACAACAACCCAGAACAAGACCCAATGGAAAACACCCACACACGACATACACAAAACCAGTGGATAACACAAAACAGAGGTAAGAAGAAAAACACATACCACACACAAACATACTCACACAACAAATCCAGTTACTCACAAGGAAACAACATAAATATACCCACATTATTTACCCACTCCTCTCAACAGTTTCACTCCAAATCTTCATTAAACTCACCCCGCAACCACACTCACACACATACACACAACAAATACAACATAAACACACATACACCTCAACCATACACTAACCCTTACGAATACGGGCCAACACAATACAAACCTAAATACTTTCACCCACACCAACCAATACAATAAAAAAACCTATCATACACCCTACACCACACAAACAAACCACCACAAAATACCCTTACCAAAATCACCCAAGTAAACCTTACAACACTTACCCACACCCACCACACCAACAGATGAAACCTTCATACAACACCATCCCACCTTACCACACACAACAAAACAGACCCTACAACTACCCAACACACCAATGGATACAATCGAAATACTCCAAACACTACCCACATCATCAAACAAAACAACCATATAACAATTCCTACAGACATAAACTTACACAACAATACAGACCCCACAACTACGTCCACCATCAAGAACCTCTACCAAGATACCCCAACCCGAAACAACTAACTCACAATAATAACACATTCAAATATACCAAAATAAACCTTTTTAACAACACACACAACGCCAATTATAACAACACGCACGACACTAATTTTGCCAGAAAACAACACAATCCTCTAAAACACACACACTATATAGAAAACAATCAGTCTTCAACAACTCCTCAAATCAACGAAACAAACAACACTCATGCTCATTTTTTAGAAACCCCTCCCCGGACAACAATCCCAGATTAGACAATTTAACACCCAAAATTATCAATTTATCCACATACACATTTACAAAGGAGGAAATAGAAATACTAGAATTAGGCCTCAAATTCTGCCCAACTCCCAAAAGTAATATCACGGAACTGAGGAAGGACCTTAAAGAATTTGAACGCAAATTTAGACTAATAGAAACACTAAACAATAAAGAAAACAAAACAGATCAGTCATTAGTGAGAAACAAATCAACATATTTCCCTAACAAACACAACAATACGAAAGAACTAAACACCTACTTTGAAAACCTATGGAACATCAACCCTCAGAGTAAAACTAAACCTACTAGTAACCTAACATCTAAACAAAAACCAAGCACTAGATAACATCCTAAATAATAATAACATAATTATAAAAGAAGCTGACAAAGGCAGTGCGGTAGTCATCATGGACAAACATTACTATAAATCGAAAATTACAGAGGTACTAGAAAACAATGATTACTACAAATCAATTAGCACCAACATTGATAACAACACCATTTCAAAAATCACAAAACTTTGCACAACATACAATAATATACTAACAAAAAAAGAAAAAGATTTCCTAACAAATTTCATGATTAAAACAAACAACTTCTACGGACTACCTAAGATGCATAAATCAAATGAGATAAGGAATGCCATCAACACACAGGCATCAGAATATATTAGTGTCCCGAGTCCCAGTGACCTTACATTTAGACCCATAGTAGCAGGACCATCATGCCCAACAAGCAGGCTGAGTAACTTAATTGACATATTACTACAACCAAGTCGCTACATAAGAGACGACATAAACTTCCTAGGCTCCTTACCACAAATAGTAAATCCCGGGACTAAATTAGTTACATTTGACGTCAGCAGCTTATATAGCAACATTCCCCATGACTTAGGTAAACACGCCATATCCCACTGGATAGACAAACACCCACAAATACTACACCACAGATTCACCAAACAATTCATCCTCGACAGCATAGACGTTATTCTCAACAACAACTCCTTTGAGTTTAATAACAAAAACTACATCCAGATTCTAGGTACAGCAATGGGAACCAAAATGGCACCAACATATGCCACCCTAACACTGGCCTACCTAGAGAAGATCTTATATGAAAAGATAGAAGAAATATATGGACAGAATATTCAAACTCTCTTCATAAAATCTTGGAAAAGATACCTGGATGATTGTTTTATCCTCTGGGAACCCACATGGGGGGACATCAATAAATTACACAGCATACTACAGAACCTACACCCCAAGATTAAATTCACCATTGAACACAGTCAAACAGAACTACCCTTCTTAGATGTATTGATCCAAATTAAAAACACTCACATATTAACAGACATCTACCACAAACCGACAGATACCCAACAATATCTCCATTTTAGAAGCCATCACCCCAAAAGCTGCCTAAAATCTATACCCTACTCCCTAGCACGCAGGATCTGTACTATAGTCAGTGACAAAGATCTCCGGATTGTCCGACTGGACGAACTACGGAAAACTTTAAAAAGAAGAGGATACCCGCTACAAATAATATATAAAGGTATAGAACTAGCAGAAAACATCCCATTAGAACAATTACGAATCCCCAAAAAACGAAACAAAGAACAAATATTAGCATACATCTCTACACACAACAAAAACAATCCAGAATTATTCACAGAAATAACAAGAAACCTAACCCTACTCAACCATAACAACAAACTAAACGACATATTAAAAACAACGAAAATAATAAAAAGCAAACGCTAACCGAAAAACCTCAAACAAATTTTAACCTCATCTAAACTCAACCAACACACAATACAAGGGGTCACAAAATGCAACAAGGAAAGATGTGGGGTCTGTGACATCATAATGGAGGGGAACTCATACCCAACACAAACATTCACAATAAAAAAGACCTTAACTGCACCTCCAAGAACGTTGTCTATGTGCTAGAATGTACAACATGTAATGAGGCTTATATAGGTGCGACAAAAACATTTAATAATAGAGTATCTTTACATAAAAGCAACATTAAAATCAAAGAAAACCGTAAATTATTCGTGTCCCAACATGTGCACTCATGCAGCGGAGGAAAATTCAAAATAATGCCAATTTTCCAAAGCCAAGACTACACTTACTTACTAACACAAGAAAAAAACTTCATACTTAAATTTAATCCAACATTAAACAGATCATAACTCTAACAACACACACTTTGATAACACTTTATCCACCTCTAGTTAAGTACAAACATAAATAACTATTTATAGTTATCTATAGACTGGAAAATTATTATTCAAGGAAAATAATCTTAATACATAACTTCTTATTGCGCACTTCTACACAGCTATGAGTCAAATAGCAACTTGTGTTAAATGAATCAATTACAATAGACATTAAATTTGCACATTAAATACCGGACTATGAAATCGGCCAAACCAAGTTCAAATCTATTTGGACCGTTTGCATTAACTTATCTTTTGCAAATATGTGTATATATGTGTGTATGTATGTGTATATATATATATATATATATATATATATATATATATATGTGTATGTATGTATGTGTATATAATTCAACCTTTATCCCCCTCTCTGTCACTATAACCACGCACCTGTGTGTGTGCGCGCGTGGGTGTGTGTGTGCGTATTTATGTGTGTGTGTGTATGTATCGCTCACCTATTCACAAGACTCAAGATTAGACCACACACATACGGGCGCACACACACGCAGGCGCGACTTCGTTCTTTGAGACGACAAAAAAGCAATAAAAAGTATTAAATTTCAAAAGAAATCCGGCGCACCCTAGAAGGCTGGGATGACCGATGGGTAACACGCACTTGACCAAGAGAAGCAGGAAAAATGGCAAATAAAAAATAAAAGATACCCACACACCCGCAAACCCACGCATGCGCAAAAACAATAACAAATTCCACAAATGAAACATTTGCTCAAATCGAAAGACATTTCTTCAAATGGATTTTCATATCTGATAAAAGCGGAACACCGCTTGAAACGCGTTATATAACATTATAAAATGGTAAAACAACAGAATAATAAATAAATGTTGAAAAAAAGATTCTACAAATGTTGGTAGCCTTACTCCTTTACATATATATATATATATATATATATATATATATATATATATATATATATAATCTTAATGTATCCATTTCCTTCATTATATTTTATTCTGGGCATTTTTCTGAACATGTTTAACGGCCGTTGTATTGTCGGTTGATATTTTGAAAGTAAAATAATTGGTTTAATAAACATACAACACTTTGAAACTCTTCTCCAATTAGCAGCAATTCCTGATTCTTCACATTCACGTACAAATCCTTCAATCGATTCGCAGAAAACGTCGTTGCTATTGTCTTTGCTTCCCTGATACATACACGTGTCTATTTTGCATGATTCAATGTATTCTTTGACGCGTATCGGGCCGAGCTTATTCCTGCATGCACCGAAAGTTGCATGTATGATGACGTCACATCTTTGTGTTTGCGCTGGTGGGCATTTCATAAAAAATAAAAGTAGACATCAGTTATGATACAAAACAAACGAATTTAGGAAAACGCGTTAAAATTAGTTTTCATATATTTTGTCGAAAATTCCTTCCACGACAAGGGGGTAGTAAATAGATCAGAGTTGGGTGAGGTGTAAAAAATTTCGAAATATTGTTAAATCGCGACCCTTACTAAGTCAGAAGTCAAGGAGCAAAAAAAGATTATCTTTATTAGAAATAACACTTAAAAATGTAACAATCAACATAACTCTGCAAATCTCACCTGCCAGAATGGAGAAATGCTCTTAAATAATCAGTAATCGACAGATATACAGATTACGCAGCATGATGGATTAAAAACAAAACCAGGGGCGTTACTAGGTTTAGACTTTCAGCAAGTCAAAAGTCACTTCGATCACGAACAACCTTATGACACGTATTTTTCTCACAATTTACAAGAGTATTTTTTTTAGATTATTCAACAATCTACTTCTTCAGATATCAGGTCTGTTTGTAGACATCGATGATCATGGCTCTCCATTCATTTGAATATTTCGTTTCACCATAATGTTCTTTGAAAAAACGTTACCTATAGTGGGTTGCAATTACCTTTTATAGGGGCAGTGCTCTTACAGAGCAGGAAGTTTTTCTTCATTATGAACGCATAAAATTAGAGAATATGTAACTAATAAGGAAATCATTTTGGCTGTTTATTTTCTGTTCACCTATATTTTTGCTACATCTGTAGGATCATAAACTGCGTGATTGTATAATAAATCTGTTTAAACATGATATACGTGTATTTGTCTATAATAAAAGTGTAGGATCTGAAAACTTACTTAGTTTGTGGTTTGTCTCTGTCGTCTGCCACCTTAAAACTGTTTCCGATCAGCGAAAATCTGTTGCGATTTTTCGACACGTCTTCTCCTTCTTTCGTTCTGTAATCATCCTTCTTTCGGTTGCAGTTTCCACAGATTCCGGTCAACTTGTTGGAAAATGTATTCGGAACTTTCACTGATACTCGATGTTTCCCATCAAACTGAACGCGGAGACCCCATTTTGTTGAAACCGTAACCCAGCCACCAGAATATGTGATCGCGTATCCCAAATCGCTGTTGATTGGAAGTGACCTTTTTTCTCCATTCACCTACAATGATGGTAAAATACATGGATAATCGTGTATACCTGAGAGTTTATTATTACAAAACAATACTTATTTTCTTTCTACTCCAATGTTTAACGTTACAGCAATTTTATAAGTAAATCAATGTTGTCTTTCTACTTTTATATTTGCATGTAATTCATTTTTAAATCAACCACGAAAAACTTAAAACACGTAATATACACTGCATAAATAAGAGTCATTTCACAAACAATTAATTCTATGTTTATTACAATTTAATAAACTCAAATATCGAATAATTGTAAAAATCAGCTACTTAAATTAATTTTTAAAAAAACAGCAATTTTATATGTAAACCAATGTTTTGTTTTTTACCCCATCAATATCGTTACTTGTTCATGAATAATGTAGGAAATTGTTGTACTTACGAGTATTATATTTCGTGGTAAAAGTCGAATTGTAACACTGTTTATTTTTACATCAACCATTCGAGTATAAGATACTCGCGTGTTTCCACGGTGTTCATTTTTAACTTCAACAGCAAAGAAATGGGGTGCTCCTGTCGTGTTTGTAGCCAAGGTATATTTGCAAATTCCCATGAAATGAATCATCTGTCTGTCAAATGTCCGATAATGTGGATCACCGGATGCTGAGCAGTAACAATCTGGTTCTCCTGAAAAAACAAACATGTTAACATTTTAATGTCAATTTGACGCACGTGGGTGAATATCAAAAGTGGTAATGTTGTTAACAGTGAATATTTCACGAGTCAACTTAACTGCCGGTTTATTTTTGATTTCAACGTTTTTCCCATAATTAAAACTTCTGACTACTTTTTAAAATTAAATAAATAATTCATACGGCGGCGATTTTCGCCACGACTTACGAAAAAGATAAGTTTTATTTCACCATAGACTAAGTAACTACGATGAATTTCTATGTGCATTTACGTATTGTTTTTATTGTAAAAAAAATACAAATTATGTTTTTAAGTACAAGTAATGCGGTTTGAACCCCGTTTATGTCTACCTTTTAAATATAACTCTCTACCTCGCAATGTTTGTTTGTAAAAACAATTCAACTTTGCATTAAAATTCGTCGTTACATGTAGCAGTTGAAATTATTGACAATTACTACTGTTGTTATTATATCACAAGAAAAATATTCAATTTAATGGTTAATTTAGTGAAATGATGAGAAATAGTCCTAACATTTATCTTAAACTATAGTGAAAAATCAGTTTTAAAATTGCTGTTTAAACTGTTTATCAAACTGAAATTATATAAACGTACTGTTGAAAAGAAATATCTAATTTAATTGCTTTAGGGACTTATCTTTAATTATTTTTTATAATCAGATTTCTTAACAAAACTTATTTATTTTTTATATCAATGAATGAAAACTATTTTTTTCTTAAATAACTAAAACATTTTTGATCCGACGCAAATTACTTCTAAATCCGACTAAAGAATAATTGTCTGTAATATTTTCGTTCATTTAATTAATGTTTTCTGTATTAAAAGCAGATATTTCTTTTATAATTTCATTTCATAAGATTAAAATAACCGACAGAATAACGATGACGATTAAAATAAATTGTTATTAAATATTTGTCCTTATTTATTTCATTACTCTTTATTTCACAAAGCCATAACAGTTAGGTTAAAAAAACATAAGCCGGCAAAATAACGAACCTTCGTTATTTTGCCGGTCCCGGCAGAATAACGAGGGCTCGTTATTTTGCCGGTCCCGGCAAAATAACGAAGGGGTCGTTATTTTGCCGGGACCCGCAAAATAGCCTCTTCCTTAACAATATTATATCCGTGATTATGTAACAAACCAGAAACCATGTCGGTTTATATTTCGCAATAAATTATTTCATGCATAATATTAAATGTCACAATTTATATTTTCACCTATAAACACCATCCAGGCAACTGTTACATAGAGAATGGCTTTGTGTGAGACTAGGACAGTCCAGATGTCGAATTTTTAAAACGAAAGGTTAAATGTTTACATGAATGAGTTTAGGAACGGACGGTTAATTATTGACAGATAACGCATCGTAATTTAAAATCTTAGAAGACATTATGCTTGAGCGCGCTCGGTTTATAACATTTGTAAGCAATGACAACACAACTGTGACGCACAACCTTCTAGATGATCCTCTGTATTTCTCCTCTGATGATAAGATCTCGATCTTTGAAAAGCCTTGGCTTAAGGAAAGAATAATAAACACTAGTTTATTACTGAATACACCTTGCATTGAACAATTGAAATTTCGAAATAAATTTGGACAATCGTCGCATATTTATCACTCTTTTTTCTTCTATCTCTCTCTCTCTCTCTCTCTCTCTATATATATATATATATATATATATATATATATATATATATATATATATGAACATGAGAGAAGGAATATCGAATTTTTTTATACATTCATCGACATTTCGTCTTTATACAAAGACTTTCTCAAGACGACTGATTTGATCTCATACATAAAACTCCAAATCCGAAAGTATAAATAGCCTAGAGAAGAATGACATGGAAAGTAATTATATGAATATAATTCGAGAATATTATCCAGTATCTTTGAGAAATGTGATTATAGAAATCATTGTTATCATTAAAAGATAGTAAGAAATATTTAATGAAGCAATTACTTACCCTTTCCACAATCTTTTCCAATAAATCCTTTCTTGCAGTCACATGTGTATATTTGACCGTCTCTGTTGCAAGTTCCGCCATTTTTACATAGTCCGAATCCCCACGGATCAACTTTATAAAAATGTGAAAATTTAAATAATTATTAACATTACGTTCGCATTAATTAGATTTTAAGCGGCGTTTTCTCATAACAAATGAATATAGTCATACACACTCATGAGTAATAACATTTTTATACGATTGATTATTTTCAATCATCTCATATTCTTCATCATTCAAGTTACGGTGAATATATCTCATAAACGCGTATACTCGAATGGCTGTTAACTTTGATAAGTGTTTACGTATTAGTAAACATATTAGCCAGATATATTTGAAAGTTGTGAGGTTTGGACAAAAATATTTAATGAAGAAATTACTTACCTTTTTTGGCTAAGATCAAAGTGTAGTATCTGTTCCGATGGATACTGCACCCCATAGACTGGTATTGTCTTGGCCTCCGGGGCTTGATTTACGCCGGTCTATGGGTCTGTCGTGTGCAGTTCTAGGAGGTCCACCCTCGCAGGCTTCGCCTCCCCTCTTTGGGGAGGAGTAAGTTTATTGCTTACTGCCTGAGGCGCCCCTACCGAGGAATGCCGACGGGGCTGCCCAGTCAATTTTTAAACCCCACTTTCCCGACCCGACCTTGGGTCACATCTTACTTGTGGGAGTAAGATAAAAACTGGCCTTGTGCCTAACTCCTAGAGAGGAGTAAATCAATACTTACATTTCTCACAATGTGTCCCAATAAATCCTTTGTTGCAGTCACATGTGTATTTTTGTCCGTCTCTTTTGCAAGTTCCACCATTTTTACAAGGTTTCAATCCACACGGATCCACTTTAAAACATGTGAAAGTACAAATAATTATAAAAATTACGTTGACATCTTATTTAGGATTTTAGCGGCGTTTTATGATGTAAACATATATATTTACGACAATATAAAGTATATACATATGCATATATAATCATAATAAAGAAAGAAAAAGAAAATACAAGCAGACAAAATACGTTTCAAAAATCTTCAGACGATATTTGTATATATGTTTTTATTTTTACATCTATATATAAGTTCGTATGTATGTTTGCGAGTGTATAAATGGATGTGTGTGTTGTGTGTGTGAGTGTGTCTCGGTGTGTGTGCATGTGATTGAGGAAGAGGATATAAGTGTGTATGTATGTTTGTGAGTATTAGCGTGAGTGTATGTATGTATGAGTGTGTCTCGGTGTCTATGCGTGTGGTTAAAGAAGAAGAGACGGTCGAGTCTAGTCGATCCCGGAAATAGTTTGAGCATGACCGACTTTCTTGTGCGTTGATAGATAGGCGTCAAAATTGTCATCTAGTGGAAAAGGGTTTCTCGTCTGAAGAGTTTTTAAATACATATATATATATATATATATATATATATGTATATATATATATATATATATATATATATATATATGGGGTAAGGTGCACGATAAGTCATGAAAATGAAATGCCGTGGTAGACAAAATGTGTGAAAAAAGGAAAACCGGTTAAAATGCAGGTAAAAAAAACAAGAGATTTGACCGGTTTCGTTCGTATAAACGAACGTCTTCAGAAAAGTGAAGATTTGGAAAAAAAATATTTTGAAAGTCACACACATGGAAGAAGGAAACGTTGATCCGATCGGACCATATGAGAAGACTTTTTGCGACATTGAAATATGATTTGAAAAGTAGGTGACATATTCTTCTTTATTTCTTTTTCCTTATTTTTTTAATTTATTTTTATTTATTTTCTTTTTCTTTTCGTACCTACGGAGCTAGTACAGGGGAGTCGGTAGGCGGAGGGGGTGAATGTATAAGAGTGAAAGAAGACAGAGAAACTAGCCAGGATAAGCACACATAAAGTGGAAGATATATATAATAAGCATGATTACAATTATCTACGTAAATATATATAAGTATAAATAAACACAACCTAACCAATCACACATAGGAGCGGGGATGAAATTGATACACCGAACGCAAGCCCCCCAAAATAAACAAATATATATATCATATATATATATATATATATATATATATATATATGCATATGTATGTATGTGTTACATTTATAAATAAATCGTTTCTTGCAGTCACATCTGCTTTGCACGTTCCACCATTCCAATGCACACGGATCTACTTTAAGCCAAAGGAAACGTATTATAATAATCCAAATTACTTAACATTTAAGTTTTTAATTAAAGTTTTGTCACGAAAGCACATCTCTGTTTATATATATGTCTCTCTCTTTCTCTGTCTGTCTATCTGTCTGTCTGTCAGTCTCTCTTTCTCTCTCACTTTCTCTCTCTCTCTCTCTATATATATATATATTTATATGTATATATATACATTCAATGTATGTGTGTATGTATTTGTTTGTTCTCTATAGAAAATCTACATAAATCTAAAAGTGTATATTCATGTAAAATATAATGAGGAAGACAATGGAAGTGTTCCTTAATCTCTACATGTGTCCCCACCTGTGTGGTTTTGATTCTATCTTCCGATTAAAACAAATTATATTAAAATCGAATAATCTATTTTTTAATTTTAATATGATAAAATGTAAGTGAAGAATGTTTGTATATTCAGTACGCAAATTGTCTCCGTTCGTCTGTTTATCTGCCTGCCCTTCTCTCTTCGTCACTCTTTCTCTCTCTTTATCGCCGTATCTATATCTATCTATATATTAATAGAGAACGCTACCTTTTTTGTTTCATTTTACTTCAGTTGAAGTTCTCACAAAACAAGGGGGCCCTTCCTGGGGCTAAAACTTGATCTCTATATGAACTACATAGGTATTCGAATACTCTATTACAATTCTCCTTGATTTCTGAAACATTGAGCTGGTAAAGGAAGAGGTCTCTACATTTCTGACAACTTAAATCAAACGTTTTTTATTACCTCATTTTCAATATGATGTATATACTTAAAACTATATATGGAAATGTGTAAGATTTTAATAAAATCATTCACTGAAAACAACATGAAAACAAAAAGAAAAATGCCATATTCACTTTGAATGAGACAGACTACTGATGATAATCAAAATTAATATTCTTTTCTAGATTGTTTCTTCATCCTGAGGAAGTTTTTCAATAAAGATGTTGATGAATACATAACTAACATAGTTTTTAGCTTTGATTTTTTCATTATACATATCTATATACAAAATTAGATGTAGAGAAACGGCCGGAATCAATGGAAATCGCATGACTGGAGTTATCGATTTCAAATCAACAAAATAGCGCAGACAAATAGAATAGTTCCCCAAATATAATACGTAATCGATAAACTAAGTTCAAATAGTAACATTTATTATATTGTTTTAGGGTTAAGGGGTAGTGTTTATTGTATTGTATTTTTTAATTTAAAGTTTAATACAAAATATATCTCAAATCAATGCATAACTTCCTAATAAAAACAAGAAAAAAAAAACAAAAAAACAATTGAATACCTGTTGATACGCATTTCCCGCCTTGGAGATGAAATCCCTTATTACACACACAACCACGGACTCCATCGACAAGACCACATACACTATTGGCTCCACATGGTTTCATCTTTTCTGTCTTCACCTTACCGTTGAGTAGGCAGGTTATTTCCGATTGGCATTTCGCACCAGTAACAACTTCGTTAAGCTGTAATGAATAAATCAGTCAAAAAGACATTATAAGATGTTTCGCAAAAGCAAAAAGAAAATCTTATGATATACAGTCAAATTTACAAAAGACCATTTGTTGCAATTTATATTTAGAATGGACCATTTTTCAAAATTTATATTTACAATGAACAATTTGTTGCAATTTATATTTACAATGTACCATTTTTTGCAATTTATATTTACAATGTACCATTTTTTTAAATTTGTATTTACAATGGACCATTTGTTGTAATTTATATTTACAATGTACCATTTGTTGCAATTTGTATTTACAATGGACCATTTTTTGAAATTTATATTTACAATGAACCATTTGTTGCAATTTATATTTACAATGGACCATTATTTGAAATTTATATTTACAATGAACCATTTGTTGCAATTTATATTTACAATGTACCATTTTTTTAAATTTGTATTTTGAATGGACCATTTGTTGCAATTTATATTTACAATGAACTATTTGTTGCAATTTATATTTACAATGAACCATTTGTTGCAATTTGTATTTACAATAGACCATTTGTTGCAATTTATATTTACAATGGACCATTTGTTGCAATTTGTATTTACAATAGACCATTTGTTGCAATTTATATTTACAATGGACCATTTGTTGCAATTTGTATTTACAATGGACCATTTTTTGAAATTTATATTTACAATGAACCATTCGTTGCAATTTATATTTACAATGGACCATTTTTTGAAATTTATATTTACAATGAACCATTTGATGCAATTTGTATTTACAATGGACCATTTGTTGCAAGTTGTATTTACAATGGACCATTTGTAGCAATTTGTATTTACAATGGACTATTTTTTAAAATTTATATTTACAATGGACCATTTTTTGAAATTTGTATTTACAATGGACCATTTGTTGCAATTTATATTTATAATGGACCATTTTTTGCAATTTATATTTACAATGAACCATTTGTTGCAATTAATATTTATAATAGACCATTTGTTGCAATTTATATTTACAATGTACCATTTTTTTAAATTTGTATTTACAATGGACCATTTGTTGTAATTTATATTTACAATGAACCATTTGTTGCAATTTGTAGTTACAATGGACCATTATTTGCAATTTATATTTACAATGTACCATTTTTTTAAATTTGTATTTACAATGGACCATTTGTTGTAATTTATATTTACAATGTACCATTTGTTGCGATTTGTATTTACAATGTACCATTTTTTTAAATTTATATTTACAATGGACCATTTTTTGAAATTTATATTTACAATGAACCATTTGTTGCAATTTATATTTACAATGGACCATTATTTGAAATTTATATTTACAATGAACCATTTGTTGCAATTTATATTTACAATGTACCATTTTTTTAAATTTGTATTTACAATGGACCATTTGTTGCAATTTATATTTACAATGAACTATTTGTTGCAATTTATATTTACAATGAACCATTTGTTGCAATTTGTATTTACAATGGACCATTTGTTGCAATTTATATTTACAATGGACCATTTGTTGCAATTTGTATTTACAATGGACCATTTTTTGAAATTTATATTTACAATGAACCATTTGTTGCAATTTATATTTACAATGGACCATTTTTTGAAATTTATATTTACAATGAACCATTTGATGCAATTTGTATTTACAATGGACCATTTGTTGCAAGTTGTATTTACAATGGACCATTTGTAGCAATTTGTATTTACAATGGACCATTTTTTTAAATTTGTATTTACAATGGACCATTTTTTGAAATTTGTATTTACAATGGACAATTTGTTGCAATTTACATTTACAATGAACCATTTGTTGCAATTTA
Organism: Sepiola atlantica; assembly: GCA_963556195.1. Taxonomy (NCBI): domain Eukaryota; kingdom Metazoa; phylum Mollusca; class Cephalopoda; order Sepiida; family Sepiolidae; genus Sepiola; species Sepiola atlantica. Next base: position 199,108 of record CAUVYP010000143.1, on the reverse strand, counting down.
TATTTACAATGAACCATTTGTTGCAATTTATATTTACAATGGACCATTTTTTGAAATTTATATTTACAATGGACCATTTGTTGCAATTTGTATTTATAATGAACCATTTGTTGCAATTAATATTTATAATGGACCATTTGTTGCAATTTATACTTACAATGGACCATTTTTTGAAATTTATATTTACAATGAAACATTTGTTGCAATTTATATTTACAATGGACCATTTTTTTAACTTTATATTTACAATGGACCATTTTTTGCAATTTATATTTACAATGAACCATTTGTTGCAATTTGTATTTACAATGGACCACTTGTTGCAATTTGTATATACAATGGACCATTTTTTGAAATTTGTATTTACAATGGACCATTTGTTGCAATTTATATTTATAATGGACCATTTTTGGCAAGTTGTATTTACAATGAACCATTTGTTGCAATTTATATGTATAATGGACCATTTGTTGCAATTAATATTTATAATGAACCATTTGTTGCAATTTATATTTACAATGGACCATTTGTTGCAATTTGTATTTACAATGGACCATTTTTTGAAATTTGTATTTACAATGGACCATTTGTTGCAATTTATATTTACAATGGACCATTTTTTGCTATTTACATTTACAATGAACCATTTATTGCAATTTATATTTATAATGAACCATTTGTTGCAATTTATATTTACAATGGACCATTTGTTGCAATTTGTATTTACAATGGACCATTTTTTGAAATTTGTATTTACAATGGACCATTTTTTGAAATTTGTATTTACAATGGACCATTTTTTGCAATTTACATTTACAATGAACCATTTGTTGCAATTTATATTTACAATGGAACATTTGTTGCAATTTATATTTACAATGCACCATTTGTTGCAATTTGTATTTACAATGGACCATTTGTTGCAATTTGTATTTACAATGGACCATTTTTTGACATTTGTATTTACAATGGACTATTTGTTGGAATTTATATTTACTGCTGTGAAGTTGTTCCACAGTAAATAATAAATAAAGGAAGTCAAGTCGAGGGTTGGTTTAACAGGTGTATTAACAAAGTAAGAAAGTGACTAGCTCTTGGCTAGACAGTTACAAGACTGTGCTTTGTCTTCTATGTCTCTGGGGACTCGCACTATTTATAGTGACAACCGGTGTAGTTTCTCCTGTGTAAGAACGGCCGGTGTAACACCCCCCATTGAAAGTATCCCCTATGGGGATTAATAACGTTTTTGTTTGGGAATCACCATCATCAACTCAGTCGATTTCCGTTTTCTATTTGATCTCCTAATCTCAGGAGCAGTCTCTGGTATGGGCACCTGAAAATTATTAAACACTGCATCCATGATGTCCTCCTAGGGCGATCTGGTCACCTCACTGTTCGAATATATTTTCCGGATTTGGTTAGTGTGACGTTTGTGCACGAACTCTGGTCCCTTAATCATATAGACAATGTTGCCTATTTGTTTATCCACAGTGCCGGACTCCCAGAAAGTCCTATTGTTTCTTTAGATCTTATAAAAAACTTTTTCGACAACTTTATACCGTTTTTTTGTTATCGTTCTTTTTATATTTGCCCTATCCTGGTTTGGTAACAACTTGTGGAAAATCGATCTAACCTTGCGTCTGCACATGACCTCAGCAGGTGTTTTCGACGTGTCGATGTTTGCATTCGGAGTGACTCTGTAAACCTGCAGAAACTGTTGGATTGACTTATCCGTCGGTGATGCACTAGCTTTTTTCAGAGCTCTCTTGAATGTGTCAACGAATCTCTCCGCTGTCCATTGCTTCTTGGATCGTATGGAGGGATTGTTATATGCTCGATGAGATGATCCTCGCAAAGGTGTTTAAATTCAGTAGACGTGAATTGAGTACCATTGTCGGTGACAATGCAGTCTACTACTCCAAACCTAGCGAACAGTTCGTATAGGAAGTTGATAGCTGCCTCGGATGTGGGGTTCTTGCATTTTAGTACTTCCGGCCACTTAGCTAGGCTGGCTACAACAATGAGATAGTAGAACCAATCCAGTTGTCCCGCAAAATCTAAGTGAATTCTAGACCAAGGTCGGTCCGGTTTAGTCCACGATCCGAATAGAGTTGGAGGAGATTTCGTAGCTAAGGCGCATCCTCTACACTCCCTGACTTTTTCTTCGATATGCTTATCTATGTTTGGCCAGTAAACGAAAGAGCGCATAAGGCTTTTAATTCTCGATATGCCTGGATGTCCTACATGGAATTCCTTGAGCATTCTTTTCTGTAATGTCATAGGAATTACAACCCTGTCGCTATATAACAGGACGTTGTCGCAAATTGAATAAATTCCATCATCTAGTTGGCTATTGCTGATTTTTTCTTTCGTGCTTATGATGAATTCATCCACCTCTGCCTTACTCTTAATCTCATCAAGCGTTACTGGAAGTTCTCTTATTGTTTCACATAACGTATTATTTACTTCAGCTTCCGCTTGAATGGCTGCTATCACCATATACTCCAATGGTTCTGTCTGCTTAGCTATCAACCTTGATAACCCGTCTGCATGACCAAATTTCTTAGATGGTACATACTCCATTTGACAATTATAGTTAAGAAGAATGGTACCCCATCTTTGGAGTCTATTCGCAGTGTGTTGTGGTAGTCCCTTTTTCGATCCGAAAATCGTTAATAAGGGTTTGGGGTCTGTTTGTAACAGAAATTGTCTACCGTGCAGGAAACGATGAAATTTCTTTATCGCGAATATAATGCTTAGAGCCTCTTTCTCAATTTGAGAGTAGTTTTTTTCGGCTGGTAGAAGTGTTCGGGATACATGGGCTATGGGTTTTAATTTTCCATCATCCATTGTGTGCAATATGCATGTTCCTATACCATAGTTGCTGGCATCGCTTGCAACTACAATATCACGCTTGGGATTATAATGTGCCAGAAACAAGTCAGACGTTAAGATATCTTTAATTTTCTGAAACGCTTCTTCGCACTCTTGCGTCCAGACACATTTTTGGTCCTTCTTTAACAGTTCTTTGTTAGAAGCACAAATGACTTACGCGAATATATTTTTTTAATGTCCGTCCTTTGCTCTCGACAATTCTGTTGTAGACCATTTTAATAAATAGTCAATCCGGATTTTGCTCAAATATCAGATGTTGTCCTAATAATAACGACAAACTTACACAATATCTGTAATAGTTGACGCGGATAACATTTATCTTAACGAGTCAGTGAGACTTGAAGAGAAAAAAAATAAAGGTATCAGTGTATTCAATTATTTCAATTATTGAAAATGTCTTTCGCGTTTTTTAGTTTTCGATTTTTGATAGCAAGTTTTGAGTTTGTGGTTTTTCTTGTTTTTTTTCGCTTAACTACTCAGTAGTTAATTTGCTGTTAATCCTTGCGAATCCAAATATCTGACGAAGATGGGGTTTTATTTCCGTGAAGATCTTGCGAATCACTTTGGGTAATTTTTTTGCAGTGAAATCGTTTCGATTCCTCGTCGCCAATCTGTTGTGAAGTTGTTCCACAATAAATAATAAATAAAGGAAGTCAAGTCGAGGGTTGGTTTAACAAGTGTATTAACAAAGTAAGAAAGTGACTAGCTCTTGGCTAGACAGTTACAAGACTGTGCTTTGTCTTCTATGTCTCTGGTGACTCGCACTATTTATAGTGACAACCGTTGTAGTTTCTCCTGTGTAAGAACGGCCGGTGTAACATTTACAATGGACCATTTGTTGCAGTTTGTATTTATAACATACCATTTGTTGAGATTAGTATTTATAATAGACCTTTTGTTGCAATTTATATTTACAATAGACCCATTGTTGCAATTTATATTGCAATGGACCATTTGTTGCAATTTGTATTTAAAATGGACCAATTGTTGCAATTTATATTTACAATGGGCCATTAGTTGCAATGTGTATTTACAATTGACCATTTGTTGCAATTTGTATTTACAAGGGACCATTCGTTGCAATTTGTATTTATAATAGACCATTTGTTGCAATTTGTATTTATAATAGACCATTTGTTGCAATTTGTATTTATAATAGACCATTTGTTGCAATTTGTATTTACGATGGACCAGTTTTTGAAATTTGTATGTACAATGGACCATTTGTTGCAATTTGTATTTATAAGGGACCATTTGTTGCAATTTGTATTTAGAATAGACCATTTGTTGCAATTGTATGTACAATGGACCATTTGTTGCAATTTGTATTTATAATGGACCATTTGTTGCAATTTGTATTTATAATGGAAGATTGTTACAATTTGTATTTACAATGTACCATTATTTGCAGTTATTATTAACAATGGACCATTTGTTGCAATTTGTATTTACAATGGACCATTTGTTGCAATTTATATTTACAATGGACCATTTTTTGCACTTTATATTTATAATGAATCATTTGTTGCAATTATTATTTATAATGGACCATTGTTACAATTTGTATTTACAATGTACAATTATTTGCAATTATTATTTACAATGGAACATTTGTTGCAATTATTATTTACAATGGAACATTTGTGCAATTATAATTTACAATGGCACATTTGTTGCAATTAGTATTCACAATGGACTATTTGTTGCAATTTGTATTTATACTAATTCAAAATATTCCAGGAACTGACTTTTATACTATATTTTTATATCTAAATGATCTTAAATTTGAGATTTCACAGAAATTTTTATCAATGTGATATGAAAGATCAATTTATCTTTTTCTTTAATATACCTTGTGATATATATTATATGTTTTAAGTGCAATTTTAAATATGTTCAAGTTGTTTGTAAATTATATACAAATGAAAAATCTTTGGAAACATTGCTATATCTTATTCCCAATGGCATAGATGAATAAATAGATCAGGCTAATTTAACAGAATCATAGCTGTTTCTTAAAAAATTTATGGCTATTTAAATTTTAAAAATTACAATAATATTTTTACCGCAGATAATTTTATTTTAGGTTTAAAAAAAATTTAGACTGATATATCTTTAATCTGGAAATGTTATTTATGTATTTTGATGTGGAAGAAATTACTTACATTCAAGTAGTTCCCACATTTCGAAACGTGAACACATTTATCACCGCTAAGAAGAAATCCGTTTTTACAAACACATCCTTCTGACCGAGTTGTACATTTTGGCTTTCGATTGGCGCAGCTTGGTTGGCATTCAAATGCATTGAATTGATAAACTTTATTCGAATCACATTTCAAGGCTGCAAATTATAAGTTGAGAATTTGAAAATATGCAGTATAACTTTTCTACATTGTCAAATCATCACATATTTTTTTCTACTGATTAACTTCTAATTATAAATTGATATTTTGAAAATGAAATAATTGGTTTAATAAACATACTACACATCGAAACTCTTCTCCAATCAACAGCAATTCCTGATTTTTCACATTCGCGTACAAATCCTTCAATCGATTCGCAGAAAACGTCGTTGATATTTTCTTTGTTTCCCTGATACATACACGTGTCGATTTTGCAAGATTCAATGTATTCTTTGACGTGTATCGGGCCGAGCTTATTCCTGCATGCACGGAACGTTGCATGCATGATGACGTCACATCTTCGTGTTTGTGCTGGGGGGCATTTCATGTTGACATCGGTTATGTCACATCTGCAAAACAAAGGTGGACAGTAGTTGTTGCCAAAAAAAACAAATAAAAACACAAAACCTGTCTTTAGATAAACTTCATGATATTTTTAAGAGTACTTTAAGATGATTCAACACATTAAATATCTAAATTAAGTAGATTTTACAAACCAATATATATATATATATATATATATATATATATATATATATATATATATATATATATATATATATATATATATATATATATATTTATTTATTTTGATACAGAAAAATTAGTACAACATTCGTATTGGCGGTTTCAAGTGTAGAAGGACTTAGCCATCCGGCTCTCTTCAGCTTCTGTTGTCATCTGTTTCATCGTACCTATATGACGAACAGTTGGACTCGTCAATTCTTAATAAAAGACTTTTAGGCTTATCGTCATTGGATTCAGCTTCAGTCTACTCTGGCAGTCAGGACTGATATACCACTACTCTTGTTCTCTGTACATATCTTTTCTTTAATATATATTGTTCACCTAACCCCGTGCCCCCTGTTTTCATTTCAGCCCCTAAACAGGGTCCCAAAACAACATACATCTACAAGTTAATGACATTTGGCTAAAACTCTTGGACATGACCAACATAAAAACCATTTGCTTTCAAAGACGGCATATCTTAATATTATAAGTTGTATACTTACATATACACTTGTATACTAATATCATTTTGCTTCTTTATCCTTATTTCACACTTTGTAGAATAAATACTTTTACATGTTGTTTCTAATTGTGAATGTCTTAAATATGAAATTATCTTGAGAATAATCGACTCATTCTGACTGTTTTATGTTTTCTTATACTTTTTTACCGATGAAATATCATTAACTGTTTGATTGTATCAATCACTGTGCAGAATTTTCAAACTATTCGACTTACTTAGTTTGTGATTTGTCGCTGTCGTCTGCCACCTTAAAACTGTTTCCGATCAGCGAAAATCTGTTGCGATTTTTCGACACGTCTTCTCCTTCTTTCGTTCGGTAGTCATCTTTCTTCCGGTTGCAGTTTCCACAGATTCCGGTCAACTTGCTGGAAAATGTATTCGTAACTTTCACTGAAACTCGATGTTTTCCGTCAAACTGAACGCGGAGACCCCATGTTGTTGTAACTGTAACCCACCCACCAGAATATGTGATCGCGTATCCCAAATCGCTGTTGATTGGAAGTGATCTTTTCTCTCCATTCACCTACAATGATGGTAAAATACATAGATAATCTTGTATACTTGAACGTTTATTATTACAAAATAATACGTATTTATCTTTTTTACGTTACAGCAATTTTATATGTAAATTGATGTTACCTTTCTACTTTTATCTTTGCATGTAATTCATTTTTAAATCAACCACGAAAAACTTAAAACACGTAATATACACTGCATAAATAAGAGTCATTTCACAAACAATTAATTCTATGTTTATTACAATTTAATAAACTCAAATATCGAATAATTGTAAAAATCAGCTACTTAAATTAATTTTAAAAAAAACAGCAATTTTATATGTAAACCAATGTTTTGTTTTTTACCCCATCAATATCGTTACTTGTTCATGAATAATTTAGGAAATTGTTGTACTTACGAGTATTATATTTCGTGGTAAAAGTCGAATTGTAACACTGTTTATTTTTACATCAACCATTCGAGTATAAGATACTCGCGTGTTTCCACGGTGTTCATTCTTAACTTCAACAGCAAAGAAATGGGGTGCTCCTGTCGTGTTTGTAGCCAAGGTATATTTGCAAATTCCCATGAAATGAATCATCTGTCCGTCAAATGTCCGATAATGTGGATCACCGGATGCTGAGCAGTAACAATCTGGTCCTCCTAAAAAAATAAACATGTTAATATTTGATGAAAATTAGATTCCAGTCCAATTTTAAAGTGAGTACTTATAAAAATGGCAGACATTTTGTATTAGTAGCGCCATCTATATGTCATGATCGGGACTTATAAAATTACGTCAGTAGTGATTGGTAAGATATGAAATCTTGGACAGTTAATTTTGTATCCTTCAAATCATATTTAATAGATATCTTTGTTAAAAGTAATATATTTTTTTCTCAACATTAAATAAATACGAAATTTGATATGGTGTAAAAGACACGTTTGGAAAAAGAAATATCCCAAGTTATTGGTAAGATATAAAATTCTGCATCATAAAGTATAACGAATTTCATGTAGAAAAGAAAAATACATATTTTCTATTGAAATATACTTATGTTTCTATCTACAGTTTGAGTGATAAACAGTATCAAACTGGAATTATTGTCATTACAAAATTACATGACCAGATTCGCTACAAACTTTAAATCTAGTTAGCAAAATTAACCCTGATTTACACGTGTATTTTTATACTCCACCATTCCCTATTTACCTCGCGTCCTTTAAATTAGACAGACCACTGCTGAAAACGCTATAACCAAAATCATGATTTTCATTTTTTGCTTATTCACGTAAACAACCATCCCGAAGTCTGGACACTTCCTGACAAATCAAAATTAATATTCTCTATGATATTTTTCTACATTGTTTCTTCATCCTGAGGAAGTCTTTCAATAAAGATGAAACATAGTTTTTGGCTTTGATTTTTTCATTTTACATATCTATATACTAAAATAGATGTAGAGAAACGGCCGGAATCAATGGAAATTGCATGACTGGGGTTATCGATTTCAAATCAACAAAAAAGCGCAGATAGATAGAATAGTTCCTGAAATATAATCTGAAATCAATTAACTAAGTTCAAATACTAACATTAATTATCTTGTTTTAGGGTTAGGGTAAGGGTTTATTGTATCGTTTTTTTAAATTCAAAGTTTAATACAAAATATATCTCAAATCAATGCATAACTTCCTAATAAAAATAAGAAAACAAAAACAATTGAATACCTGTTGACACGCATTTCCCGCCTTGTAGATGAAATCCCTTATTACACACACAACCACGGACTCCATCGACAAGACCACATACACTATTGGCTCCACATGGTTTCATCTTTTCTGTCTTCACCTTACCGTTGAGTTGGCAGATTATTTTTGAATGGCATTTCGCATCAGTAACAACTTCGTTAAGCTGTAATGAAAGAATAAGAAAACTTGATAAAATAAATCGAATAAGAATAGAGAAAATTTTACGATAATAGAATTACATATGGAATAAATTCAACAAATATTGGATCGGATTGGATAGAGAATTAAATTTAACGTTGATATTGTCTTACGATCATTATGTATATCAATTAAATAAATACATAACTGAATAACTATAAAAACAAAAATAATTTAATTTTATATTTGAGATATAACTAACAAGTTTATCAATGTAATATGAAAGATGTATGAAATATTTTCTTCCGATTATTATTTATATCAATTCATGAATTCATAAATTCATAAATTCATAAATTATGTATTTTGATCTGGAAATAATTACTTACATTCAAGTAGTTTCCTTCATGGACGCAGCCACATAGGGACAAAAATATTAAAAAATGGCTGTCTAGAAGGATTTGCCCTTTACTGATTGAGGACACAGTAGATAAAATGTAGTATCAGAACAGATACTATACTTTGCTCCTAGAAAACTGAATATATTTACATGTGTTCATTTAACTAAATTAAACTAAAATTAATTTAAAAGTAATTAACTTTAGGGTACTCTTATAGATGACGCACCATGTTACGTCGTCAACGTTCGGGCAGGTCTCGGAAGCACCCGAGAGTTGACGAAACTATTAACCAATAATTAAGTTCTGCCAGCAAAGGTCTCTTTTAGCGATATATGTAAAAAAGAAATGAAAAAAAAAATAAAAAGACAAAAACAGTTGCTTAACAAATCAAACAAAATCCTATTTTGAAACTTTCCGTTGCACAAACAAAAAACTGTTTATTTAAAAACATTTGATTAACAATGGTTTCTTTGGCAAAAAAAATAAAAAATAAACATCTAATTAATAAACGTTATTTAGCTATAGTTTGTTCGTTTTTTAAATTTGTATATATATATTTTAGTTTGATTTTCTTCGTCGTAATTTATCGGCTGCCAATCTTCAATTTATCGTTTGGCAATTTTCGCCTCGTTTTCGCCTCGCCAACTCTCGGGCGCTTTCGTGACCTGCTCGAACGTTGAGGACGCGAAGTCGCGAGAGCATGGTGCGTCATCTATAAGAGTACCAATTTTAGTGTATTCATTTTCTCAAAAAGTGAGGATAATTAGTTTAAATATTACTAATTAACTACAATAAAATCTTCCATCTCGTGGTCTGGATGAGCGTGCTACTCAGGACTAGCCCTGTTCTATCTCTGTTGACCTCAAACCGCATTCTTTATCTGTCCATCCTTCTTTCTCCTTGTACAGTTCCTGGCAGGATTGTCTTTGCGAAACCTGGTGATCGTATGACATAGCCGTACCATTCCATTTTCCTCTTCTTCACAGTGGTCAACAGATCTTCATATGGTCCGACTGCTTGCCTGAGTCTATTCTTCAATTCCTAATGTGGTCTTTGTATAAAATATTGAGGATCTTTCGGAAGCATCTCATCTCTGTGGCCTGTACCCTTCTCTCTTCGCCCGCAGTTAAGGTCTACGACGCTAACGCGTATTGTCGTGTCTGACCTTATATGCGGACCACAACAATACAAGTCTTACTTAAGCCCCCTTTTTTGCTGAGCTCTCCTTAATCCAGTTGGCCTTGTACTATTCTTAGCTAATATTTCAAAGGACTTTTTATGCTATGTTTTTTCCAACCAGAACTATTTGATATAAAAGGAAAATAACAACGCAATTCATTTGAATTTTATCAGTAATCTTTTGTAACCAATCAAAACAGAGGATATGATTAACCAATTAGCAAACAGCTATTTTTAAATTCGCAAGTTATTCTATAAATAGAAAATTTTCCTGCCGAAAACAGTTGATGATCAGCTAACCATGAGAAGTAATAATTAAATTAGAAAAAAAAGTCACCTTTCGGACATTTTTTATTTTTCGACGCTAAAATAGAAAATAACTTTTGACTAGATTTTATCTATGAGAATAATTCTTCAGTAGCGAGGAAATACCGCGTTACCTGGGAACAAGTTTTCTGTAAATTTCCTCTCAATATTGTTTATTTGTTTAAGCTTTTTTCACTTTTATTCTGTTCAAGATTTATTATGAACTTTTTTCATTTTTTTACATATAAGTGTATTTATTCACAATACAATCAAATCTTTTAAAAACAAATTGGTGAGCATCTAAGTAAGATCAAGCCGCAGAGTGAATGTGGTATTTTAGTGAGTGTGTCTTTATGATTATTGTTTTTGTTAAAAAAAATCCTGTTGTGAATGTATATTTTTAAAATTAGTTTTAAAACAATAAATATTTTCTGTTTTCTTAGTGTAAAAATAACTGTCAGCTAAATAACTTTTTGAAAATTGGTTTATTTAAAATTGTACTGTTTTAGTCGAAGGTACGACTTAATTTTATTTTGGAACAATTCAAAATGGCTAAAGTCGAATATTTTTACCCTAGCGATATACAATTAATCAGCAATCATCAGACGATCGCAGTATATTTTAATATGTGTGTGTGAAAGGTGATAACGTACGTACGTACGACATGAAATACCTTACTGTATTATTAAATAGATTTTAAATGTGTGTGAAAGGTGATAACGTACGTACGGACATGAAATGCCTTACTGTATTATTAAATAGATTTAAAATGTGTGTGAAAGGTGATAACGTACGTATGAACATGAAATGCCTTAGCGTTTTATTATATAGATTTTAAATGTGTGTGAAAGGTGATAACGTACGTACCAACATGAAATGCCTTAGCGTTTTATTATATAGATTTTAAATGTGTGTGAAAGGTGATAACGTACGTACCAACATGAAATGCCTTAGCGTATTATTAAATAGATTTTAAATGTGTGTGAAAGGTGATAACGTGCGTACGAACATGAAATGCCTTACTGTATTATTAAATAGATTTTAAATGTGTGTGAAAGGTGATAACGTGCGTACGAACATGAAATGCCTTACTGTATTATTAAATAGATGTTAAATGTGTGTGAAAGGGGATAACTACGTACGAACATGAAATGCCTTACTGTATTATTAAATAGATTTTAAATGTGTGTGAAAGGTGATAACGTACGTATGAAAATGAAATGCTTTAGTGTATTATTATATAAATTGTAAATGTGTGTGAAAGGTGATAACGTACATACAAACATGAAATGCCTTAGCGTATTATTTATATAGATTTTAAATGTGTGTGAAAGGTGATAACGTATGTACGAACATGTCATGCATTAACATATTATTATATAGATATTTGATATGTGTGAAAGGTGATAACGTACGTATGAACATGAATGCCTTTACGTATTATTATATAGATATTGAATGTGTGTGAAAGGTGATAACGTACGTACGAACATGAAATGCCTTAGCGTATTATTATATGGATGATGTATTTTGAATCATATGTAAGATACGTTTTTGTCGATATTTCTTGGCGATTTTTATTGTCATTTACATATCCAGGTTTGTCATTTTGACTGCTGACAATTACAAAATGTTTCGGCCGTTGTACTCTACCGGCTTCTTCGGGTACATTTTGTTTGTATTGTGTAGGCTTTCGATAATTTCAGACTGACCCCTTTAGGTAAGACGGTTCTAATACCGCGTTTCCAAATGTACTTGTAGAATGCCGTAGGGGGCAACGGTCGAAATGTTGTGTAACTGGTATCAAACAAGAATAGGTAAATAGTGTGAAACATGTCAATAATGAAAATAAGAAAAACCCAATTAAAAAACTTCGTCAAAATTGTGCATTAGAAATGCATATCTAGAATTAGTTAATTCTTTGTTTCTTATGTTTTTTGCTTTTTTACGTTCCTCTGCTAGGAATTGAACTCACCTCCTCTGTGTATATAATTCTATACAGGAATTGTGTGAGCTCAATTAAAATATCTGTCATGCAAAATAGGCAAAATATTGTAAGATATATATTGGCTATTATCCATCATTCTTCTCTCTTTTCTCTCTCTCTCTCAAATTTTTTCTTTCACTCTAACCTAACTCTTTTCTCCATCTTATTCGATTCTATTGTTATCGTCCTCTCCCTATTCTTCTTCGTTCTCTTCCAATTCTTTTCTCATCTTTTTTCTCTCCGTCTTCCAATTCTTCTCTCTCGCTCCCAATCTTTAACTTCTCTTTCTTTCCCAATTCTACTACTATCTTTCAATCATTTTTTCTTATTCTGCATCTCTCTATCTCTCTCCAACATTTTCTTTATTCTTACTTCCCTAAAAGTACAAAGCGATTTCTTTCCTCATCTCTCCTCTTGGTTTCATGCCCTCTCTCTTGTATCGCCCAATTCTTCACCTCCTCAACCGATCTTCGCCTAAATAGATTCTTCATAAAAGTAGACTATTCTAATCATGATAGTTTCTTCCATAAAATAAGTTAAGTTATGGCACATATTCTATTCATTCATTGAAACCATAAGATATTTTAACAGACACATATATCTACTTATGAAAATGACAGCAACCAACATAAGTAAAACAGTCCGAGAAACATGTAAGCAATATAAAAATTCAGATTATTCAGCTGCCCTAATGTTCAAACGACAACAATAAACTGTTAATTAACTTTATCTCAAATAAACTATACACTTTCCTCTTTTCTATCGATTTTCTGTTCTTTTTATCTTCTAATTTTAATTTTTACGTAACAAGCGGACAGAGAAGTATCCGGCCACGATAATTAGCATAGAATCGATACATAAAAGAAAAGGGGACAGACAGCTAGTTGTTTGAGAATGACTGACACTTGTTAGCCATAAATAGTTCTTGGCGGAGGGAAACAAAAGAAATATGAAAGGGGTCAACGTAGGAGTGATGCGGCCACATGAAGAGGAAATTAAAACGGAAGAAAAGTAATGAAACACTGAATATGCATGAGGCAAATTATCGCTGAAACAGTGATTCTAAATTCGGTCCATATCGATCGCGATTATTGATACCCATCATTAGAGAGATAACACACAGTCTGTGTACGAAGACTCTGAAGAATCAGCTATCATTATCTATCGGAAATACGTATCAATAACCACTTTATATACTTATATCCGTGACGTTTACACTATCCATCCTGGGAATGATCTTGAAGTGAATTCGGTAGTTAGGCTTACACTTGGGAGTTCTGGTGAGTGTCTTGTTTCCATCTAGTTCACATCACTCTCATGTTTATATTGTCGGAATCGATTTTAGAGCTAAACCCATGATTTAATACACTGGTGTATATTTTTCTCGTTTCACGTTACATGCCTTTTAGATATATCATAAAAAATCGACTACGAAATCTCCGGTGAACATAAAGATTAGATGCGGGGACAGATTGTTCGAACTGGTGATTAAAATGTGTGTATAGGTAATGCTTATACATAAAGACTATGACATGCTGAATGTTTGGAGTAAAATCTATTTACTATAACGCATGAAATCTGAAGAAAAACACTTCTTAAATGAGTAAATATGCTAGTATTATCGGCGTATTTCCGAAAATGGCGGCATGACGGATCGGAACCATGTTATAAGATAGAAAGTGGAACGAGATGTACGTGTTTTTTCTTTCTTTTAATAACTAATACTAAATAGATTTTAACTCCAAAACCTTTCAGCATGTCATAATCTTTAAACAAAATGGTCTTTTTCACAATTTTTAATCGCCAATCTGTCCCCGCATCTAATCTTTACGTTTACCCTTTCTCCTATCTACAAACTCTCACAAAACAGAGGTTACTAGTCTCGCTCGTTATTTCCATGGAAAGTTGCTCGACTGAGCTCCACTCTTTCGTTCCTCCTTGTAAGAAATTCACAGTAAGAACTCATATTGCTACCACGACGGGAAAAAAACTTCCATTTTCTCCTCTATGTACCTAGCGTCAGGCATAATTTTCGTGGTCAGCGCTTCTTTGCAAGGGCTTCCTCTCCGTGGAACACATTAGAGCGGGACTGCTTTCCTGTTGATTACAACCGGGTCATTTTTCAAATCCAATGTCAACAAGTTCTTATCTAAACCACCCCATAACTAATCAAACGAACTTATTTCCATTGATAAATGTTAGTTATCGCATAGTGTTCCTCATCATTCTGTTGACAATACTTCCGGCTCATTAACCCTTTATCCTCGAGTGGCTCTTCGCCTTCATAAGTGGTTAGGGTAAGGTGAATGTTTATTTTTAATCTTTCTGACAGTGCTTAAAACTTTAAATTTTACTAACCCTACGTTGCTGTGTCCTATAATTTTTAGTTATATTTGCAAGAAATCTTTTTAAACAACAAAAAAAATAAAACAAGCAACACAGAGCGAAATTACTGTTATCAAATAAATATTTTTAACCCTAACCCTAAACCCTAAACCCTAAACCTAACAACAACAAAAAACAAAGCAAGCAAAATATTAAAATCATAGGACGCAGCACCGTATCAAAATTGTCGTCTGGTACAAATCGGCTCGTCATCTCTCGGGCGTTTGCGTAGGATAGCCGAACGCTTCCGACAAGAAACTCACGGAAACTGGGTCAAGATCGATATAAGTACCAACCATGGTTTACTTAACTTTATTTGTACTAATGTGTTACCAGTTATCAAGTCCAAAATGCCACTCGAGGATAAGGGTTATGAAATGGAATGGTTCATAGTTAAAAGATAAAAAAGACCCTCATAAAACGATCGTAAAATGAACCAAGTGTAATTTTTCATGTAGAAGGTTTATGATAGGAATATTTTGAAATTCAATTTTAAGACGACCATCTTGTGATCAGCAGGGTAGAAGTTCCTCGGCAATGTATTCTACAGACGTGAAGCCCTTGCGCTGTTAGAGTCACACTAGAAGAAGTTAATTTTTTCTTATTGTGGTAGAAAAAAATGTGTTCTTCCTGTAAATCTTTTACAAGGGGACAGCGATTAGAGCTGAGTGGAACACCTTGCATAGAAGTAACGATATACAAGCGAGAGACTAGTGAAAAGGGGGCTTAAGGAATGGAAAGGATCGCCCCACTAGATTTCGAAGTTGATTTTGGACTCTGTCGAGGCAACTTGAAACGGATATTACTGCTAAATTCTATGCAAGACATGTCGATTCCGTTATGAAGCAACTTCGTCTCCTCGTGTATATCATCCTGTATCCAGAGAGGAAAAGCTGGCGAGTATTGATTTACTCCTCTCCAGGAGTTAGACACAAGGCCAGTTTTTATCTTACTCCCACAAGTAAGATGTGACCCAAGGTCGAGTCGGGAAAGTGGGGTTTTAAAAGCCAGCGCCGGAGAGGTGAGCACTCTGGCCATTAAAAATTGCCTGGGCAGCCCCGTCGGCATTCCCCGGTAAACTTACTCCCCCCCAAAAAGGGGAGGCAAAGCCTGGGAGGGTGGACCTCCTAGAACTGCACAGGACAGACCCATAGACAGGCGTAAATCAAGCACCGAAGGCCAAGACAATACCAGTCTATGGGGTGCAGTATCCATCGGAACAGATACTACACTTTGATCTTAGCCAAAAGTGGCGAGTATATCCGGTGAAGCGAGTGCAAGAGAAATACAAACAATTGCACTTAAAGGGACGGTTAGAATCTTTAAAAAATCTCTAGGCTGGAGTGTTTTAAATAGCCGCTGGATGTCTAGCATCCGGTAGAATACCCAGTCCCCAGCAGAAACAGAAAGATAATAAAAATTTTAAAAAAAAGAGGAAATGCTTAAACTGCATGAAAACTGTCGTTTTACCCCACAGGAACGGCCACTGTTGTATTAGGAACCGACAGCGTTGTATCAGATCGCTTTACTTAGAAAATAAACACCGGAAACAAAGAAAACCCAAGGGCGTCTGGCCATATTCCATTAGTCACACGCCGACAACAATTCATCCTGGAGGTAGATATCTCTTCAGCGCGTCTCACTCAGTAAATTAATCGTGTTTATCGGCGACCCCGAAACATTGACATGGGCTTTCATCAATAGCGAGGGCGGGCTTCGTTGGCGTCGATGTGTGTATGAGGGGTCTATAGAGTAGCCGAAAAGTTTTGGGATTCAAGTGAGATGAATGAGCAGAAACATCAGCTGGGCTTCATTGAGAAACTGAAACGTCAATCAAACTGTCAATTGAATTAATGGCTCGCGAATAGAAATTACTTTCTCCGAATGGGCGGCGAATTGGCCATTTTGAAATGAGACGAAGTCTCTTTAATTGGAATCTTTTCTTTCTACCTTTCTTTTGTTTGGCTCTTTGTCTATTACACGTTCGTTATTTCTTTTCTTTAGATACGGTAAGTTCTTTCCTTTTGTCTTTCTTACTTTACTACCAGTGTTCGTTCTTTGTATATCCATAGTCTTTTATTCAATACAATGTTCTTTGGTTCTTTTTTGTTAGACATTCACAGCAAGAACTCTAATACAATAGTTTCCCTTTCTTTGTTTCCTTTGTTCTCCGCCTTTCTCTACAATTTCCTCATCCTCCCTCCCCCTCTCTCTTTATCTTTCTTTCTATAACTTCTCGTTTCCCTGTAATTGTCTATATTCCCTTTGTCGCCAAACAGTTAATTACATTCTATATGTTTTCTCAAACATAGCAAAACGAGTATCGGTTAATCAGTTTAGGAGTGAATCCTGTACATACGAATATACAAACATGGGCAATTACTTAATATCATTAGATCCTTCCTAACAAAAAGAAAGATCCAGGTTGTCCTCGATGGCCGTTCATCTAAGCAACATGACATAAATGCTGGTGTACCCCAGGAATCTATCTTTGGACCTTTATTGTTCCTGCACCCTGATGACATAGAGTCTGAGTTTGATTTATTTGCTGACGATACCACGCTTTACTCTCGTCATGTTGGCAAAACAGACGCGATCATATCCGAGGCAATGGCTGAATCCTTAGAAAATGACGTCCAGGCTGTAGTGGATTGGGGTCATAAATGGTTGGTAACTTTTAATGCTGCAAAGACAAGGCTCCTTTCCTTCAATAACTACGAGAAACCTCCCCAACCACCGATTGTCATGGCAAATAACACCCTATCTATGAGTCCACATTCAAACTCCTCGGCCTATCCTTCACAGGTAACATGAATTGGAACAAATACATTGAAGACAATGCCAAGGCTGCCGCAAAGAAGGTTGGCTCACTCTACAGTGCTAGTAAACTCCTCACCTGACATCATCCTGTATCTCTACAAAGCCAGCATTCGCCCATGCATGGATAATTGTTGCCACATCTCGGCTGGTGCATCATCTACTAGTCTCTCCCTCCTTGACAAGGTCCAAAAAAGAGTCGCCAACCTAATAGGTCCCTCACTATCAACCAAGCTCCAGCCCCTGTCCAATCACCGCAATGTAACATCCTTGTGCTTGTTTTACAAATACTTCAATGGATTGTGCTCCGATGAACTGGCTACTCTGGTGCCCCCACGACGTAAATTCCCTAGACCAACTCGACAATCAGCTAAATCCAATCCATTCACTGTGAAGCTCCCCAGATGCCGGAGAGCTTTCTACTCCAATAGCTTTTTTCCTCGTGCTGCTGGCCTCTGGAACTCCCTCCCTGCTCACTGTTTCCCCGTCGGTACTAACATGCAGAAATTTAAAACTAATGTAAACAGACATCTCGCTGCGCAGGTTGACCCCCCCCAAGCGTTTTCCCTTTTTCTCAGTAGCCTCTTATGTTTGTCGCCTCGTGCGGCACTCTTTTTAACCTAGCCCTAACTAACAATCCCTGATCTGCCTTGTTGTCCAAGGAGTTCAGTTCCGTTTTAGCTACAGTAAAGGTAACGCTATCCCCCGCTTCAACCGCTCGACTTAAACTAGCTTCTAGTGCCACTTTCGTTGCCCTAGATCTAAGGTTGAGTCGACGACTATAATCAGCAACGAAGGACCTAATAACGTTCTTAAGATGGCCCCACCACTTATTCCCAATGATAGCACCCGTCAATTCCCTCTGTAATGTTAGTAAAAGCTGTTCCCGGAAGTCCTTCAAATCGAACAACGATGTGTTGAACTTCCAGTACCCAGCCAATCTAGGCTTAGGACTATCTAAGTTTACCCGCACCCGGACAAGCCTATGATCCGAATAAACTATATTATGAAAACTTGGACAATCTAAAAGCCCTAACTCGACTCTCCTAATTAAGAACCGATCAAGGTAACTCGAAAGTTGCCCTAAATCGGAGCCGCGACTAGCAGTCCAAGTCCATACTACTTCACGGGGTTTCTCATTTCGGAATTTATCGACAAGATCGAACTTATCGATAAAGTCACGAAATGCCTTAACATCCCCGTTGCTGTTAGTTCCCCTAGGATTTCCCAAGCGATCTAAATCGGGATCCAAGACCGCGTTCCAGTCTCCCGCTAGAATTATCCGACGCGACGTATCCAAAAAGGGCTCGATCCGCCGAAAAAAGGAACCCGCTCAGAACTGGCGTTGGGCGCATAAACCCCAATAAGCCGAAAAGCCACATCCTTTACGGTAACATTAAGAACGCACAGCCTTCCCTCAGGATCCGCATAGATTGGGTCACACGTCGCATTCAGTGTGCGCTTAACTAGCCAGGAAACCCCTCTTGAGTGAGTATCAAAGTACGCTGAATAGAGCTGAAAGTCTCTAGTCAGCGCACCCTGATAATCACTGGGAATAAAGTGGGTCTCCTGCAAACAACATACATCCACGCCGAGTCGCTGAAGGTCACGTACTACTCGAAGATTACGAGCGGTGTCCCTCAACCCTCGGCCATTTAGGCTTGCTAATCTGAGTGCCATTCTAGTGCTCTTAGAGTTGGGAACCCGAAATGAACATAGACGGTCTTAAGACACCGACAGATGACCCCAGAGAACCTTGTCCCATTTCAGTAGTAATGAGACCATCCGGGGACAAACCGCCAATGTCCAAGGGGAAAGTTATCGCCCTATAGAGAGTTAGATGGATACTTACGGAGACCGTCCCAACACAAGATTTTTGAAGAAGTTTTAACTCGTCGTCGTTAAAGAAAGCCAGAGGAGGCGATATAAAAGTCTTTTGGCTTCTAAAAAGTTTTCTGGGTTAGAAATGTCCTCTGCGTAGCTAGGTTTCGATTGTCCTTTTTGTGGTGGTTCATCATCAGGTTTTCAGTTTCAGAAGTTACTTTGCAAACATCGTTGCCGGTGAAGAAAGAGGGCTTCTTTTTTGGGGGAGCCTCTATAGAGGGGCTTCGCTGACGTTTCTGGGTTGTGGCAGGAGGGGGCATATCAATCTTCATTGGAGAGGGGGGTGGTGTATTTTTAGGGGTGTTGCAGGGGGAGCAGAAAGGAGATGGTTTGGGGATAACGGGCTTCTCTTTTGATAAAGGGGGCAAGTTATAGTCCCTTACTGGCGGGGACGACTTTAATGGTGGGGGTGCACCTTTGACTGGAGAACGACGTTCTTTGGTCGGGAAAGTTTTTTTAACGGCATTAATTAATGTTTCGGAAACCATTTTTTTTTCTTCGTTTTTTTTTTTCTTTTTTTTTCCCCTCAGTTTTACGCTCCTCGTCGAGAGTCTTTTTGAGATTAAAGATTTCTTTATATTTTTCACCCCCTGGATCATTGCTGGTTTCGATTTCCAGCTGTTCTTCTTCAGTCATCACTTGTGCGTATGATTTCGGCGATTTTTTTCCAGTTACAATATTCCAAACGACTTTTTTTTTGGAGATTCGTTTGCAGTGTTGCACAAATCTTCGAATTCATCTGGGGTAATAATTGTAGTTATGCATTTGGGGGGGGTAGTTGTCTTTTCTGAAGAAACTTTAGGGGTCAAATGTTCCAGCACTCTGTTCTTGGGGTTAGGCTGGGCCGCTTTAATCCTCGTGGGGCAAGTAACAGTTAAGTGCCCAACCTCGTTACATACAAGCTGGACGCCTTCCAGCCACCACCACGGGCAATTTTCCCCCATTCGCCTCGATATAGTAAGGTACTTTTTTAAATGCCGATTCATTTAGCCAAACGTCAAATGACCACGTTCCATTAAATTTATCTAGTCGAAATGCTTTCCCCTTTATGGTAATATCCAAAACACAGTCTCCCTTCCGGATCCATGTAGAAAGGGTCACACGACGCATCTAGAGTCTTGCTTACCAGCCAGGAAACCATCCTTGCGGGAGAATTAAAGTACGCTGAATAAACGCGAAAACGCTTAGCCAACGCACCCAAATGGTCCCCTGAAATCAGGTGGGTCTCCTGTAAGCAACATACATCCACTCCGAGGCGCTGAAGGTCGGTAGCGACCCGAAATTTACGGTCATTTGCCCTCAGGACCCGCACATTCAGACTAGCTAGAAAGAGAGCCATAAAGATGCCTTAGGGTTGAGTTTGAGAAACGAACATAGATGTGGTCAGGATACCAACGGCTCTCCCAAAGGACTGTTGGCCCATTTGGTCGTTAATTAGACCATCATAGGAGATGCCGCCGATATCCTGAGGATATGTTAGTTTGGCTATCCTATACAGGGAAGGGTGAATTCTAATGGGTATTCTTCCGAAACAGTTATTTCTCATTTCCATAAGTTCGCTCGATTTAAAGGTGACAAGGGGAGAGTAAAATTGAAGGCCCTGTTCGCCTCCTCCAACATCTCCCATAGAGCCTTTGTTTCTGATTTTTTTCTAACAACTGTTACGACTCTGGTCGCATGGGGAAAGTTTTCTGGGTCTTCTATGGATAAGCCACCAACCTCCTCGAATTTTAATAGTCCGATGAGGTTGGTGCCACGAAGGTTCTTGGCCGTGTCGACCTGTGTTTGAGTACATTTGCAGATTTCTTTTCCCGAGAGAAAAGTAGATTTTTTGAATCTCCTTTTCTCTAGGGAAGGACTCCTATGCCTTTTAGGGGTTGGTGGAGGCATGTCTTCCATGGGGGAAGGGGAGGGGGAGCTAGGCTCTATGGGAGACGCTGGAGAAGGTGCAGGAGAGGGATGTTTTTAGGGGGATGCAGGTGGAGAGTTTCTGGGGGTATTGGCCGGGGACACGAAAGGAGAAGGTCTAGGGGATTTTTTGGGGACTCAGGGGGATTAGCTTATAGGGCTTATCAGTAATGGGTCCAGTTATAGGAGGGGGCATTGATTTGGGGGTCTGAGGATTAGGGGTTGTTTTCGGGGCAGCGTCAGGAGTGGGCTTGGGTGTATTGTTCAATTTTTTTTGTAATTTTTTAGCTCTTAGGAAAGAGTCCTTTCCGGGGTCGTTTTTTAACATTTCTTTTTCCCACATTTCTTCTAAGGTAAGACGTCCCGGGGTCTTTTTCCCTGGCATAATGACCCAGCCTTCTTTTTTGTTTTCTGTCTCCTCATCATCATTTTTTTTTGCTGTTGGTAATGCCGGAAATTCTTCGTCCGACTCCTCACTTGAAGATATAATAGGTTGCCCAATAAGTGGCGGTGTATCAATATGAGCTCCTGCTCTCGACTTCTTAATGGTAGTCGCCTTAATAGTCGATTCCTTCTTCTTTTGGGGGCAATCCACCGTTAAATGCCCTATTTCCTCACAAAACCAGCATATTGGTCTCCGTCCCGTGAGTATAATGGGTAGCTTATCCTCCCCTATGAGAATGTAGTATGGGATGCTGTCATATGACTTCTTGTCGACAAATATCTCAAAGGTCCAAACGCCTGAAAACTCTTCGTGGTTCACGTCAGTTATTTCGCCGTATTTTAGAAGATACGCGCCATTTCATTAGCCATCTAGTATAGAATAACTAGAGACTAGTGAGAGAGAAAAAAAAAAGTGGGAAAAAAAAAAACAAAAAAAAAAAGTGGGGAGAAAAAAAAACTGCGTAATTCCAAAAAAAAATCAACAAATTTCAACAGTAAAAAAAAAACGGAAATGTCCAACGAGTAACAAATAACAGCAAAATCAACAATAGGAAATAACAGTATAAGCACGCAATAAAGACAAACCAATAAGCAAAAATCCAACTTCAAAGTGAACAGTTACAAGGTGTGCTTTGTCTTCAGGTGACTCGCACTATTTATAATGACAACCGGTGTTGTTTCTCCTGTGTAAGAACGGCCGGTGTAACATTTATAATAATAAACAAGTCGTCCCGGCTATCTTCAATCATATTTCATTTTGGAGGAAGTCACGTGTTCTTGAATTTACGAAAAGCGATTTTAGTTTAGGAGTGTTGTTTTAGGGGTGATTTAAACTTTGTAAAGAAAATATTAATTAAATATTTTAATTATTTTTATATTAACGAAGTGAGTTACGAGAATAGCATAACTACCGTCTCTATCAAGTTTAAACGGAAAAAAATCAATTAAGATGATTTGATATACGAAATCTTCCAAGATATTGGATTTTGTTAAAAAAAACTGAGTATGTATTTGTGTTTTATCTTGATTTCCGAGAGAATCCTAGAGAAGGACGTTAATTTGTGTATTTCTTTCTACCAGATGAAATAGCTGTAGCATTAATAAAAAAGCGGTATATTTAAATTTAGGCTTTAACTTCTTGGTTATATACAATTTGATACAATTGTGTTATTTTAGACCCTTTGATATTTGTGTGTGACTTGAACAAAAATACATATATATCATTGCTTTCAGATTAGTTTTATTTCATAATACATGGTTTACAGTTGAAACAGTTCTCCATTTCACGATACAGTTAAAATGGTCAAAATTTCTGTATATCAGTCGTACGATTCGTAGGCGTCAGTTGTGATAGACATGGACATTTGCGTAGCATATGTCTCCTCTTCCGCAGTATTACTGTAATGAGGAACGTCAAATATACTTTCAGCCAAAATTGAACACACTTGGATTCCTAAAGAAAGAAAAAAATATATGAATTATTTATGTCATTTGTTCATAAGAAACAACTATAACATAAATAACTATTCACTTGTGGTTACATTAATATCTACAAAACAAATCTAAATATTGTATACAGAACAACTATCTCCGAACTAAGTATAAAAACTTTAAATAGACAAATTCACGTTGCACAGTCGGCGTACGCAACTTAACCAGTGACATGGAAACATGTGGCTGCACCATCTCCTTAACACCAATGTGTTGTTGCTGAAGTTAGCGACGTTTTTGCATTTATGACACAAGGTTTAAACGCCACACACCTCAATGCATGTTATAACTTCAATTGAAAAGAGCCGGTTTGACAATTGTCATCTCTTTTCTCTTTGAATACGAAAACAGTTCGTATCGACTGATTCTCAGGTTCCGCCAGAGTCGTGGGATCCTCGAGTTAAACCTGATACTATAAAATGTATATGAAAAGAGCATATAACGGGTAATGAAAGAAGGTCAGATGAAGTAATTAGGAAACTCGTAGAGATTTTAGAAAAATAATAATGACAACAATAACAATAATCAGAAGTTTTATTTTGAATTCTAAGAAAAAAACATTGGTAAACAGACGTCATCAATAATTAAAAACTAATACCAAGTTAAATATGAACCTTTTTAGTTAAAAATAAAATAAGATGTTAATTGCGTACACTCACAAATATTTTAATTAAATAAGCATTTCCATTTTTATTATAACAAAATAAGGGTACTTAAATTTGTTTGTAGCGTTAAAAAGAAATTAATGGATAATAATTTTTCAACTTCTATAAACTATTACAAAACCATAAAGTTAAAAATGATAAATTATGACATTTTTGTCTTCCGTATATTTTGCATAGCGAATTGGTAAACAAAGTTGTTTGCCGATTATGTGACGCCGGATTTTACTCATTTATGACTTTTGGGGGATAATTTTCCTAATTTTTTAGTAAAATGTGGGATTTTCTTTTTTTAATTTTATTTATTTTTATTTATTTTTTTAATTCAGTATCTTATGACTTTAATTTAATAATTATCTTTGAAATAGTTCCCAAAAACTTATATTTATCTTTCAAGGGATTTTTACAAGTAATTTTTTCAAAGTTAAAAAATTCACTGAATTTTTGGGTTTTTCAGCCGCCGTTTTATTTTTCACACGTAAATATGCAGTTTTTTTTCGTTTAGAGATTACGTTTAGGCTTTTTATCTTTCAAACATAATCAAAGTTTACACGGAAACTAATTAAATAATTAATGATAAGCCCTTTTTAATAAGCATAGTCCACACAAGAGGTGGCCATTTTTGCACATACCTAATATATATATATATATAATATATATATATATATATATATATATAATTATTATCTTTTTATTTATTTATTTATTTATTTATTTTTTATATATTTATTAATTATTCATTATTATTATTATTATTATTATTAATTTATTTATTTATTTTTATTTTTATTTTTTTCGTAAATGTTTCTTTATGTATGTGTGATAGTGCACCTTGAACCTCATGAAAGTGAGAGAAACACTATCCCTGTGACAGGATCACAGGTAAACTAAGCCTGGGCCACAAACACCAAACCATGATAAATGTCTATAGATACAAATAAACGCCGTGGGACTCAGAAGAATGATGGGCAGGTGCTCCCTCGATGGCCAACATGGGGGACCCGGTCCGCATCCTGCAAATGTTGGCTCCTTTAATTTCAGGAAACAGACCATGGACAAAAAAACAGGTAGGTAACCCATCAAATTCCAAATATGATAAGGACACTGACCAAACACAAGAATTCAAGAATTAAAATAACAGACCAAAAATCCATAGGACCACAAAAAGAACAGACTGGTAATGGAATGCTACTACAAAAGCCGCTACCCAACAGAAAGAGGATATCGGAAACGAATGAAAGATCTATGGGGAATTTATACTGACTACCATACAACGGCACAAAGGATAGCAGATCAAGCAAGAGAGGATGGTTCTCGGAGATGGAATTAACGGAAATTAAACAAAGTGCGTGACAGATCAAGAAACACCACTTGACGAACACTCCCAGGAAGAAGACGGGAAAAACATAAACACAGAAACTGAAGAAGGCGAAGACGACGAAACTATAGAACTATCTGAGGTAGAAGCAAGAGAAGTGGAAAACATCAAACGATTAATGCCCGAGAACAAAACAAAACTTCCATCCCTAAGGAACGAAGACTGGAAGAATTTAAAAGTTGAAACAGAGAAAGTAAACAGAGTACTCACGTACATCCCAATAGACACTATCACAGATCTAAACAACTTGATATATGCGGGGGCAAAATCAATAAGTATGAAACTAAAAAGGGAAAAGAAGACTGACCAAAAGAATGGACAGACGAAATCTGGATGGGAGATCAGACTGGAAACCCAGATCACCAAACTTCAAAAGGAAGCTAAAACCGTGAATAGAATAAAGGAGAACAGTAAACGATGGAAGAGCAGAAATATGAATCGCAAGGAAAGACTAAATAAGAAACACGAAGAACTAAAACAAAAGATAGCAGCAAAAGAAGGAAGATTGAGACGATACGGATACAAATCGGAATAGTACAAACAGAACAGGACCTTTGAAAACAATGAAAGCCAGTTTTACAGAAACGTAAACGGAGAAAGAACGACAACAGAACAACCGGACCCGACACAAACAAAACATTTCTGGAGCAAGATATGGGAAAATGCTGAAGATCATAACAAAAATGCTAAATGGCTGGAAGACATGAAAGATAAACTTCTAGAAATTGAAGAAGGAACGGAAACAGAAATTAATGAAGAAACTATTAAGACAACACTAAAGAAAATGGCAAACTGGAAAGCACCAGGTCACGATGGAATACATGCGTACTGGTTCAAAAAATTCACGACCCTACATGAAAGGCTAGCACAGAAACTGAGAGTATGTATCCATAAAACAGACGTACCAGAGTGGATGACCAAAGGAAGGACAACGCTCATACACAAAAAGACGCCAAGAAGGGACCGACACCAAGCAATTACAAACCAATAACCTGTTTACCGACAATGTGGAAAATTAGAGAGCAAATTTACCATTCCCTGAAGTCGTGGACTACTTCCCGAAGAACAAAAACGATGCCAGAAAGAGAAAAGAGGGGCGCATGATCTGTTATAGATCAAAACATCCTGAAAGAAGTTAAAAGCAAGAAAAAGAACATATCTATGGCATGGATTGACTACAAGAAAGTGTACGACAGAATCCCTCAAGCATGGATAATTGAAAGTTTAAAAATGTACCAGATACCCAACAGGATTATTAATTTCATCAAGAAAGCAATGGAAACATGGAGATTAGAACTGACAGCTGGAGAACAATACTTGACGGAGATAAAAATACAGAGAGGCATTTTCCAAGGAGACTCCCTATCACCACTACTGTTTATCATGTGATGCCAGATACAAGTTCACAGGCAGAGAACAAGGAATAAACCATCTCATGTACATGGACGACCTGAAGCTGCAAAAAGCAAAAAGGAACTGGAAAAGCTGATAAATACGACCAGAATCTTCAGTCAGGACATTCAAATGGAATTCGGAAGGAAAAGTGTGCATTGCTAGAGATTAAAAAGGGAAAGTTGGAGACGACTGAGGGCATGGAACTACCCAACCAAGAGCAGATGAGAGCGCTAGATGAACAAGAGAGCTATAAATATTTGGGAGTTTTGGAAGCAGACACAATCAAATCAACAGAAATGAAAAAAATACATGAGAAGAACAAGAAAGCTCTTAGAAACAAAATTATATAGCAGAAACCTAATCAAAGGAATAAATACCTGGGCAGTATCACTAATAAGATATTCTGGACCATTCATAAACTGGACTAAAGAAAAACTCAGGCACCTTGATCAGAGGACTAGAAAATTAATGACTATGCACAATGCACTACATCCAGAAGACGATACAGACAGACTCTACGTGAAGAGAAACGAAGGGGGAAGAGGACTGGTAAGTATAGAAGACTGTGTGGACGACACTAAAAAAGAGCTGGAGAAATACATAAACCAGTACACAGAAAGACTGATCACCGCAGCAAGAGATACCGTCCCAACGAACAACGCAGTAAGCATCGAAACTGGACACAAACAGACAAGAACATAAAAATGGGAAGAAAAACAACTACATGGACGCTTCGCAAGAGAAGAAACCAACGCAAATAGCTGGACATGGCTAAGAAAAGGAAACTTGAACAGAGAAACGGAATCTTTACTGATGGCTGCACAGAACAATGCGATTAGGACAAACTACATTAAAGCTAAAATAGATAAAACCAAGGAAAACAATAAATGCAGACTGTGTGGACAAAGAGACGAAACAGTAAATCATATAATAAGTGAATGTAGAAAACTTGCTCAAAAAGAATACAAGAACAGCTATGATTGTGTTGGGAAAGTAATACACAGGGAAACAATTGAATTTCAAATATGCAGACAAATTGTACAAACATAAACCAGAAACAGTACTGGAAAACGAAAAACACAAAATCCTCTGGGATATGGATATACAAACAGATTAACTCATACAAGCAAGGAGACCAGATGTTATTATAATAGACAAAAAGAAAAAATCTTCTAAAATCGTAGACTTCGCCGTTCCAGCAGCCACAGAGTGAAGATCAAAGACACGGAAAAATTAAGTAAATAATACACAGAACTAGCCAGAGAAGTGAAAGGAATATGGAGCATGAAGAAAGTTAATATAATACCAATAATCGTAGGAGCACTCGGAACAATCCCAAAAAAACCTGGAGAAAAGACTGGGAGAAATTGGAATCAAAGGGGCTCGGCAATGATCAAAACAGCTGCTATCTTAAGGAAAATCCTCGAATGCGGAAACTAACACACATAAGCTACAAAGGCTAACAAGTCACAAGGAATTTACAACTGAGAAAACAAGACCACACGAAGAACACCACAAGAGCCAAGGAACAGAAACTGCAATCTCCCCCCCCCCCCAATAAATTACACCGGCCTCAGTTATCACTACACAAAAATGAACCAAGAAACAGAAATTACAAGAAACACTATAAGCTCCTCCTTCTCCCCCCAACCCCCCCCCCAAAAAAAAGAATTAAACAGATTCTTTTTTTTTAAATAAGGGAAGAGAAAAGGAAAAGAACAAAAAGAAAAAGAAAAGGAATTGAAAGGAAAAAAATTAAAAAATTAAAAAGAAAAAAATTTTTTTTTTTTTTTTTAATTAATTTAAAGAAATATCATTCATTTATTTATTTTTTAACTGGTGCCGGCCTGACGAAAAGAGGTGAAGAACACTGGAAGTCTGGGGAGACTTGTTGTCATTCAAACTCCAGGAAGTACCACTCACTGACGATGATCTGTGTGAGAACTCCTAGTGAGTACAAATAATAATAAATATTATTAATAATAATGTGTAAGACGTGTTGTCTTGACATCAGTACCATACAAAAAGTTAGTAAAGTATATAAAGGAGGATGGAAAGACCGTGAATGAAAAGCACCATCCAGACCTCCACTAGAATGGAACATACAATACCGAGATGCCCATCAAATTCCAGAAGAAAAAAAACAAAGAGCGTTATCCACAAAGGTAAACATCTATTGAAAGAACGTAAAATTATTTGCAACGTTTATCGAATAAGCGGACAGTACTGTTAATCCTCAAATACTATTTTGTCACTTCGATTCCAGAGAACACTACTAATTTTTATCAGTGAATGCCCACTAGTAATGACTCGTTTGATAACTTATTTTATTTTAAGACCCATGCACGCCTCGACTGGAAGAGTGCTAAGAGTTTTGACAAAGGGTTATTGTCACTCATGTTCTGGAGAAGGTCACCGGCCATTGTCAACAAAAACATGAAGATAAACGGCGGTAAAAACAAAATAGTGATGGAAAATAAGCTGAAGTAATGGGGAGACTTGTTGTTCTTCCGACTCCAGGTAACGCAAGCATGTGTTCATTAGTTAGAGATCACCAGTTATGAAACGTGTGAAAACTCTTACTGACGCCATATAGCATAAACCTAATAAAATGAATAAACACCTATGTAATACCATTAAATAAGATACTCTGGACCAGTTGTAGGCTAGACTAAAGAACAAAGAACATTAATGACTATGCACAACACGGACAGACTATACGTGAAAAGAAGCGAAGTCGGAAGAGAACTGGTACGTATAGAAGACTGTGTGAAAGACATAAAAATGAGTTGAAGAAATACATAAACTCACAACATAGAAAAGCTAATCATCGCAGCAAGAGACACTGTGCCAATGAACAACTTCGGAAGCACCAAAACCATAAAAAAGACAAGAAAAGTGTGAAGAAAAACAGTTATATTGACATTTCATAAGAATGACCAGAGAAGAGACCAACCAAGATCCATGGGCATGGCCCTGAACAGAGAAACGGAATCTCTACTAACAGCTACACATAACAATGCGATTATGACATTAAAGCTAAAGTAGATAAAACCCAGGGAAAGCTGAATACGTCCACACTCTCAAATATAAACACATATATGAACACATACATAAACAGATAGAAACACACACATACATGAACACATGTAAACACACAGATACAAATAGCTATTCTAGTATAAGATCCGAGTCTGAAGTAAATGTTTGATAGTGATGAGAGAAGTATTGTTGTTGTAGTTTCGTGCCCTTTCGTGCATTTGGAATCGGCAACAGTGTCCCCCGAGATACGCGAATCCAAATAGTATCCTAATTACCCCCAAACATCAGTCATTCTGCAGTTATCTCCCTTGTATATTTATCATGCTATATAATAAATGCTGACGTGTCGATCGGCCTCTTACGAAGGAGCGATCGGAGCGCACACATCAATTGGTCGTCTCTCTTGTTCATTCTGTGTTCCTACCTGAATTGTTATGTATTGATTCCGTTACAGCCCCGAACCGGAGAATAATGGAAACACAATAACCGACAAAGCGGCAACGCTACACTTGTGACGTGAGTAGGTAATAAATAAAAACAACTTTTTAACAGAATTTTGTTTATTAGAGCTTTTAGCGAAAGAGAAAGAGTGCTGATAGTTCAAAAATGGGTAGCTGTTAATGTTTATATAAGCATTTCAATTTTACTCGGTAACGGCGCTTGCCGGATGATTGGTGTGACTGAATTTAAACTAGATTATCGTAGTTTCGATGTAGCAACATTGAAGAGCTGTTATACAGTGAAGCAGTCTCTTTGTGGATGTCTATGCAGGAGATGCAAAAGTCTGGACCCATATGCAAACTACTATTCTTATGTAAGTATAATGTATAATTTTATTTATTATCCAATCGAGATTTTGAGATGTATGTGGTTTTAATTTGTAAATAATTTCGGCATAGTATTTTACTCTGGCTATGTTATTTTTTATGACCCCCCCCCCACTTCAGACATAGAAAACTGTAATTACGCCGGGATATGTATGAATAAGATAAACAAAAGGAAGGAGGGGAGAAAAAGATTGGCATATAAATGTAGTGAGGAAAGAGAGAAAATAAACAAAAGAAGATGTGAACGATGAAAAGAAGAAAATGAAGGATCGACACCACACAAAATATAACTTACGATGATATGTTAAATAATAAGCTCATTTCTTCACTTTATCGTTTCCTCTGGTAGCTTGCACATTCGTTAAGACTACGACGAGGAAGATAAATAGTTAACCATATTTCATCCATCTTAATTATGACTAAGCACTTCTCTTATATTTTAGAGCAGAATTTTTTTCTAAATTGTAATTTCGTAACTTTAATCACATAAGATTAGTAATAAAATGTTACAGAAAATACGAGGGAACTTATGCTAGATATTTCATAAATGAAGGGATTACCTACCCTTTCTTTACAACACTCACCAGGGGCATTTCAGACACGAATTATCTTCCCTTTCGTGATGCTAGAGATCGCTACAATTCGTGCACAGAAAATGCACTCTTTTTCTTCGGTCTAGACGCTGATGGACATACTAAGCAACACGCATTTCACTGTATGTAAGACATTGCTATCAACTTCCACACATACACACACACATGCACACATAATTTTCAGACTTAATCGTATACATTTTCATGGACGCAAACCCTGTCGTGTTTGCGAGGAATACATTTTTTGCATACATTAGCGTTTTCGTGTTGTGTTTTTGTTTCATTTGTAAATCTTGTTTTTTTAGCATGTATAAAAAAGCCGACGCTGCCAAAGCTTCAGCTAATTCAGCTCAGATTACTCGAGAAGTAATAAATTTAAATGAGCATTTAACATTATAGTTATTAGTGCACTATTTGTTATGTCGTTAACTAATATTTAAAACGAACATGATTTAGAAATAAGAGCCAATATTAGATTCTTAATTAAATTTCAAGGGAAATGTGCGGCTCGTCAAAAGAGAACAGCTTCTAGATGGGTTGTGATAGACCTGTCAAATTCAAGACAAAAAAGCTAAGAATGTTTTGTTGTTATATTTTAGATTGTAAGTGAAGAAATTTCCAAAAAACGATCAAGACAAGATATTAGAATTTTTTCAAGAGTGACAAGTGTTGAATAATGGATGGATTCTGTATCTAGGTGGACCAGTGCAAGTTACCTTGACACGGAAATATGAAAAACAAATTCGCCTTCAGAATAAACAAGGTTTTGAGTTCAAGTAAAGGTCAAACATAAATATTATTACAAATTATGTCTCCTTGAAACAGTGACGTCATGATATCGTGTGATTGAAAGAAATACGTGTTTTAGCAGTATGTCTCAGTTACGAGCAGATGTGAATTCGATATGTAATTTTAAAAAAGGAAAATGGGAATTCAATTCCTTGTCTGCCCACGCTACCTCCTATTTTTTAGGGTGTTCACACGTAATCACCTAAAAAAGGTAGAATCTCATATTTGGGGAGGTAACTTAGGGCCCTCATCAAGTTTAAATATAGATATAATTTATTTTTAATTTGACAACTTCTTAATGTGCTCTCTTTATGTATTGTCTCCAAGATTTTGATAATTGTTTACCATTGTTTTCCTATTTATCTACTTGTGCCATTTTTACCTCATCTCTAAAAAACGTAATTAATCTATCCATTAATTTGTTTTCGAATTTTTGCCGTTTTCTTTTAATCATTTTTATTTTTCAAATATTAATTCTTTTTCCTGATTTTTACCGAGAATTACATCGGCAATATTCAGTTTAGATATGCTTTTATTTGCAATTTAAATTTTATTAAACACTGTTTGATTTTATGATTTGTTTCTTACAAAAGAAGAACAGACACGACTAGTCGATAAAATTTGGCGGGCATTATTTTAGCTAACCGCTTCAGCATACTCCAAAATATATATAGAGAGAAAACACGGAGTATTCTGTATATTCATACATTTTTTATACAAAGTATACGAAAAGAGTACGAAGCGTTTTTATCTTTTTTGAGTGTTTTTTACGATCTAGCTGTTTTGGAAAATCAAAGTCGGTAACACGGACGAAAAGATAAAAATCTAGCGGATTTCTGGATATTCCACCCCCACCCCCCGTACGATCAAGCCGGTTTTAAAAATCTCAGTTGTAAACAGTGCACGCAAAATCCCGTGTTAATTAGAGAGGGCAGACGATATCTCGTCATACAACGTTCCTTGCTCATCTCTCCCTTAAATTTTATGGATCTATAAACATTGAATAATATATTTAAAATGGAACTTATTCACAAGCACAGGTTAAGACAAAACCTACCAGGCACTGTCACGGTCGACAAAACTCTTCCGCGGCTTTCTAGAAATTCCTACACCAGTTCTTACATATAGAATATTTGTCGATTACAAAGGTCATATTCGAACCCTAACAGAATCCGAAATCCAATCGAGATCCCTGCCAATCAAAAAGGTAAACATAGCAATGTGTGCTTTTCCACAAGGTTCGAAATGTCTCATTCAATGCCCTCTTTAACCTGTGGCAAGTAATTGTTTTAAACAAACACGTGCATGAACCCACACAAAATCTAATCAAAAATACATCATAATATACCTATTAATGTTATATTTTTTTAAGATCCTTTTCGCTTGAGGGACGATAAAGACGAACCCAAAATAAACGGCTGCCTCGAACCCTCACTATTCAAAAAGTCCATCGTTATTCAATTATTGATATATCACTCGCGAGATCTCGTCAATATCTCTGATCATACAATATAAGAATCGATCATAATACCAGATATAATACCAGAAATAATAATAAAAATGTTTATCAATTAAAATGACATTTTCTGGTGGAAGCGGTATCAGAGTAATTTTTTATATATGATTATGTACTAGTTTTCGTATTAGTGAACTTATATATTACAGTCTTAAAACAATAAAATAATGAGAATATTAAATAATCATCTGTGAATATTGTTTAATCAAAATACACTTACAGTTGAAAACACTACAGAAATGAAAAATTATCACAAATAACTTACCCAGCAGTCCAATTATAGAAAGGAATATCAACACAGTTAATCTTCTTGACATGTTTGTCTGTAAGATAAACAGATTATTCTATTTGTTCAGAAAATAAAAGCAAGTTATCTCATGTAAATATTAGGGTTAGTTTTAATCAATTTAAAAGCTAACAGAAACACTCCCAATTATACAGCAAATTAGAAATAATGAGGGGAGATACATCAAATAAGTAAAGACTGGATAATAAACAATATTTAATGATGTACAGTGGAAAACAACGTATGTAACAGTACAAGCAATGAGAACCGCACTATAAGAAAAAGGAAAAACATATATTTTACACACACACACACATACACACAAACACACACACATATATATATATATATATATATATATATATATATATATATATATATACATATATATATATAAAAAACCATATAAACCTTATAAAAACATGAAAACAGTCTACACAAATAATCTTTCTATGCTCAAGCGTTAGTATTAGGGTCAGGACTGGAAAATGAATAATAAAGGTGTTCAAAACAACTTTAAAAGTTTAGGTATCAGTAGTAGAATATGCGGTTTTTCTTTTTATGGTGATATATATGCAGATCAAAAACATTATTTTTTATTTTCTATTATTCTAACCACTTAAAAAGAACATACATACACACACTTAAGAAATATGGCATGCCGAGCTATATATATATATATATATATATATATATAGAGAGAGAGAGAGAGAGAGAGAGAGAGAAAGAGAGAGAGAGAGAGAGAGATCTGTTTTAGTATAATTTTTTTCTATACAAACATTTTTCGTTATATATGTGCATACATTTTTCAGCTGCGCTCTGTTTCGAGAGCCAACTTCCTCACACCTTTGGAAAAGATTAAATGAGAAATAAAAAAATCTCCTTATTCGGTGTATTACCCCAGTTGCTAGGCGATGGGTGTATAATTAAACGGGCAAGATTCATATCCAATTACATAATAGGACTTCTCCATCTCTTTTACTTTTTATGATGTAAGTTTATCGAGTACTTTGACCGCTTACCCACTTGAGAGTATTTCAACGTCGCCTCAGTATAATCATCTTCGTGCGAGACCAAATATTTTAACGGTCAGCAGATAAGTTCTTTCCAAAACTGACCTATATACGTTATTCATATGCTCACATATATACAAACCCGTATACACACATACACATACATATATATATACATATATATATGTATATATATATATATATATATATATATATATATATATATATACAGATATGCATATACACGCATTCACATCTAAACACACCTATCTCCGTAAACACAATAATTAACCTCAAATACGAATATAACCCGCATTTATTCACATTTATACAGTCAAATGAGTACGTTAGCCTAGAATCACGTTACTAAACGAAACCTGCAACTTTATACACACCTATTTGTACAATATAATATATACTGGCCAATATCTAACTATCTCTATCGAAAAACGCATCTGTATCTGAGTTTTCATATTCCTATACATACACAATATACATATCAAAATACAGATACCCAGATATACTATACACCTACACACACTTTTATCCTCACCCCGCGCAAGGGTATACATCTACTCAACTTCCTCGCATATACATGCTGTTCTTATGAAATACACACCGTTCATAGTAAATACAGAGGCTCTTGTCAATGTATTTATATACACACTCATAAATGTCATTATACTTTTACAACCTCTCCGTGTGTTGTGAGGCTATAATCTTATGGATATAACATACAGTCTATAGGCACAAAATTATAACATTCCCTGTCTCAGTATCCCATATAACCCATTTTTCTAATAATCCTAATTCAATTGGTTTACAGTTGGACCGGCGCTAGCATTACTTTAAGGAAAAAACAGAAAGCAAGCATTACCAAGGCAAGAAACAAAGAATAACATAAAATAATAAAATAAAAATTGAAATTAAAAATAATAAATAAAATAAAAATTAAATTAAAAATAAAAAATAGGATAAAAAACAATCGGTAATAGAAGGGTTGGGAGCAGCGTAATTTCAGCTATTAGCGGACAGCAATGTTTTTAATTCAATATATATAACCCTAACTCAAGCCTGATTTTCAGCGTCTAGACATGTACAGTGAAATATAATATTGCGATTGGACGGTATTAAAAAGGATTGTAAAACGATGAAAAGATTAAAACACAGTTACAGAGATATATTTATATGGCATTCCAGCTGGGAGAATTTAGCCGGATCATTCGCCCCTCTACAGAATGTCTTATCATAACAGCTTACACATGACCATCTTGCACGAGCTTTGCTCAGATAGTAAACTTGTATTTATTCCATGGACGAATAGCAAATACCGGAGATTTTGTTGAGTTCTTTATTGATGATAGTTGCTCAGATTTCAACTTCCTTCTAGGGAAAGATTTGAAAAATACGAGGAACTACTTCATAGATCAAGATGATTTTAATGGGGTCATGTACACAGTGTTTAGGTTACAAATAATACATTATGTCAAATTAATCGCATAAAATGAATTATTTACAATGTGTTGCAATTTTGTAATGAAAACAAATGGTTCTTCTAATGTCAAATTAGAATCGTATTGTGTCCACCGCACCCATTTCAATTAGTACTTATAGATTCCCTTTGGTATAATTTCTAAAACAGAACTTGCTTAGATAAAATCAACAGTTAAAATAAACCTTTTTGTCCCCGTATGTTTCAAAGAAATCTTCTAATTTCAATATAGTTTAGTCTGACAAAATGTTCCGTTCTCGAAACTGCAGCTAGGCAATAAAAGTGTACTTCACTGCTTTTTCCAGAATATATGTTCAAGGCTCCTATTTATTAATCAAACCATCTGACACGGTGACAGCTGCAAGGATATATTTCCCGTAACATTTGAGATACAAACTAGAGAGTATCACGTCACATAAATTTGTGCCGTATTCAAAATTTAGCTGTCAGGGTTCCAAATCCGACTGTCTCATGCAAAGTCATCGCTGACAGTTCTTGATCAGAATATTATCTAGTAATAGATAAGATTGACATTTCAAGCAATGAATGGCATCTCCAGGTTGTTTGCAAAAGAAATTTAATAAATGTACACCAATTTGATATTTGTTTTAAAACTGCAACCAAAAGTATAAAGTAGATTTTGACAATATTTTAGGTGATTTTACAGTTACAGCGTTTTGACATATGTAAGTTAAAACTTTCTTTTGAACTGAACTCTTTCTGCTGTCAGTTTTAGTGATTTGCATTCGGTAATTGAATAAGTAAGCAAGAGATAATGACAAATTATATCCTATCGCTCAGATAGATTAAAGAATGGGTCACCATTTACCAAGTCCAAAAAGCAATTCGAGAATAACGGTTAAGGAGATTTACACTTGGATAATGACGAATACTATGAGAGGATAGCGGATTGCATAAATAGTCAGGTATTTTGTTGAGGGGTAGAATGATCGAACCATTTATTAGCAGTCTTACTCACAGATTTCATGTAAGCTTTATTCATTTCAACTGGTACAAAACAGGGATCTGCGATTATGTTTTAAAAGTGTTAAAAGTAACCAGCCACTTATTACTCATTGTAACAGAATATAGAGAGAAAAAGGCCGAAGGATAGTCTGATTCTACACAATTAGAATTTTAAATCGTAATATGAACAAAGAACAATGTTTCAAAAGTAATCAATATAATAATAATATCGTTAAATATATATATATGAAAATTGTTGTCAATTCTATCCAAAACCAAATGTTACTTCTTCACAAGACAATGCACTCATTTTTAAACAGAAATATTAAGTAACACCTAATCTCTATTATTTAAATATTCCATTAAAGGTCTTCATTAATGTTCCTCTCCCCAATTGACTATGTTATAGTATATCTTTCTAGTTTTCTCTTAATCTTACCGGATTCCAGAGTCTGGTGGAGTATCCAGCTAAGTGCTGTTACTTAAGGTAAGATTACAACGGTTCACTATTCCCCGTTTGAGCTAGTGTATAGCCGCGTTGTTTGTGCTTCGAAATACTATTTTATTTTGAATATTGGGTAAGGGTTTTTTGTAGGGTAGAGTATCCTCATGTCAGGTTTTCCTGACAAACCCTTATACAGAGAGGCAGGTTATTCAAACTCTTTAGTAGTTGATTCAAACTCACCAGTAGGTAATTCAAACTCTCCAGTAAGTAATCTAAACTATGTTCATATATATATGTGTGTGTGTGTGTGTGTGTGTGCGTGTGTGTGTGGGGGGGTGTAAGTAAATTTCTCGTACAACAAAATCGTAGGATAAATTTCAGAGGAAACTTTTTTAAATCAATGAAACGGGCGGGTGGAAAAAAAAGAAAATAGCTAACATTTTCCTTAAGACCTTATCGTCTGACCCTCTAAGAGGAAATGTCAGAATGATAAATTAAAAACTAAGAAAATCGAATGAGATAT
The DNA here is from genome assembly GCA_963556195.1 of Sepiola atlantica. NCBI lineage: Eukaryota > Metazoa > Mollusca > Cephalopoda > Sepiida > Sepiolidae > Sepiola > Sepiola atlantica. The sequence continues at coordinate 160,664 of CAUVYP010000143.1, read as the reverse complement.
GGGGGGACATTTTTCTTTAAGTTGGAGAAAACGATAGAGAGGAAAAAAGTAAATATCTCAACGTTATTGTGGATTTGAATCATTAAAGATCTGCAACTGATGCTTCAAAATATTTTGTCTACACAGGATAGGTCGAGAATTGTTAATAACTAACGCCTCAATAATATTGAGATGGTAGTTCGACCTGGCACTGTGTAAAACAGAAAACCACCCATTGGAATACTTGTCAGAACAACTATTTGTACTAAGCAGGTGATTACCGATGGCTGATTCTTGTGCCTGGAAGTTCCTGGGTGATCTCGAAACCTTGTGGAAACGAATATCACGTGGTATGTGTTGGGATATTCTAATTTCTAATCTTTGGTATGTCTTTCCAACGTAGTCAGCTCCACACTGACACATGAATTTATAAACAACAGAATTCTTTTGAATGGCTGGCAAAACAAGAGAAAAATGTTCGAGTTTCAATATGGTTGCTGGAAAACAACGTTGAGTAGAGGAAGAAATCCTTTTGACAATGTCAAGGCCGTCAGAACCTAACCATGGAAGTTTCAAATAAATAGGGCAAAGTGACGGACGGGCAAATAAATTTATCACCATATAGCAACTTTTCGAGTCATGTTGGTGAACAAATCATAAGTGCTCGATGAGTGAGAGTACTGATAAGATTTAGTTTTTCTTGATCTTGGGGCGAAGGAACCTCAATTTAGATAAAGGCCTGTAAACGTTGGTTTTCTATACACAGAGGTTTCAAACGATGAACCAGCTTTTAGACACTAGAACATCGAGGAATGGCAGTGAATCCTCGACCTCCATACTGAATTGCCACGATGGATGCAAGTCACAAAGAAGACGAATACCTAGCCTGTGTAGACAAAAGATTTTGAAGCATCAGTTGGAGATCTTTAATGATTCAAATCCACCATAACGTTGAGAGATTTACTTTTTTCTCTCAATCGTTTTCTCCAACTTAAAAAATATTTTCCCCTCATATCTCATTCGATTTTCTTAGTTTTTAATTTATTATTCTGACATTTCCTCTGAGAGGGTCAGACGATAGATAAGGCCTTAAGGAAAAAAGTGTTAGCAATTTTCTTTTTTTTCCATCCATTGATGTTACGAGCTGTCTCGGCAGCTTTTCGGCCTAGTTTGAACTGGAACAAGAATATCGTGCGGATTTCAATTTTGCCATGCTGTCGAAAAGCCTGTAAAAACAATAAATGAAGAGATTAAAAATGGAAACGAATAACACGATTCGATAGAGCGAAAAACGCGCTTCAACATGACATATAACAACGCTATATTTATTAATAAATTAATTCAGAAAACATATATAAATATAACATATGTGAGAAAACGCCATTGTTATTGCACCAACGTAATAACATCAGGGTGCTTATGTAGTTTACGGACCGGGCTGTGTTTTTACATAGGAGTTTTAGCCTTTTATAGTTTTTGTATTAAATTGTTAGGTCCAAGTACAGAATAGTTAATAACGGCCTCTCCACTCCCATCGCTATGTTTTTCCATAGGAGTTTTAGCCTTTTATAGTTTTTGTATTAAATTGTTAGGTCAAAGTACAGAATAGTTAATAACGGCCTCTCCACTCCCATCGCTATGTTTTTACATAGGAGTTTTAGCCTTTTATAGTTTTTGTATTAAATTGTTAGGTCCAAGTACAGAATAGTTAATAACGGCCTCTCCACTCCCATCGCCACATCTTAAGAATGCCTTTCTAAATAATAACGTTATTATTTCAGCACGGTCCGTAAACTGCATAAGTACCAAGATCAGAAAAGAGACTAAGGGCGATAACTCAACGTTATAATTTTCGTGTGAAAGGACAAGGAACCATGTTTGGGACTTTCTTCTATATATAAGAAGACCAAATATAAAAGAAAACATCATTTTACCATTTGGGGTGGGGGTGAAATTGCTCGAATATTGAAAAACCTGATTGAAATTCTAAGAGGTAAAAATTAAATCCCGTTATACGATGAGTTCTAGGAAATCTCAGGTGTAAACTTTAATAGGCGGGAGTATGTTTTGTTATTTCACCGGTCGTCGGTATGATTTGTTTATTGATTTTCTTTTTTTGGCTGATGTTATTTATTAGCAAATGTGAGATTGTGTTTTGCTAAGTTGACTAAGGCGGGGGCGTTATGTGATATTGTGTTTAAAAAGTATCAAAATAAAGTGGAATGGTGACTTGAGTTATAAATACCTCAGACAACACCATCCCAGAGGCCAAGAAAGTTTTAGCATTGTCTTAGTAAACATGAGTACGTACACCAAACAAATTGCCAGCAAAAATAAACGAGTACTCATAATGGGCAGTAATTCTAAACATTTTGGCATCCTCTCAATTTGTCTTCAGCCAAAATCCACACCCACTTGCTGGAGGAAGGAGTTCATAAATTAGCTTTATGCACAAGCAATTGAAAGCCCATCGGTGCCTCGAATTGCAGTGAATTTATTTTTTTACATATGAGACGGTGTTACAGACTGTCTTCCTTGGGGTACCCAGAAACCCATTAACTTCAACTCGGTCAAAGTCGAATTTGTGCTAAGGTGGTAACAATTCAGATGTGCTTCCTTAATTATTAGCTCAGTCAGATGATACTTTCCCAAAAGAATAGGGTGCTTTACCTGATATGGATGAATATTGAAGCTCGAATTAAACCTACGTTGGCCAGAAACAATCCAAGTGCCGCAACTCCTGGCGGAATATTTCTTCCAGATGGTAATTTTAAATATTAAATTTCTTCAGGAAAATCCTCCCTCTGCATCGCCACCCAAAGCTGTGCTAGAAGAATCAGTCTGCCGATGTTTTAATTTGTCGACAAAAAATAAAACTTTATGCAAAACATTAACCATTCTTGTCAGCGATGAGAAGTTGGATACCTCTATGGGCAAGGCATTCCCTTTGGGCGAAGAATCATCAACAAGCATACAGTTACTTTTATTAGTGTTGTTCAAAATCGGCCAACCAATGTTGGATGAATCATAATGGTGCTTGAATTTTGATGGGGAAACACTTCTAGTAAGTAAATCAGCTGGATTCTCAGTATGAACATTCTTGAATTAGACTGAGATTCCAAGTTCACCATTTATCTCTTCCATCATACTTTCAACGTCCTTAATACAGTTCCTAACAAAGATATTGCTTTTTGGCTGCTTTTCCGTTGAGGACCCAAGAAAAAAACACTTGAGCATCCGAAACGAAATTTAGGGACTGGATAACAACCGGACGCAATGAACAGAGTAAATGAGAGTTATCTCCCCTGTGTCATTCTAATAAGACTGATAACACAGAGTTTGTATTATCTACTTATATGAACCGAGTTAATTAGAGTAACCTTCCCTGTGTAATTCTACAGGTTGTATTATCTACTTATCATATGAACAAAATATGTCGTCACATAATTCTTTTAAAAATACCTTTCTCCCTAGTGAACCACCCCTTATCAAGGCTAACGGCCACTCGAGGATAATGGCTAATAAAATAGTTGAATGATGATAAATATGAGAGGATATTAGATTTGAAGATTATCATGTTGTAGCCCTCAGGGAATCAATCTTGTGGCAACGTGCTCACAGATGGGACTGTCTTCTTGGAAAGAAACTATGTTCATGCAAATTCCGTTTAATGCGGAAGGAAAAGAAAGTTCTTTGCAATGGTGGTAGGAAGATGGGTGCAGCTGAGTTACTTTGTATGAAATAATGATGGAGTAGAGAAAGACTAGCAACGTCTCTTCTGTTTTGAGTTGCACATCCCCAGATGTGGCAACAGTATTTTTTTATGGAAATCGCTCCAGACAAGGCATGAAGCCACTTGATGTAAGGAGCTAACAAGAACGAAAAAACAGGAGATGCCTATTATAAGAGAGGATTTAAAATAATTGAATTAATAAATGGTTTATGACAAGGGTTTATTGACATTAGATTTGAAGATTATCATGGTGTAGCCCTCAGGAAACCAAAGTAGTGGCAACGTGCTCACAGATGGGACGTTCTTGCAAAGAAACTCTGTTCATGCAGCTGAGAATTATATAATTGTATATAAATATACGTATTATTACTGGATTTTTTATATGGTATATTAATTATATATATTATTAATTATTATTACAGGGCCGGCGGGGCAGTTATGAAAGTGGTGGGGGGCTTCTCCTAGAAAGTGGGGGAACCGGTTAAACACATGCATATCAACTTAATTATTGATGATCGTAAAGTGTGTGTGGGGGGGGGGCAAGTCAAAAAGTCAGGGGGCTTCAGCCCCCTTCCCCCTCACCCCCGGTGTATTAATTATATAATTATATATAAATATTATACGTATTATTATTATATTACATACACATATTATACGTATTATTACTGGATATTTTTCTTCTTCTCATGTAGGTCACATCTGGGCTGGTGCACTATCCATTAGTTTGCCCCTCTTAGCCAATGTCCAAAACTGAGTATCTACTAATAGGTCACTCACTATCCATAATCTCCGCAATGTTATCATCTTTGTGCTGTGATGAACTTGTTTCCCTGTTGCCTCCTCGACGTAAATATCCATTCACTGTGGAGGTCACCAGATGCCGGAGAGCCTTTTACTCCAATAGGTTCTTTCACTCATGCTGTCGGCTTTCGGAACTACCTCCCTGCTCCTTCATCGGATATCCTGCTGACTTGTCAGGCCGAGAGCAGGCTCAAGGCGTTTCCCAATTTAGGATGACCCCCTAAACTTTCATCATAATACTCAGTAGCCCCTTACATCTACAGTGGCATTGTTTGGGGAAGTTTTTTTTTAAAAAAAGCTTCAGCCGAGGATATACGTAAGTCTTTTTGATAATTTTGTGTTCTGTGGAGCGATTGGCCCCCACCACACAGGACTTCCTTCCTCAACAGCCTTGGTCTGTTAATGACGCGCCACACCGGGGACAATCATGAATTGACTTGGCTTTACGAGCGCTTCTCCATCGCCAATATTCATGGAAACGCCTTGAGCCTTCTCTCGGCCTGACAAGTCAGCAGGATATCGATGAAACTTCTTGATATTTGCATATTCGTTTTTTGCAAAAGGACGTTTTGAATAAATGTTCATATTTACTTACTTCCTACGGACGTTAATTGTTTTCGTCTTCATTTAAACGTGACTGAAATAGGAATCGATCCATCATACTACCAAAAACTTGTTTGCTTGCATGTTTGTCTCCATGAACACAAGGTGTCACGTCATCCACTAAAATATCTGGAAGACATTAGAAAGATCATTTATGACGTCGTAAATTATGAAGTAACAAAAAAGGATGACGTCATCTATTAAAACAGAGAACATAGACGACCCGTGAGACGAAGTGGATGACTGCCTAGATGTGGAGGATCTAGTAGTATTGGCTCTTGGTTTGCTTGTTCCACTGCATATATAGGATGACGTCATAAAAGTTATGTCACAAAAATGATGACGTCATCCATTAAACTAACCATGCACGGTTGATGACGTCATAAATGATGATGCAATTAGAGGAAGACGGCGTCTACCAAATCAAATTGGGCAGGGAAACCAATAAACTTTCGGAGTCTCCTCGATCGGGACGGCTCGGAGGTAGGTAGTTTCCCGTCTTCGACGCCGTCGTCTTATTTGGGTAATGTCGTGCGTTTTTGTCTGTGTGTTCGTCAGCCGTTTACAAAAAAGTTGTCGCCCATCGACTCCGACGCCGCCACACATGACTTGCTAGTTGTCATCGCTGACATATACACACACACACAAACACACACACACGGGACAAAAAAAAACAATATGATATATTTGTTTTTTAATAACACTGACGTCCTTTTTAATTCAAGCCAACAAGGCATAAATAATCAGAAGCTTGAAAAATCGTTAATGAAGTTGCAGACATCGGTGATTTTTTAAATTATATATTTGGTGTTGCTTGTTTTCTTTTGAAATGTCCGACGATTTGGTATTAACTTAGTGAACATCCGACATCAGGAAAAAGTCAAGTATTCTAGTTCATTTGTGCTCATATCGATTTTCTCACGCGCCCCTATCGTATTAAACAACAAGGCCCCTATTTACTTGCCTCCTCATGAGGGCGGACTCAAACACAGGGTCGGCTTTTTAATGTGGAAAACATCCAGCTCTCTCTCTCATCAAACGAACAGATACTACACTTTGATCGTAGTCCCGAGAAGAATTCGGATATTTGGCAGAGGTTCGAAATAGAGGCCTCACCGTTTATTCATTTTTTGGGGGGAGGGGGGGGGGGGTATTTTTTCATTTTGCTTTTAAAAATACAGATTTTTTTTAAATTTCATTTTTCTAATTAGGACTTTTAAAAAGAATAAGTAAAGTATTCGACCATAGTTTTTTTTTTCAGTAAATCAGCGAGATTTAAGGGAGCGGGACACTCGTTTCCTAAGATTACTTCACTTATCTTTGCTGAGAGCATCAGGTACCATCTTTGGTATGACTCGAGGCTCGAACCCCGGTCTCCTGGCGCATTAGCGAACAATGATTATTAACGAGATTTTTGCACTTGTGCAGTATTCACAAATGAGTAAGTAAACCCAAATACATTGTTTTGGACTAATTTCAAATTTACCTTAAATTATTTTAAAAGAAATACAATCCAATTTGTGAGGTCGGAAAAACAATCAGAAATTAGCAGACGGTTCATTGTCCGCCATTTTGACTGCGAAACGACTAAATCGCCAACTATATTTTATTAAATAAATAAATTTATAAAAATGTTTTAATCTATTGGTCGTTACTTCTTGTTTACTAAACTGCACAAGGGGGGGGGGTGTACATCGGCACACTAACAAGGCACATGGATTGTGTGAAAAAAGCGCGCGAAAAAGAGTCGGAAGCCAGGCCCTCTCCGCGAAATGCATACCACAGATAGCTTTTTGGGGCGAAGAAAAAGAACGGGAAGATATCATTCTCTCTGTTCGTTTTTTTTTTTTCCTTTCTTTAGATTTGAAACAAGTTTTTTTTCTTCCCTCTAACAAAACAAATGGCGACCGTTCGGAATCGGAATAGAGACCGCATCGTTTTGAGGGTTATTTTTTTTACGGCAGCACTTTTACCACCCCACCCCTCCCCCCATGACCCCGGCGGGCGCCAGCATTTTGCCTCACGTGACACAATCGCCATCATTTATAAACAGAATAGTCTTCGTCATGAACACTTAGCATACCCCCCCCCCCCGCCAATACATTTTTTTTGTTTATTATTTTGTTACCTTACGAAATAGAATGAAGGTTGATGGATTTGAAAAAGGTTTGATAAAAACATAAGTGAACTCCAGAATGTCAGGTTACCCGGTCATAAAGTCTTTGAAATTAATGGAATCATTACACAAATATATCAAGCCTGCCAGACTTTTACAGACCATACCACACACTCACATATATATATATATATATATATATATATATATATATATATATATATATATATATATATATATACGTACAAACATACACGTGTACATATACATACACGTGTGTATATATATATAAATACATACACATGTGTATATACATACACATATGTATATATATAATATACATACATATGTCTATATACATACATACACATATGTACACACATATATATTTTAAAGAAAGGAAGATGAAGATTAAAAAATTGCATAAAATGTGTATAGTTCCGTAGAGTTACAAGTGAAAATCCTGGACTGGTATTTTAAATATACCAGTCCCCAAACAAGGCCGGTCGCCACTGTAGACGTAAGAGAATTAGGGTGGAAGTTTTGGGAGTCATCCTAAGTTACGAGCTGTGCAGCGAGATGTCATTAGTTTTAAATATCTGCACGTCGGTACAGTCTGGGAAAGAGGGAGCAGGGAGTGAGTTCCAGAGGCCGGCAACACGAGGAGTAGAAAGCTCTTCAGCATCTGGGATGGGATTTGTCAGATTGTCGGGTTGGTCTAGTGAACTTACGTCGAGGGGACACCAGAGCAGAAAGTTCATCGGAGCACATTGAAGTACTTGTAAAACAAGCACAAGGATTGCGGCGAGAGGACAGGGTCTGGAGCTTGGTGAATATTGAGAGGCCTATTAAGTTAGCGACTACCAGTGGATGATGCACCATCCCAGATGTGGCAACAATATTCTATGCATGGGTGGATGGTGGCTTTGTAGAGATATAGAATAATGTCAGGTGTGAAAAGTTTAATGGCACGGTAGAGGGGGCCCACCTTCTTTGCAGCAGCTTTGGCAATGTCTTCGATGTATTTGTTCCAATTCATGTTACTTGTGAAGGTTAAGGCCGAGGAGTTTGGACGTTGGACATTCAGGTAGGGTGTCATTTTTTCCCCATGGCAATCGGTGGTTGAATAGGTTTCTTGTAGTTGTTGAAGAAAATGAGCTTTGGTGCAGCATTAAATGTTACCATCCATTTATGATCCAATTTCCACTACAGACTGTAGGTCACTTTCTAAGGATTCGGCCATTATGAAGAGGAGGAGTAGAGCGTAGTGTCGTCAGCAAATATCCCCATCTCAGACTCAATATCATCAAGGAAGTCGTTTATGAAAATCGCTAACAGTAGAGGTACACCAGCATTTATGTCATGTTGCTTGGATTAACGTCCATCGGGGACAACCTAGATGTTTCTTTTTACTTAGGCAGACCATATGAGTGAATAAGAAGCTATTTATGCCAGGTATTGGATTTGGACTTATTCTGCACACGTATCAATCACATCAGCCGTTTCCCTGACAACAGATTTTGGAACATTAAATATATGTTATTCCCATTGAATAGAAGGAAACTATTGTTAAAGACCAGTTTCTTTAAATGTAGCTCTAGTTTGATGCAATTGCGTGAGTCTTTTGACTATCACAAGGTCTGTCTTCGCGTCTGATTGTCGATTCCCACGACCATTAAGATCATGATGCCTACTTTGTGCACGGTAGGTTACAAGTTGTCAGACGGTGCTCAAGTAGGTCGTATGTCACGAACAATATGTCGAAAAAGAAAGACAGATTTTCAACACGCTGTAACGCAAAAATCGTTAAGTTTATAGCAGAGAGTAAACGCATCGGATAATTGGATTTTCCCTAGTTGTCACACCAGCCGAGGAGGTTCGACTTGACTTGAACCATCAACCCCTTCTTTGTCGGAGTGAGCTGTCGGTTGTGGTTCGGTTGTAGGAGGTGCTTCATCCTAGGCATTAACTCCTCCTTCGAAGAAAGGGAGTGGAATATTGCTAAGGCGAGGGCAATATGTTATTTTTGTACTCGCTTAGTGGGAAGAAAGTCAATCCCGACTGGTGGCATTTTATGACCAGATTTTCAGTGTCAAAATTACACTGTGTCTGAGCCGATGTAACTAGCAGGGCTACTCGGCGTTGTCCGTGATTACATATGCACATGCTATATACGGAACATATATACAATCTGTCTGAAATGGAAAGCTTTCACAGACACATGCTATATACGGAACATATATACAATCTGTCTGAAATGGAAAGCTTTCACAGACACATGCTATATACGGAACATATATACAATCTGTCTGAAATGGAAAGCTTTCACAGACACATGCTATATACGGAACATATATATACAATCTGTCTGAAATACGGGAAAGCTTTCACAGACACATGCTATATACGGAACATATATACAATCTGTCTGAAATGGAAAGCTTTCACAGACACAGTGTAGTTTTGACACTGAAAAGTCCATTGAGTTCTCGTGTCAGTTTGATATGGCAAGTTTGGCACAGGAACACAACGACGATCGATCTTAGCGACGTTGTCTTTAAATTAAAATGCTGAGATTCAAAGATCCCCAACATATGAAATAATCCGTAAACTGACGTGTCGCCAGACAACGTTGACTCTTGTTAATCTTTAGTATTTTTACCAGTTCTTCCACCGAATTCTCATAAGTTTCAACGATGAACCTGGGGCAAAACGAGATACTTAACAGAAAACTAGCTGTAGAGTCAAAAGTAGCATTTCCATATAAACAATATTAAATGTTCTGGACAGTCAAAGTATTGGAAAACAATACCACAAGAAAGAAATGAGTATTGTTTTTCAAAAGAAATACAGATGATTTATTCAGCTGTGCTTATTTTCCTAATGTTTTATCACGACTTACCTGACTAAATTCTATGTAAGCAAATATTTCATGAGTCATACAAAGAAATTAGTTTGTGTTGAGTTTATTTGGTAGATTAGTTTTGATCCAAACATTTTAATCAAACAGACCAAACCAGAAACATGAAATGATATCAGTTCGATGATTAATGAATATATCTACACTTAATTTTTTACATTTAAATATGTTCAGAGTTCGATACTTAAAGTAGAAAGTTCTGTGAACCTTTAAAATTTATATTACGCCCTGCCAGTGTTCACCTGGTGCTCGTGTTGTTTGCATATCCGGGGAGCCAAGTGTCACTTCAGCAATTAATTTCTACCGGCTTCTAAAAAAGAGTTTTTGCATTGCAGCAAATCTGACATCACTAAAACTTGCTACGCCTTTCCTAACATGACTGTCCAATTCAGAAAACTCTGTTCAAGTACTGCGTGAAGATATGTTTGTTTGTTGGTTTTAGCGACCTTTCAACCCTTATAAGCTCATCTCAGGTCAAACGTGAAGATATACGCTGTGCAAGAAGCGCATCTTCTAAGGAAATAAACTGTTGCTTTCTTCTTTCTATGGCAACGATCTATTTAACAAATTGATGCAAGATCAAATACACCCACCATAGCTCCAACGCTACTCAACACATTATTTCTTATAATATACAAGCTTTTCTTACCAGACGTTGCCCAGTGTACATTACGTACAAATCTGCTTTGTAAAAATATCGGTTCTCTGCATTCGGAAATAGATCCTTCTCATGACTTACTACATATAAATAAATCACATTTAGTATAATAATAAATTACATCATACTTAGTTTTTTGAGTAATCATATTTCCATCGTGCCCCCCACACTTGAAAAGGAATACCAATGTTTTATATCTACTTTAACATATGATTTATTTTAGTTTTAAATTGCGTTATTAACTTTTAATTGGATTTGATCACCCATAACAGATCTTATCTAAAATTACTAAAATAAAAAATCAAAATGTGAAGTTTTCATAACAAACCTCAGTCTTCATCTCATTTTCAAGTTCCAGTACGCTTCTCTATAGCCAGTCTGCCTTTTTACTTGTTTGTCCACAAGGGCAGGTATAACCACAAGATCAGCTTTTTATGTGGGAGAAATCTAGCTCCCCAAAACTGGCATACTGGTTCGGGACAAAAATTAAAATTGTCTCTTTCTAGAAGGAAATCTGTTTTATGGAATAAGGACACAACAGATACACACCTTTAGTCTGAACTCGAAGACATACAAAGTGTTTTGAACACGAACACAACGCAGCTTTATCCAAATGAAATATATTCTTGATTCCTCTTGAAGAGGGCGGGGATAGAGATTACATTGTTGTATAATCAATCGTTATATCTGTCGGCTGCTGATTTGTTTTATAGAGAGTGGCTGGCACATCAGCGTAACTTGAGATATTTGCTCCTGATGTATTACTCTAAATCGAAAAAATCAGCTGCTGGTTCCTCAATTCATAGGTCACATTTTTTAATCCTCCTAACGTATGAAAACTTTTATATTTTAGATTCTCATTCAACTCCATACTTGCAAATATGATGATTTTGATGTTAACACGATTTGAGTTTTAACTTAGGTTAAAATTGAAGGTACAAAAGTGGGTCATTTACGATAGACAATGCTAACGGTACCATCCGAATCCTGACGCATGTTAATTAACTGTTGGCAGTCCCAAGCTATTAGCTGGAGTGTAAGATCTGGCTTATTTTCCAGTTTGCTAAAGGCCCTCCTTTTAATTTAAAATTCTATGTTCGACACTAATCCTTGTGCAAAAGTGAGCCATTTAAAGTGATTAGCACTTAATTCCGATAACCTGAAGTCATCACAGTGGTTATTTACTATGCTTTCAAAAGTTGTATAGTCCTCATTATCATTTGTGAAAGATAAATGTTTTGGACTAAATAATTTTGTCAACAACAAATTTTTGAAGTTACAAATTTCAGTCCAATTTTTTACAGTATGTATTATATGTCTCCATAACGTCTGATATACGAGGCAAAAGCAACCTCATTATCCGGGTTGTAGTTGAAAATATCAATGGTATTTCGCATTGCAAGACGAAAATTCGAACAAGAAAGAGTTTTATCAGAATCGCCAAGTGAGAGAACGCACTTTCGTCTACTCATTTGCTACTCATTTGCCAATTTGAATGAACATCTTTTCGAATCTTTTTCTTGTGCGTTCTCTGATTTTTATCTTTCCGGTCATCTTCGTGGACGGTTGTTGAGTACATTTTTTTGTTCAGAATGCTTAGAGTTGTTCTTCGAATTTTATGACTACGGGGCAAAAGTAACCTCATTGTCTGGGCTCAATTGTATTCCAAATTTTGCTAAAATAAATAAAACGAATGCCACATTTTACACATTTTAACCCTAACCCGGCAATTCATGACGTTTTATTCGATTTTGAATGGCTGAAATTTGTGTTTGAAATTCTACGATGCCTTCTACGTCAATAGTATCGATATTTGCTCTTTGGCCGAATAAAACCGACGAACCTGAAACGAGCAAATAAAAGGATAATAATAAAAGGAATTAATTACTAGAATTGTCTCCTTCTAGAGAAAAAGAATAAGAGAGTTTATTTACATAAATCCCCAAAGGGGAGAACATTAAAGTTGTATATCATTCCATACGCGGGCCACAAACATTATAACATGCCCTTGTAACAAGATACAACCGATAGAACAGTTTTCGAAACCACCCCTAACAAAAAGATATCATTTTTAAAAACGAACAATAAAATATTATATACAATATGAAAACAGGTTTCAAACAAATAACATGAACGGTCAGTTACCCGCTATACAGAGAGCGGGCGGACAGTTTTATAACATTTCTGTACGTCAATTTAATTGCTGTTCTTAAAAAGTTCTATATCTTGAAATGCTGATGCTGAGCTCAAAGAAAGATATTTTTGCGAAAAGGTTCTACTCCTCTGTATGGACCATTGAACATTAAAGATATTATATAGAAAAGGGCACATGTTTTTACATTGCTATCGCGTGGCGGGTGAAAGCAAAACCTATTTTGTCCTTTTGTGGTGTGTGCATCATGAAGAAATTCAACTCTTAGAGAAAGCTTTGCATCTATTCGCTTTATGCCCCACCAGATGCATAAAAGATTTACCAGGCATCGATGTTTATATTGACGACATCGTAATATTATTTAACATATACTTGGAAGAACACTTTTTCTCCTTGTGGAAAATGTTTGACAGAGCTATGGTTTAAACTTAGAGAAAAGCAAGTTCTGCAATAGCGAGAAAGCGAGAAATTTCAGAGTGATGTCCGACAGCTGAAAAGATTAAGATTAATTCAGCTTCAGTGCAACTTATTGCTGTATATACAGACCACACAACCATACAAATCTTTGTACGTAAAATGAAAAAATATAAGCCGCAGATTTTTATTGAAAACACAGACGCCTTTACCTGCACTAGAAACATCCGGCCGTTTTACGAAAAATTAAAAATGTTCTTCTTTGTGTTGGTAGATGTGACATTCCTAGCCCGTCTTTAAATAAAAAACAAAAAACAAAAAACAAAAAACAAAACAAACTCGGCAACAATCAAACTTATTTCGTCCTTTTTCATGTCTAAATAAGGAACGAATTAAGACGAAAATAATGCAGAAAAATAAACAAAAAATGTTACTTTCAGGGGATCATCTCGCTAAATAAAATATTCCGGAAAATACAGCTTTTCAATATTTGATGTAGCTCTCTTGACAGGGCGACGATCTTTGAAAGTAAACTGACATATATATATATATATATATATATATATATATATATATATATATATATATATATATTCATTTACTCTTTGTGAATTTTTCTGATGTGTTGCAGAGACATAAAAATGTTGTTTGGCTCACGACAAATGAAACGGACCGTAAAAAATACATCTCACAGAAATGTTATGTTTTTTAGAATATGTGAAAAAATAACAATAAAAATAATGAAATAAAATATTTAAATGTTGAATTAAATTAAAGATAATTTAATTAACGTTTAATAATAATCTATCGTCATAATATAAAGCTCAATATATTGAATAGAGCAATCAATTCTAAGGAAGAAAGATGAGTTCAGAACACGAGCTTCATATATTTGAAAATTTTACATGAAATGAAACAAAATAAAACAAAATAAGGACCAAAAAGTGTAAACATTTTCAAAGTTAAATGTTGCCGATAATATTTACAAGTACATCGTCGGGTTTTTTCTATCCTCTCATGAAAACAGTTCATCTTTGAAAATCCATGGATATGTTTTTATTATGATCTTTCATCTCTCTCTCTCTCTCTATATATATATATATATATATATATATATATATATATATATATATATTCTTTATCGTGAGGAAGTCTTTCAATAAAGACGAAACGTTGATAAATAAATAAATAAATCCCATAGGTGTTGACTTTCTTTTTTTTCAATTTACACACATATATATATATATATATATATATATATATATATATATATATATATATATATATATATATATATATATATATATATATATAAGCCTAAGAATGCATTTTTTTTAAATAAATAGTAATTTATTCAAAATGAGTCCCAAATTTTCGACGTCCTCGTCAGGGGTACAAGACATACTTTTTTTCATAGCGACATGTTTATCGCTAGTAGAAGGTAGAATCCGTAAGATGTTGATTCGGTTCAAATGTCGAAATCTTTTAGGGAAAGATGCGCGGACACGCATTAAAGATAAGATATGTTGGTCTCCCATTAGAAAGCATTGAATATTTAAATGTAAGAAAGTTGTTTGAAGCCTAAGAATGCATTTTTTTTTAAAATTAAATTATAATTTATTTAAAAGTAGTCCGAAATTTTCGACGTAATACGTCCTTACTTTCTTACATTTAAATCTAATGGAAGACCACCATATCTTATCTTTTAATGCGTTTCCGCGCATCTTTCCCTAAAAGACTTCGACATTTGAACTATTACCGAATCAACATCTTACGGATTCTACCTTCTACTAGCGATAAACACGTCGCTATGAAAAAAAGAATGTCTTTTACCCCTGACGAGGACGTATTACGTCGAAAATTTGGGACTACTTTTAAATAAATTACTATTTATGCATTCTTAGGCTTCAAACAACTTTCTTACATTTAAATATTCAATGCTTTCTAATGGGAGACCACCATACCTTATATATATATATATATATATATATATATATATATATATATATATATCGATGCAATAATTTATTTAAAGATAGTGGTTTTTTCAAGCATCTAATCCAGACAATTACATTTTTGAGACTGAAAGGAAATAATTAAATTTACACACGACAATTCAAATACAATTAGAGAGAGAGAGATAGTAACAACCCATCCGATACATCTTTTGAGAGAGGGGAAATTGGCGAGGAGGAATTACATAATTTACTACAGACACCGAAGGGAAGTGAGGAGGAGGGGCCCTGTTTATCAAATCAATCGGGACGTACCTAATTCTCATTGACTTATGACACTTCCCGGCTAGCGATAAATGTAATTTCAAGAGAAGAGCAAGCCTAAATGAAATCTGACACAATCTTACTCACACGCGTACATAGGCAAGCATAAATATGTACACATCTTATGTACATACATACCCGCATCACCACCCACACATATTCATAACCATGCATACTCATATACACATATATATGTATCTATTAAACACACACTTAGTTTAAACATCTTTACAAAATCGGTCAGATCCTCTACAAGAAACATTAAGTTATCAAGCTAGAAAAAGAAGGAAAGGGAAGTAGAAAGATATAGAGAAGAAAGTGACAACTAACGATTAAATGCGTGATTATGCCGATAACGGCTGTTGAAGACTTAATTTTTACTATTTTTCTTGTTCTGTTGTGGCTTTCATTCTGGTTCCGTGACAATGATGCTAAATTTTAGTAGCACAACTCGATCGGGAAACAACGATTTAAAAAGAAATACACCGATAGTTAACCGAACCCGTTAAAAAAAGAGAAGAAAGATAAGAACTCTGAGAATGAGCGGACCACAGTTTTTGGTTCTCTTGTCATTTTGTTTTGCTCAGTTCTGTGCTCTGTCAGTGGCTGAAAGTTTAGCCGCGAAGGGGAGCAGAAAATAGCCCTTTGAGTGTAGTAAGAAAAATAGGCCCATATGGGGAATACGGATAATAACCCTGTATAAATGAGATGCTGCCGGACTACAAGTTTGGCTGGCGGTAATCCAAATAAAGAGGGTGGTCTACGGTTTGGCAGATCATAGGATGGTACTGATGGAGCTGAAGGTTTTAGTCTCAAAGTTCATTGGGGGATGTACGGGAAGAACCCGGATATAGCTTGGACGGAGCTCCGCAAGCGGCTGGTGAAACAATACGCCAGCAAGCGGACCGCGATTGAGGCTGTACGTAAACTAACCTGCTGGCTACTGTGAGCGTTGGAGGAGAGTTCAGGCTGTGACAAGTCAGTGGTGGCGAATAAGGCAGCAGTTTTAAATCGGGGGGGGGGGTGAAAATATTAGTGAATTTACCTAAAGGGGCTGAGATTTTTGTCGTGGTGAGGTGTGGCAGGGATTTTGAGAGGCTGGGGAAAGAGGAGAGAAGGGGGAAATTCTGTGTGTTTAGTTTTAGAAAAATATTTGAAGAAATGAAGATAACTTGAAAATGGGCGGAAGGTGGGTGTGAAAAAAATAGTCAAAAGAGGTGAAAGGGGGAGGTGAAATTTTTGTTGTGGTCAGGTGTGAAATTTAGGCTGGGAGAGAGGGAGGAGTATTGACCAGGTGGCTATATGTCAGGAATTTGTGAGTATAAGTGTGTTTGAAAGAATGTGTACAAGTGTGCTGGGAACGAGGAGGGGTGAGCATGAGAAGAAAGAAAAATGATTTTAATTTGGGGGAGTGATCAGAAAAATGTGGTTACGTTCAGGATGTGTCGATGGTTTGAGAGTAAATTGAGAGAAAAAAAGAGTTTTAAATATCTAAATATTTGTAAGGATGTAAATTGTGTTTATTTGTAAAGCTATTATTTGTGGTTAAGTAGTTTTTGATTCGTAGTGGGTGATTCACGTGAGAAAGGAGTCAGTCAGCACTACGTGTGTATGCGGGGGGGGGGGCTGTGTGCAAGTGAGAACGATAAGAAGAAGGGTTAGCCATGATCTAGATTTAGTTTTTGTTCGGTCAGGATATAATTTTGCTTATTAAGAGGGATAGATTGTAGAAACCATTTCGTTGTCTAATGGTGCTAGAATCTGTGATGAGTAGTCTTCGCCGAGCTTAGTTATATGAATGTGTTTGATGATTTGGGCCTGTTCAAACTTGAAAGCGTGATCGTGTTCGAATACGTGGGGAAAAAAAAGTGCACTGAGAGAGCTATTGTTTTTTTATGTCTCTTTTGTGTTCGCTCAATCTTTTTTTTTTAATTCACGTAAATTTGATGGCAGTTGTTACACGGGACGGTATTGTTTTATGGTGTGTGTACCGTTGGAATACCTAGTTTTACAGTATGTTACAGATGGATGTGTTATTGGAATGCGTGGATAAGAGAAGAGGTCTGTCTATGAGAGAGGTGTTTGGTATTTGATGTTTTTGTGTATTGTTTTTTTAGAATGAAATGTGTGGTGTATTGCAATGTTTTTAAGGAATTAATGATGTGTTTGATTTCTTCATCTCTATATATATATTGAGGACTGCAGATTAGGAAAAAGCCTATTATCATACCTGTTTTTTTATATAGTTATTATGGTGAGAGTAGAAATGTATATAATCGTTTTTGTAAGTGTTTCTGCGGTGTACTTTGAATGCTAGTTTGTTGTTATTATAAGTGTGTCTAAAAATGGTATCGAGCTGTTTATCTCAGTGTCATGTGTAAATTTGATGTGTTTAGTTTGTCTTTGAGGGTAAGAAAATAAGAATATCGTCAATGTATCTGAAGTATTCGATAGGGCCGGATTCTAAGAAGAGGCAGGCCAATACAGTCCAAATTTTTGTTTGTAGAATTCGTCGTTGAATTGGAAATATGTTACGTCAGTGATGAGTCTAATTATTTCTATTATTTCTATTATTGGGGGGGGAATGGTAAGTCGGTTTTGATTTTCTTTAGATGTGTGTGGAGTAAGTTTAGGTATTTTTTAACTGGGACATAGGTGTATAACGGTGTTATGTTTTTCTTTTCTACTTTCATGTTTTTTTATTTTGTTAAAAAAGTTGCCTGAGTTTTTTATGTGGGAGGGGCTGATGGTGCCCATTAGTGGAGTGAGAATGTTGGCTATGGCACGTTCGATTTTGTGTGTGGTACTGCCTATGGAGCGCATGGGGATGTCTTTTGGGGATCCCGTATAGTGTAGGAATAATGGAGTGATATACTCAATATATATTATATCCATTTGTTATTGTTCGTAATTAGGTGATTTGTTGAAATGTTCTATAGTTTTGGTCAGTTTTTAGTGTATGTGTTTTCGTCGGATAATAGAGTATATATATTTTAAAGAACCGTGTTTTTTTTGCCCCTCCCTTATCTGATGGTGACATGATTATTGGATAGGTGTTTTAGGAGTGTCTGTGTATCTTTTAGGTAAAAAGCAGGGTCATTTGGTAGAGTTGCTGTGGTTGAGATTATTCCTTTAGTAAAGTCTGTGTCAGTATGTCTGTAATTGTTTAGAACTGTGTTGTTGGTGGTGTTAGAGTGTATTCCGGTAGCGAATTTTAAGCGGAAACTGAGAGCTTCAGTTTCTATGTCTGAAAGTTTATAAGTAGTGAGTTTTTTTATAAACTCCGGGCGTCTTAGGGTTTTCCATTTGCTGTCTAGGATTAGTCTAGTGAGTTTGTTCTTTAATTTCGCTGTATGTTGTGCGTTGAATATGTTGATAGATTTCGTGATGTTAGTGATTTTGTTGTGTTGTTTTTGTTTGGAGGTTGATGGCCAATGTTCTGGCCTCGTGAAAAAAGTTGAGCTTTTGTGTTTCAGTAGGGTTTTCTGATGATATTAGATATTTGTGGAAAATGCTGTGTTTTAAAAATGCGAAAGTACTTGCGGGTATGACAGAGTTGCCCCTTCCTTTCTCTTTCCCCAGTCTCTCAAAATCCAAGCCACATACCCCACCCTCTATTTAATTGCTGCCTTAATGGTACCCACTCAAAGCTTTCCATATTCATTTCACTTCTTCAAATTATCATCCTGACAATAAAGACGAAACGTTGATGAATATATATAAAAAAATATATCTTGGGTTTTTCCTTTTGTCATTTAGATTACGTCGGATTACGATCACTCTTCCTTTCTCATATATATATATATATATATATATATATATATATATATATATATTCTTTTTTTTAGGTGATTACGTATAAACATCCTAAAAGCTAAGGTAGAATTTAGAGTGGGGATAAGTTTTGTATATATATATACATAAAATTTGTATACAAAACTGATCCCCACTCTAAATTCTAACAAAGCGTTTTTTTTCTTTCTTTTCTTATTTCTGCCAAGCTTTTCGGATGTTCATACGTAATCGCCCTAAAAAGAACTATATATATATATATATATATATATATATATATATATATATATATATATATATATATATATATATATATATATATGAATTTAGGAAAACTCGTCACCGGAAAATTGGTCAACGGAAAATTGGTCAACGGAAAATTCGTCACTTTTGGGCAAGTAGGAAAATTCGGCAATTATCGAATTGCTGATTAAGGCAACAAACGCTGGTCAAGTAGTTTGTGGCTTGATAACGGGAAGGGGGAATTTGTGAACATTGTAAAATAGATATTGGATGTTTCAACACTTTAAAAAATAAAATTTAAATTGCTTTAAATCTCTTTCAAATATTAAATATAAATTTTTTACGTAAATAGGTCACAAATTAGTAGGTAAAGCAAAATAAATTGTTTTCAATTAATAATTACCAATTTATTCAATAATTTAATTAAACATCTGACAAAATGAGATTCATGACAATCTTTTTCAGTCAACAAAATTTAAAAACCTAGATTCGGATTTCCTACTGGCTTGGCAAAGGGGGTTCATGGGGTCTTTTGTGTTTACGAGGGCGAACTTGCATTATCGCCGAGATGCAGACAAAGGGATAGACAGCAAAACAAATTTTATGGAAATCGCTCCAGACAAGGCAGCCACTTGATATATAAGGAGAAGTGTTCGATGGATAGATCCCGAACCAGTAAACAGCAATTATTTCTCCTTTGTCATAAACATTGCCCATGAAATGAGGACTAAAAGGACAAAATAAGGGAAGCGAGGGCTGCCGAGAAAGTAAACCCAAGTTAGTCACTTTCTACTCTCCTTGTTACCTGTTAATGAAAAAATAAAAATGAGATTGTATTCTTTTTTTTCGAGCGATTACACGTCAATACGCTGGAAATAAAATCGAAGAAAAATGTTGTTTTAATAAAAAATAGTTTGGATTTTAAAGTGGGGGTTAACGTTACTATCTTGACCATTTAACCGAAACGATAATTTCCCAAGAAAACGCAAGAATGAACGAAACGTTTATGTGGGATATCCAGCTACATTAGGTGGGACCAAAATTTAAATTGCCCCAGTCAAGAAGGATTGTTCCTCCTCTGACCGAGAACAGAAAAGACACTTGATCTCAGCTTGAAGGCCAAGAGAAGAGTCTGGAATTAGTCAATTCTATTGCAAAAAAAAACGCATTGGATTTGGTTGAAAACTGACTTCGTGACAAACTTTAGAAATTGTTGTGATTGGGAAAAAGTTGCCCTTAAGAATATCATTCACACTCCAGAGCTGAAATGGAAGACTTACATCAAAGTTTCATCTATTTAGTAAATTTCATTGAAAGAAAATTATTTTAAATCGAAAAATTAAAATTATTTCACAATTAATTTCATATTTTTGTATGTTGACCAAAACAGCAGTTATGCACAATGTCGCCCATCAATCAGGGTCATGCGCCAAACTGGTAACAATGGGCGCAGTAGTAGTAGTAGTTGTAGTGAGTTGTAGTTGTAGTGAGTTGTAGTGGTGGTGATAGTAGTAGTAGTAGTAGTTTCACCTGCACAATCGGCAATCTGGTCTCTTTGACTACAGATCCCAGATCTGTTGCAAGCACCTCTGAGGCTCGTAATATCCGAAAGTGCTCATCTTTGCGTGACAGATTTCTCTTTACACCTGTGTGTTGTGGAGATTTCTGGAGTGATGTGTCCTCTGTCGAGGAAGAACGCATTTTGTTGTTGGATCTTCGACGTGGGGGTTTGACAAGCGATATTAGAAAGACGTTGAGGCGAACGTTAATCATCGCTTGTTTCAACGGTTCTTGTACAGATCATCCCCCATGGCTTCCAATATTGGCTCGGTAAAATACGGTTACGAGTTTTGACAATAACTGAAAGGCGCAACCGGACAAAATGAAACACGAGTTCCTGAAATTGTTTTTTTGTATATTGCTTTTCATTTAATTTTTTCTTCTCATAATTATTGTTTTGTAGTTTGTTTTTTTATTACGCAGAGATTTTTTATTTATTTTTTTTAAATGTTTGCAATTCAAAAAAAAGAATAAAACTATCAGCGTACTAGAAAACAATAAGTTCAAGAAAAAATTTAAAAAAACAAATAAATTACCAATCATGCAGTATAGCTAACAGCCGAGAAATCGAAAACAAACAAAATATACAAACAATAACTTTTACCAAACAGATTAAAATTCAATTTTCTTTTTTTGTTGTTTTAACAGTTCACCCCACACAAGGCAGGCCGCCACTGTAGATGTAAGTGGCTACTGTGAAAAAAGGTGATAGTTTTTTTTTTGGGGGGGGGGTCAACCTAAATTATGAGCTGTGCAGCGATATTAGTTTTAAATTTTTGCATGTCAGTACCGTCAGGAAAACAGGGAGCAGGGAGGGAGTTCCAGAGTACAGCAGCAAAAAAGAAGCTTTTGGAGTAGAAACTCTTCGGCATCTGAGGACCTCCACAGTGAATGGATGGGATTTAGCAGATTGTCGGGTTCGTGGGGGCACCAGAGCAGCAAGTTCATCAGAGCACAATCCATTGAAGTACTTGTAAAACAGGCACAAGGAAGCAACATTGTGGCGATGGGACAGGGGCTGGAGCTTGGTGGATAGTGAGGGACCTATTAAGTTGGCGACTCTTTTTTAGACCTTGTCAAAGAGAGAGAGACTGGTGGATGGTGTCCCAGCCCCATGCAGGTGTGAGAAGTTTACTGGTGTAGTAGAGGAAGCCCACCTTCCTTGCAGCAGCCCTGGCAATGTCTTCAATTCATGTTATCTGTGAAAGTTAGGCCGAGGTGTTTGAATGTTGAACCGTCAGGAAGGGTGTTTATTTGCCATGACAATCGGTGGTTGAAGAGGTTTCTTGTAGTTATTGAAGGAAAGTAGCTTTGTCTTTGCAGCATTACCATCCATTTTTTACCACAATCCACTACATTTTCTAAGGATTCAGCCATTGCCTCAGATTTGCTCACATGATGAGAGTACAGCGTGGTGTCGTCAGCAAATATTCCTATCTCAGTCTCAATGACATCAGGGAGGTCATTTATGAAAATCAGGAACAGTAGAGGTCCAAGGATGGATCCCTGTCATGTTGCTTAGATGAACGGCCATCGAGGACAACCTGGATTTTTCTTTTGGTTAGGAAGGATTTAATTATATTAAATATTTGTCTAGTAATAACCATATGAATGCAGTTTTAGGAGAAGCCCTTCATGCCAGACCTTGTCATATCAAGCGCTACCACCCTAGCTTCACTTTTGTTCAGTGCATGTGATACATGCGTTCAGAGATGACCGTTAGGATATCTGCAGTAGATCGTATTGATGATCAGAAAGAAGTTAAGCATTAACTAGATGCCTGACTATCGCTAGATTGATTAATGATTCAAAGATTTTAGCAAAGATCGGGAGTAGACTGATTGGGCGGTAGTGTAGAGGATCAGTTCTATCTCCAAAATTCTTGAAGACTGGTACCACAGAGGCAATTTTCCAACTATCAAGGAAACAAGAGAGAGGACAGGGGCCTGTTCAGCAGAGCATTTCTTTATTACTACCGATGTGTATAGTTTTAAAGTTCTGAAATTGTTTTAAAGTTTTTTTATTAATTTCAGTATAAGATTTTGTTGATATCCGTTTGTCGGATACAATCAGAATCTAATATGGCCGACCTATCTTTGCTGTTAGTGGTGTTTCATTCCTTAAATAATAGTTTTAAAAAATGACTTACTAACGCTAAGTCCGACTGACAAGCCCCACCTTCGGACTTAGGCTCAGTGGTAGGGTAAGCATTTTATTTACTATCAAGCCTTAAATTAGCGACCATCTCCAAAAAGATCGAACACCATCTTGACTTGTGTTCGGCTTAATCAAATTAGATAATAAATCTTAAAATCAGTTTCCACACTTTAAAATTATACAGGTCGGTAGAAAATGAAAATTGCTTTAAACTCCTTTCAAATATTAAATATTATTTTCAATGCACAAATAAGTTTGTAAAGCCAAACAAATTGTTTTTGACTAATTTCCCAACGGTAATCGATTTATTAAAAAAATACACAATTCAACATTTAATGAAAATCTTTTAAAACCACCAAATTAAAAAAAAAACTATATTCAGAACAAAAGGGAGTTTTATCTGATTTCCATGAGATTTTTTCGTCGTTCGCAGTATCGCTCACGCTGTCTTTCGGGCCCCCTACCGGCAAAAAGGTTTGTGTTTACAAGGGCGAATTTGCATCAGCGAAACGAATTTCATGAAAATCGCTCCAGACAAGAAAATACTTCAACGATAAGTGTTTCCGACCCAGAAAACAGCAATTCTTTCCCCTTTTTCAGAACCATTGCCTATGAAATATGAGGACTAAAGGACAAAATAAGGGAAGCGAGAGTTACGAGGCTGCATGACTAAATTTAGCCCTTTTTTTTTCGTGATGTTGATTTTTGATAAAAAAATTTAACCAAAACGATAGTTGAACAGAGTTACCTCCCATTGACCGGCTTTTTATTTTCAAGAAAACGCAAGAATGAACGATTTTTTTTAACGTAATGTATATAATTCGTCATTCGCAGTTATTTCCCTTTGATCGCTCATTTATCAAATAGTTGATTGATATTTACGTGTCCGCTGCCTTTCGGGCCCCCTTAAATCGGCAAAAGGTTAATGGGGTCTTTTGTGTTTACGAGGGTGAACCGATAGAATGATTAAACACAGCGAAACGAATTTATGAAACACTGCTAAATGTTACCCTTTGCCCCCATTTTGTTAATGAAAAAATAAAAATAAAATTCTTCTTTTTTTTTCGTTACACACTGGAAATTAAAAAAAATGTTGTTTTTGATAATAAAAAAAAATCACCAAAACGACAGTCAAAAAGAATTGCTAAGAAAACGCAAGAATGAACGATTTTTTAAACGTTTAAAAAATGTTTTACATTCATTGTTTTTTAAAAATTTATTTGGGGATTGTGAGAAAATCTTAGATCATTTTTATAACATTAGTATCATTCGGACTACTATTCTCATCCTGGTTGTTGGCGAGAACCTCAGGCGGGTATTTAGACTTTTCGTGCATAATGGGGGGTAGTTTTTTCCTGTCGCCTTTTAGTGAGTTGAGCTTGACCCGAGTTACCTCCCATTGACCGTCTTCCATCGAAACGCAAGAACGAAAGTTTTTTTCGTTTTTTACGCAGAATTTTGGCATTTTTGATTGTTTTATGTTGTTGTTTTTAGTGGATTTTTTTTTAACGTTGCTTGTTTTACAAGTACTTCCACGGAATGTTCCTCCGATTGTACACAACTCGATCCCCCTAACTGCCTCTTACGTCTCATCTTGGTTTTATTTTCACGTTTTGGACGGAGAGCTGCTCTGGAAGTGGGTGATCATTGCTCCAACGCCCAAAATTGGAGCTGGCTCCTCTCACGCTCCCCATTTTAAAAAGGAGCTCCCCAACTCCTATAAGAAAGGGGCGGCTCTTTTTCAGATGTATAAAAAATATAAATATAAAAATCCCTGAAGTATTTTAAAACAATTTTGACCCGATATTTTTTCTAGGGACAGCTATTAATCGTCGTACGGTTGTTTAATAATGTATATTATTATTTACCACATAAGTTCAATTTGATCGATTTTATAAATGGGCGAGAAAATCCAACGGCCCCTATAAACCTAAATTCTTTATTTAAAAACACGAATTAAAATAAAAATTGGCTTATTTATTTAATCAGCAATAAACATCCTTGTCATAATCTGTCGATGTAAATAAATGTTCTGTTTTCAAGCGTAACTCTCTCGTTCTTTCTCCCTCTCTCTCCCTTACTCTTCCTCTTCCTCTCCCTCTCTCTCATATACTTTTTTTTTACCAGAGATATAATTTTTTTAAATAACTCAGAGTAAACACTGAGACTTTCTTTTCTTTTCCTTTCATTGCTGAATAATCAAATAATTTTGGAGCGAGGCGCGGAGCGATAAAACCACCGCTCTTTCGTCCCAAATGTATTTGCCCCCGCTCCACTCCCGCTGAATATAAAATGAGCCCTCCTCTCCTTTGCTCAAGCAAAAAGGAGCGTGCTCCTGGAGCGCGCTTCTTTGTGAAGGGCTCCGTAAAGCCCTGTACATACACACAAACACTCTCACACACATATACAGTTAATACACAAATAAACACACACATTAAGATACAAGGATAAGAAAGTCATCCATATTACAAAAACTCTTGCATGAATGAATCTCATTCAGGTGAAGGTTTAAAAAATTATTTAAGTCCACAGTTCGCATCGGTAACTTGTCATCATCACTTTCAAACAAGGTTGTTGTCTACAAATGACAATATATCATTTTCGATATAAAACTAATTATACCAAAATAAGGAAATTCGATTTTATTTTCCCTACTGATGGCCCCGTGAGAATGAGAAAATTCAACGATGACTCAATATATCTTGTTAAAAAATTAGCAGGCAATTCTGTCGTCACATAATTCTTTTAAACATTCATAAATACGTAGTTTTTTCTAGTGAACCACCCCTTATCAAGGCTAAAGGCAACTCGAGGATAAGGGCTAATAAAATAGTTGAATGATGATAAATATTAATGAGAGGATATTAGATTTGAAGATCAATCTTGTTGTAGCAACGTGGGATGGGACTGACTGTCTTGGAAAGAAACTCTGTTCGTGCAAATTCCGTTTAATGCGGAAAGTTCTTTGCAGTGGTGGTAGGAAAATGAGTTCTTGCTGTGAAGATGGAGCGAGAGATTGAAGCTGAGTTAAGAACTTTGTATGGAATGATGGAGTAACGTCTCTTCTGTTTTGAGTTGCATATCCGCAGATGTGTAGCAACAGTATTTTTTTTTATAGAAATCGCTTAACAAGAACGAAATATGATTATTACAAAAACAGGTCTTGAAAAGACCAAAGATTATATATAGTACGAGGAAAAAACAGTAGCGAATTGATGGAGACTGCTAGACTAACGAGACAAACCAGCTGGAACAAAAGAAGTGCGTTTGTTTGTTAGTGTTTAAATCCCAGGTCAATTTTTTTTTCACCCAAATCAGACAGCTTTTATACAATGTTTCTTCTCTGAAGTTGTTTTTTCAGAGTGTGGAATTTGACTATTCATGTGTGTAAGTGATTTTGTTTAAATTTTATGTTTTTAAAAGCCAGGTTGTTCAAATTGTTTGTTTGGTGACTAATTATTAATAATTAATATTTCTATTCAAGTTAATTGGCATTTATTTCTGTCAGATGTTATTATTTTGTTAATATTGGATTTTTTATATGGTATTATTAATTATATATATATATTATTAATTATATAATTGTATATAAATATTATACGTATTATTACTGGATTTTGTATATGGTATATTAATTATATATATTATTAATTACAGTGCCGGCGGGAAGTGGTGGGGGGGCTTCTCCTAAAAAGTGGGGGGACCGGTTAAACACATGCATATCAACTTATTGCCCCCCCTGCCCCCCCGCGGTGCCGCCGTCCATGTATTAATTGTATATATTATTAATTATATAATTATATATAAATATTATACGTATTATTACTGGATTTTTTATATGGTATATTAATATTATATTATTAATTATATGATTGTATATATTATACGTATATTTTTCTGGATATTTTTCTTCTTCTCATATATAGGTTCACATCTGGGCTGGTGCACCATCCATTAGTCTTATCTAATCTAATAGGTCACTCACTATCCATAATCTCCGCAATGTATCATCTTTGTGCAAGTACTTCAATAGAATGTGCTCTGATGAACTTGTTGCCCTGGTGCCTCCTCGACCCATCCATTCACTGTGGAGGTCACCAGATGCCGGAGAGCCTTTTACTCCAAAAGGTTCTTTCACTCATGCTGTCGGCTTTCGGAACTACCTCCCTGCTCCTTGTTTCTAATGTGAACAAGTATCTCGCTGCACAGCTCCCAATTTAGGATGACCCCCTAAACTTTCATCATAATTCCCAGTAGCCCCTTACGTCTACAGTGCCTTGGGAGCTTCAGCCGAGGATTGCAAGAGATTATAAAATACGTAAGTCTTTTTGATAATTTTGTGTTCTAATTAATTACTGTGGAGCGATTGGCCCCACCACACAGGACTTCCTCAACACGGCTCCCAACGTCTACAGTGGCAACTTGCCTTGTTTGGGGTTAACTAAGTTTTTTTAAAAAAAGCTTCAGCCGAGGATTGCAAGAGATTAAAATACGTAAGTCTTTTTGATAGCGATTGGCCCAACCCCACAGGACTTTGACGCGTCACACTGGGGACAATCATGAATTGACTTCTCCATCATCGCCAATATTCATGGAAACGCCTTGAGCCTGCTCTCGGCCTGACAAGTCAGCAGATATTCGATGAAACTTAGTCGTTTTGTTATTGAATAAATTGTCATATTTACTTTCTTCCTACGGAGGTAATTGTTTTCGTCTTCATTTACGTGACTGAAATAGGAATCGATCCATCATACTACTAAAAGCAGTGACGTCATCCACTAAAACAGGTAGAAACCCCTTCATGACATCCACTAAAATATCTGGAACAAAAGGATACGTCATATATTAAAACAGAGAACATAGACGACCCGTGAGACGAAGTGACTGCCTAGATGTGGAGGGTGACGTCAACCATAGAGGGAGAGTACGTCTTGAACCATAAAAACCAATAAAACTAAGGATAAAGCCTCCAGAGCATTGCTGAAAATACCCCTTTCGGAGTCTCCTCGATCGGGACGGTTCGGAGGTACGTAAGTTTCCCGTCTTCGACGCCGTCGTCTTATTTGGGTAATGTCGTGCGTTTTTGTCTGTGTGTTCGTCAGCCGTTTACAAAAAAAAGTTGTCGCCCATCGACTCCGACGCTGCCGCACAGGACTTGCTACTTGTCAATTCGCTGACATACATACGGGACAAAAAAAACAATATGATATATTGGCAATGTTCAAGTACGACTAACTCTAAGCAAAGTTGTCTCCAACCGGAAACGGTGTCCGTTCGAAATTGGTTCCGATAATAAAAACTTCCTGTTTTGGTTAGTTTTGTACTGAATTTTATTTTAAATAATTTATTAGACAAAAAAATAAATAATAACTGTTAAAATTTTATTTTAAATAATTTATTTGACAAAAATAAATAATCACAGTTACTAAAAATAAATAATCACAGTTACTGAAAATAAATAATCACAGAGGGAAAATTGTTTCAGAAACTGTCGGATCGCATATATTATATGGCCGAAGTAATTTACTTTTACTTGTCGAAACTCCTGCAGGTAGCTATTGAAAATATTGATAGTGCGCAACCGACATTCATCTGCGGTTAGTACGTCTTGTACGATATAATTCATTATCATAAAATACAAAAGAGATAAAACCAGAAAATTGACTACCAGAAACTAGAGAAAATTAAACTAAAGAATACCGGAAGTTGTTAAGTACGAAGTTTATTATCGGGTACGGATGGCGGCGTAACACCGTAGCAGCGCCGCAGAAACTCCTCTTAGAGTTAGTCGTACTTGAACATTGCCGATATATTTGTTTTTTAATAACACTGACGTTTATTAAACACATTAAAATTCAACGTATTTAGTTTATCAGCACAGATAAACCATAATACCTGTCTTTTGCTTTTGTTACGGGACCGCGGGTAGTGTTCCCGGACTATAAACGTGCAAAGTTGAATCAAGCAATGTTGCATGCAAAGACAGAGTAATAATTAATAAACAAAAATGAAGTAGTTCAAATAACGTGTGTGTACGTGGAATGATGAAAGTGTGTGATGTATGCATGTGTGTCGATGGAAAAACAGTTCTTGAAAAGGTATAAGAAGAAATGAATCCGGCGTGAGGAAAGTCTTTGAAAGCCGTACACAAAGAAAATGAGTTGAGAACTCTTACCGTTGTTTGAACACGTGCCGACGGAAGAAACGTGTGTTGGTAGTTGTTATGCTGAGACCAGTTCAAGAGAAAAGCGTGATGCGAAACGCTAGTGTATTAGCGTCGTTCTACCGAGGCCAATTGACCAGAAGAGAAGAGTGAAACGGAACGCTAGTGTCAGCGTACTTCTGTCGAGGCTGGTGAAGAAAGAGAGAGAATTTCCGTTATGCACCTGGTTTTATAGTCCGAAGGGCAGATAACTCTGGTGTCGCTTTACAGCGCCACCTGTCGGTGAAAAAGCGCCACCTAACGGCCAACCGGTGTAGTTATGTTTTTGAAAGGAGGAGGTAACTGCTACAAGGACTCCCCCCAGATTGAAAAATATTGAAAATATTATTCAATATGTACAGTTGTAGATGAGAAGCATTCTTTGTGGGTATGTCTGTTTTGCTGTTGAAGATTAGAAAAAGTAGTGTGCACGCTACTTATTTCTGTTTTTCTATCTGTATTGAATGATTGATCGCAAGTGCGTCTGCGGAATTGAGTGTTTGTAACGCATGTGGATCTGCGTGTTGTTTGCATGCAATTGGGTCTGCATCAAGTTTGAGCGCAAGTGAGTATGCGGTCGAAAAAATGCTCAGTGCAAGCGAATTTGCACTTGTTGGTGGCGTTGTTCATGTTGATTAGTCTGCGTGATGCAGAGCTGATGAACGAATGAATTGTCAGTGTTGTCAAGGAATGTTTGGTGCTTGGGTCTGCGCGGTTGTTAATGAGTGAGCACAAGTGAATCTGTGCGGTATTGATGAGTGAGCACAAGTGAGTCTGTGCAGTTGTTGATGAATGAGCACAATTGAGTCTGTGCAGTTGTTGATGAATGCAGTTAAAATCCATAGTTAGGCTTCGTTCATAGAGCTGTCTATCTCTTTAAGGTTGAGGGAGTGTATATAGCTTAACGAAAATAACCTTCTTTTTTTTTTTTTTTTTGCTGGATGAAAAAGATTCAATTTGTGTGCGGTGAAAATGTTCTCATTACTGTTGTTGTTGAACGAATAGAAGTTCGGAGATTATTTTGTTTGTGTTCGAGTGTATTTGTGAGAAAGTTTTGAAACTGTTTGTATGTTACTAATAGTATATGTAAGTTTTGAAGTTGTGTGGGAATGTTACTTTCCGACCAGATCTTGTCTTTTGTTCTGGTGGGGCATAGTCACATGGAGCATTCGATTCCTCTGTGGTGTCGGAATCTGTGTGAGAGTTGTGTGTCTGTTGGCTTGACTGTGATTCTTCCACTAGAGCAGGTTTTAATCTGTCAATGGAAACAGTGTCATTCTTGCCGTTTTTTGTAATGGTGAAAATTTTTTCTGCCCGTCTAACTACTTTGTAAGGACCTTGGTAGCGTGGTGATAAAGGCTTTTTCACCGCATCGTCGCGGACGAATATGTATTCGCTGTCAAATAGCGTCTTGGGTATGTGGATTTGTCTCGATACTTCTCGTGTAGGGGTGAAGTGTAGTTTCGACATCCTTGCCTTTATGCCTTGTACAAATGTAGTTGTACGGTGTACATTATCTTTGTTATGAAAGTATTGTCCGGGCAAAGATAATGTAGTACCAAAAACTATTTCAGCCGGTGTGCAACCCAAGTCCTGCTTTACGACATTCCTAATTGACAATAGGACCAGAGGCAAGTTATCAACCCAGTTGGTTGTGTTTGGCCTCATTGCAAGAGATGCTTTTAGGTGCCTGTGGAATCGCTCGACCAGGCCGTTGGAACAGGGATGATATGCCGTCGTCCGTATATGCTTGGTGCCCAGGAGTAGGTTGAACTCGGCGAAAAGTTTCGACTGGAACTGTGTGCCTCTGTCAGTCGTAATGACTGCGGGTACACCGTATGTGGCTATCCACTCCTTCAAGATTGCTTTGGCCACTGTATCTGCTGAGATGTCCTTTAATGGGATTGCAGTGGGCCAACAGGAAAATCGATCAATAATCGTTAGTAGATAGCAGTAGTTCTGGCAAAGTGGCAGGGGTCCAACGATGTCTATATGCAGATGAGAGAACCTGGCATCAGGATTACTGAATGTTCCTATTGGGGACTTGGTGTGTCGGTAGACCTTGCAACGCTGGCAGTTTATGCAGTTGCCAGCCCAAAGTCTGACATCTTTGTTCATCCCAGGCCATACAAATCTGTCACTGATCATTTTCAGGGTGGCTCTTTTGCTGGGGTGAGAGAGTGAATGAAAATGATCAAATATGCGTCGTCGCAGTGAAGGTGGGACGTAAGGTCTGGGTGTAGGTATTGTTGTGTCGCAATAAACCTCTTTGTCGCTAAAAGGCGTTGGTACAGGAGTGAGTTTCAAGGAAGTGTTTTGCAGAGTTTGTTGAAAGGTGGTGTCTGATGCTTGTTCCTGTGCCAGCAAATCGTGGCTAAGAAAATCCTGGGTGATGGTGTTTGTGTCTGGCCGAGAAAGTGCATCAGCCACAATGTTCTGGTCACCTTTAATATATTTAATTTCAGTGGAAAACTGTGATATATAAGTCCAGGTGACGAGATTCTCTGGGTGAGTATTTGTCCGGACGTGAGGATAATGCATATGTTAATGGCTTGTGGTCTGTGTAAATAATGAATTGTCTACCTTCTAGCACATGTTTATAATGTTTAATTGCGAGGTAGATTGCTAGGAGTTCCCTAGAAAATGCGCCGTATCTGGACTGTGTTTGGCTGAGCTTGGAGGAGAAGAAAGATATGAGTACCTTGGTGTTATCAATCTCCTGATGTAGTACCGCGCCTACGGCTGATGAGCTTGCATCTGTTGTTAGAGTTAATGTAGCCTGAACATTGTCAGTGAGGTAGGTGAGTTTGGTGCAGTTGGTCAATGCGGATTTGGCTGCGTTGAATGCATGAAGTGCTTCTGCAGTGAGTGTAAGGGCTTGTTTCTGTCTTCTCCCTTTGTTCTGCAAGATATTTGTTAAGGGAGACAGGATCTTAGAACAGTCTGGGATAAACCGACGATAATAATTAACGATTCCTATGAATCGTCGCAGCTGACGGAGTGAGGTTGGAGGTTGCAATTGCTGTACCGCTTCTACCTTTTCAGGAAGGGGTGTGATTCCGCCCTCATCAATCTGGTGTCCCAAAAACTGAAGTTGCTTGGCGCCGAATATACACTTGTCTACATTGATCTTCAGACCATTTTGTGATAGTCTCTGCAGAACTTGGTGTAAATGGTGCTCATGTGTTGCTTCATCCGGGCTTGCTATGAGGACGTCATCTATGTAGGCGTATACACAGGGTAGTCCTCTTAGGACGTTATCAATGAGGCGTTGGAAGGTTTGGGCAGCGTTTCTCAGTCCAAAAGGTGTGGTCACGGCCGTTTTCGGGATATCTTCGTCTGCTACTTGGATCTGGTAGAAGGCTTTAGTCAGATCCAGTTTGGAAAAGATCGTTGCACCCTGGAGTCCTAATGTGAAATCGTGTATGTGCGGTACGGGATAGCGGTCTGGGACAGTTTGTGCATTGAGTCGCCGATAATCGACACATACACGATGGGTGTTCTGGTCTGGTTTAGGAACAAGGTGGAGAGGTGAAGCATATGGGCTTTCGGAGGGTTCAATAATTCCATCCTCGATCATCTGTTGAAATTCCTGCTTGGCGTATTTCGAATAGACTGGAGGTCCGGTTGTCTTTATGTGATGTTGTGTAGAGTGTTTAATTTTATCGTCGATGTTGAATGGTTTGGTAATGTCAGGGTACTGATCCAAGACGTTGACATATTCTTTGGAGTGGTGGGTTGCTGAGCAAATTCCTGTTGGACCAAACTGTGTTAATGTTCCCTTCACCCTAATGTCTGTCATATCGTCCGAGAGTGTTTGGTTGTACATGTGGACAGACAGACCGTAGTGTGAAAGGAAAGCAGCTCCTATGATGGCCATCCTGACGTTGGCTTGCACGAATTTCCAGACGAAGTTACGGCGGAGTCCTAAGTGTAGGGTGAGTTCCTTAGTGCCGTATGTCTGGATTTGTGAACCGTTTGCTGCCTGTAGCTTGAATGTCGAAGGAGTTGGTTTTTGTCCGGGTTGTGGTGGGATAACACTTATCTCAGCACCGGTATCCACCAGGAAGGAATGACCGCTGTTGCGGTCCTTTACATAAAACAAGCGACCTCTTCTTCTCCCTCCAGCCGCAGTTGTCGCTATTACTGGCTGGGATTGGCGTTTCCCTGTGGCTTGTAGTTACAGGGGCTGTTGCATTTTCTGGCCTTGTTGCCAAATGTGTAGTGGTACCAGCACATACCACCCTGGGGTTGGTTGTAAGGGGACCTCTCTCTGCTACGGCTCCCGCGGTACCTGCCTCGGGACTGTGAACGACCCCTTGGTCTGCTTTGGGTTTGGAAGGCCTTTAGCATAGCCTTCAGTTCGACCATCTCAGCTTTTAACTGCTGCAGCTCGCTGTGTTGACTGCTAGGAGTGGCGAGTGCGTTGACCGTTTGTGGGCCACTGTTGGACTCGAGAATTCGATCAGCCGAGTTTGCTAGCATGTCGATGGGAGTGGTGTCTATCATCGGTGCTAGAATTTTTGTCGCACTCGAGGGAAGTTTGTCCAGCCACAATCGTCGCAGTATATTCTCGGACATGGTATTTCTTCCGAGCTGTGACTTCATGTGTCGCAGTAGTTGTGACGGTGTCCTGTCGTCGAGTCTGATGTTGTTGAATAGGTCCCGTAGCATGGCTTCTTCGGAGCGACCCATTCTTTTGATTATGGCGTCTTTTAGGGCATCATATGGGTTGACTGATGGGACGTCGTCCAACAGGTCGGTTACTTCGTCTACCACCTCTGGGGGCAAGGCTTCCACCACGCTGGCAAATTTGCTTCTCTGTGAGGTTATTCTTCTCACAGAGAATAATGCCTGTAGTTAGGTGAACCAGTTCTTTACATTACTAGAGTTAAAAGGGGGCAGACGGTAATTCGCAGAAACTTCCAGAACGTCGTTAGTATCCGCAGTAGCCATAGTGACGATTGAAGGTGGAAGAAGTTACTTTTGTTTTGTTTTGTTTTTTTATCAACACGTGGTCGTGAAAAAAAAATGGCGGCTTCCTTTGTTGTCGAAAAGAAAGAAAAAAATTCGTATTTTCTTTTTCTTTTTTGTTGTTTGAATTTTAATTTCCACATGGTCCGAGAGATAAAAATGGCTTTTTGGGTTTTTTTTAAAAAAATTTTTTATCAACACGTGGTCATGGCAAAGAGTGGCGGCATTTTTTTGAATTTTTTTTTTTCAACACGTGGTCACGAAAAAGATGGGCAGCGTGAGCGTTTGTTTTCTTTTTATCTCCACGTGTCCAAAACAAAGGAAGTGGCGTCTTGTTCGTCGAAAAAAGAAAAAAAAAGGATTAGCAAAAGTTTGTCTTTTTCTTTGTATATAATTTTCCGACACGTGGGTAGAGGAAGAGAAAAAGAAAGAATGAAATTGTAATTTGTTTTATACTCGGAGAAAGCCGAGAAATGTTTTTTTTTTTTTTTTTCTTTGTTTGGGTATTTCCACGTGGCCAGGAAAAATGGAGACGGTGGCTTCTTTTTGTTTGTTTGTTTGTATATTTCTACCACGTGGGTAGAAAAAAAAAAGGAAAAAGATGGATGCGTAATTCGTTTCACCACGAAAGAAAAAACGAGAAATGATATATATTTTTTTTGTTTGTTCTTGTACGAAATTAATTACTCTGCCCCATACAACAAAGCATGCACGTCGGGTCACCAATTGTTAGAATCGAGGGTCGTGTTCCCCCGATTATAAACGTGCAAAGTTGAATCAAGCAATGTTGCATGCAAAGACAGAGTAATAATTAATAAACAAAAATGAAGTAGTTCAAATAACGTTTATTGAACGTGTGTGTACGTGGAATGATGAAGTGTGTGATGTATGCATGTGTGTCGATGGAAAAACAGTTCTTGAAAAAGGTATAAGAAGAAATGTATCCGGCGTGAGGAAAGTCTTTGAAAGCACTACACAAAGAAAATGAGTTGAGAACTCTTACCGTTGTTTGAACACGTGCCGACGGAAGAAACGTGTGTTGGTAGTTCAAGAGAAAAGCGTGATGCGAAACGCTAGTGTATTAGCGTCGTTCTACCGAGGCCAATTGACCAGAAGAGAAGAGTGAAACGGAACGGTAGTGTCAGCGTACTTCTGTCGAGGCTGATGAAGAAAGAGAGAGAATTTCCGTTATGCACCTGGTTTTATAGTCCGAAGGGCAGATAACTCTGGTGTCGCTTTACAGCGCCACCTGTCGGTGAAAAAGCGCCACCTAACGGCCAACCGGTGTAGTTATGTTTTGAAAGGAGGAGGTAACTGCTACACTTTTTAATTCAAAACAAGGCATAAATAATCAGAAGCTTGAAAATTTCAACTCGTTAATGAAGTTGCAGACATCGGTGATTTTTTAAATTATATTTGGTGTTGCTTTTTTGTTTTCTTTTGAAATGTCCGACGATGACATCAGGAAAAAGTCAAGTATTCTAGTTCATTTGTGCTCATATCGATTTTCTCACGCGCCCCTATCGTATTAAACAACAAGGCCCCTATTTACTTGCCTCCTCATGAGGGCTGACTCAAACACAGGGTCAGTTTTTTTTAATGTGGGGAACATCCAGCTCTCTCTCGTCAAACGACCACATTTGATCGTAGCCCCGAAGGCCGAGAAGAATTCGGATATTCGGCAGAGGTTCGAAATAGAGGCCTCACCGTTTATTCATTTTTTTTTGGATGGGGGGGGTATTTTTTCATTTTGCTTTTAAAAATACAGATTCTTTTTAAATTTCATTTTTCTCGACCATAGTTTTATTTTCAGTAAATACTACAGCGAGATGTAAGGGGGCGGGACACTCGTTTCCTAAGATTACTTCACTTATCTTTGCTGAGGGCATCAGGTACCATTTTTTTTGTATGACTCGAGGCTCGAACCCCGGTCTCCCGGCGTATTAACGAACCATTAGGCCAACACGGTCGGTCATGGTATGAAACCCAAATAAATTGTTTTGGACTAATTTCAAATTTACCTTAAATTATTTTACAGTCCAAAACAATTTATTTGGGTTTACTTACACATTGTGAGGTCTGAAAAACAATCAGAAATTAAGCCTACGGTTCATTGTCCGCCATTTTTTGACTGCGAAACGACTAAATCGCCAACTATATTTTATTAAATAAATAAATTTATTAAAATGTTTTAATCTATTGGTCGTTACTTCTTGTGGATTATCTCCGCTGTTTACTAAACTGCACAAGGGGGTGGGGGGAGTACATCGGCACACAAACAAGGAGACACAAAGAGCGGCGTGTGTGTGAAATAAGCGCGCGAAAAAGAGAGTCGGAAGCAACGCCCTCTCCGCGAAATGCAAACCACAGAAAGAACGGGAAGATATCAAGTCACCTTTTCTCTCTGTTTTTTTTTTTTCCTTTCTTTGATTTGAAACAAGTTTTTTTTCTTCCCTCTAATAAAACAAATGGCGACCGTTCGGAATCGGAATAGAGACCGCATCGTTTTCAGGGTTATTTTTTTACGGCAGCACTTTTTTACCCCCCGCGACCCCGGCGGGCGCCAGCATTTTGGCTCACGTGACACAATCGCCGTCATTTATGAACAGAATAGTCTCCGTTATGAACACTTAGCATATATCCCCTCCCCCAATGCATTTTTTTTTTGTTTATTATTTTGTTACCTTACGAAATAGAATGAAAATTGATGGATTTTCCGTAAACCGCCCAAAAAAACTCGGACTCTCGCTGCCGCCAGCATTTTGGCTCACGTGACACAATCGTCGTCATTTATGAACAGAATAGTCTGCGTTATGAACACTTAGCATATATCCCCTCCCCCAATGTATTTTTTGTTTTGTTTATTATTTTGTTACCTTACGAAATAGAATGAAAGTTGATGAATTTTCCGCAAACCGCCAAAAAAAACTCGCACTCTCGCTGCCGCCAGCATTTTGGCTCACGTGACACAATCGCCGTCATTTATGAACAGAATAGTCTCCGTTATGAACACTTAGCATATATCCCCTCCCCCAATGCATTTTTTTTTGTTTATTATTTTTTGTTACCTTACGAAATAGAATGAACGTTGATGGATTTTTTGGCAAACCGCCAAAAAAAACACGCACTCTCTCCTCCGCCAGTATTTTGGCTCACGTGACACAATCGCCGTCATTTATGAACAGAATAGTCTGCGTTATGAACACTTAGCATATATCCCCTCCCCCAATGCATTTTTTTTTGTTTATTATTTTGTTACCTTACGAAATAGAATGAAGGTTGATGGATTTTCCGCAAACCGCCAAAAAAACTCGCACTCTCGCTGCCGCCAGCATTTTGGCTCACGTGACACAATCGCCGTCATTTATGAACAGAATAGTTCTCTTTATGAACACTTAGCATATATCCCCTCCCCCAATGCATTTTTTTTTTGTTTATTATATTTTGTTACCTTACGAAATTGAATGAAGGTTGATGGATTTTCTGCAAACCGCCAAAAAAACTCGCACTCTCGCTGCCGCCAGCATTTTGGCTCACGTGACACAATCGCCGTCATTTATGAACAGAATAGTCTTCTTTATGAACACTTAGCATATATCCCCTCCACCAATGCATTTTTTTTGTTTATTATTATTTTTTTACCTTACGAAATTGAATGAATGTTGATGGATTTTCCGCAAACCGCAAAAAAAAACTCGCACTCTCTCTGCCGCCAGCATTTTGGCTCACGTGACACAATCGCCGTCATTTATGAACAGAATAGTCTTCGTGATAAACAGTTAGCATATATCCCCTCCCCCAATGCATTTTTTTTGTTTATTATTTTGTTACCTTACGAAATAGAATGAAGGTTGATGGATTTTCCGCAAACCGCCCAAAAAAACTTGCACTCCTTCTGCCGCCAGCATTTTGGCTAACGTGACACAATCGCCGTCATTTATTAACAGAATGGTCTTCGTTATGAACACTTAGCATATATCACCTCCCCCAATGTATTTTTTTTTGTTTATTATTTTGTTACCTTACGAAATAGAATGAAGGTTGATGGATTTTCCGCAAACCGCCCCAAAAAACTTGCACTCCTTCTGCCGCCAGCATTTTGGCTAACGTAACACAATCGCCGTCATTTATTAACAGAATAGTCTTCGTTATGAACACTTAGCATATATCCCCTCCCCAATGCATTTTTTTTTTGTTTATTATTTTGTTACCTTACGAAATAGAATGAAGGTTGGTGGATTTTCAGCAAACCGCCAAAAAAAACTCGCACTCTCGCTGCCGCCAGCATTTTGGCTCAGGTGACACAATCGCCGTCATTTATGAACAAAATAGTCTTCGTTATGAACACTTAGCATAAATCCCCCCCCCAATGCCTTTTTTTTGTTTATTATTTTGTAACATTACGAAATAGAATGAAGGTTGGTGGATTTTCAGCAAACCTCCAAAAAAAACTTGCACTCCTTCTGCCGCCAGCATTTTGGCTCACGTGACACAATCGCCGTCATTTATGAACAGAATAGTCTTCGTTATGAACACTTAGCCTATATCCCCTCCCCCAATGCATTTTTTTTTGTTTATTATTTTGTTATCTTACGACATAGAATGAAGGTTGATGGATTTTCTGCAAACCGCCAACAAAAACTTGCACTCTCTCTGCCGCCAGCATTTTGGCTCACGTGACACAATCGCCGTCCTTTATGAACAGAATAGTCTTCGTTATGCACACTTAGCATATACCCCTCCCCAATGCATTTTTTTTTTGTTTATTATTTTTTTAACTCACGAAATAGAATGAAGTTTAAGGGTTTTCTGCAAACCGCCAAAAAAGACTCGCACTCTCGCTGCCGCCAGCATTTTGGCTCACGTGACACAATCGCCGTCATTTATGAACAGAATAGTCTTCGTTATGAAAACTTTGCATATATCACTTCCCCCAATGCATTTTTTTTTGTTTATTATATTTTGTTACCTTACGAAATTGAATGAATGTTGATGGATTTTCCGCAAACCGCAAAAAAAAACTCGCACTCTCTCTGCCGCCAGCATTTTGGCTCACGTGACACAATCACCGTCATTTATGAACAGAATAGTCTTCGTTATGAACACTTAGCATATATCCCCCCTCCCAATGCCTTTTTTGGTTTCTTATTTTGTTATCTGGCGAAATAGAATGAAGGATGGTGGATTTTCCGCAAACCGGCAAAAAAACTTGCACTCTCTCCTCCGCCAGCATTTTGGCTCACGTGACACAATCGCCGTCATTTATGAACAGAATAGTCTTCGTTATCAACACTTAGTATATATCCCTTCTATCAATGCATTTATTTTTGTTTATTATTTTGTTACCTTACGAAATAGAATGAAAGTTGATGAATTTTCCGCAAACCGCCAAAAAAAACTCGCACTCTCGCTGCCCTCAGCATTTGGGCTCACGTGACACAATCGCCGTCATTTATTAACAGAATAGTCTTCGTGATAAACAGTTAGCATATATCCCCTCCCCCAATGCATTTTTTTTTGTTTATTATTTTTTGTTACCTTACGAAATAGAATGAACGTTGATGGATTTTTTGGCAAACCGCCAAAAAAAACACGCACTCTCTCCTCCGCCAGTATTTTGGCTCACGTGACACAATCGCCGTCATTTATGAACAGAATAGTCTGCGTTATGAACACTTAGCATATATCCCCTCCCCCAATGCATTTTTTTTTGTTTATTATTTTGTTACCTTACGAAATAGAATGAAGGTTGATGGATTTTCCGCAAACCGCCAAAAAAACTCGCACTCTCGCTGCCGCCAGCATTTTGGCTCACGTGACACAATCGCCGTCATTTATGAACAGAATAGTTCTCTTTATGAACACTTAGCATATATCCCCTCCCCCAATGCATTTTTTTTTTGTTTATTATATTTTGTTACCTTACGAAATTGAATGAAGGTTGATGGATTTTCTGCAAACCGCCAAAAAAACTCGCACTCTCGCTGCCGCCAGCATTTTGGCTCACGTGACACAATCGCCGTCATTTATGAACAGAATAGTCTTCTTTATGAACACTTAGCATATATCCCCTCCACCAATGCATTTTTTTTGTTTATTATTATTTTTTTACCTTACGAAATTGAATGAATGTTGATGGATTTTCCGCAAACCGCAAAAAAAAACTCGCACTCTCTCTGCCGCCAGCATTTTGGCTCACGTGACACAATCGCCGTCATTTATGAACAGAATAGTCTTCGTGATAAACAGTTAGCATATATCCCCTCCCCCAATGCATTTTTTTTGTTTATTATTTTGTTACCTTACGAAATAGAATGAAGGTTGATGGATTTTCCGCAAACCGCCCAAAAAAACTTGCACTCCTTCTGCCGCCAGCATTTTGGCTAACGTGACACAATCGCCGTCATTTATTAACAGAATGGTCTTCGTTATGAACACTTAGCATATATCACCTCCCCCAATGTATTTTTTTTTGTTTATTATTTTGTTACCTTACGAAATAGAATGAAGGTTGATGGATTTTCCGCAAACCGCCCCAAAAAACTTGCACTCCTTCTGCCGCCAGCATTTTGGCTAACGTAACACAATCGCCGTCATTTATTAACAGAATAGTCTTCGTTATGAACACTTAGCATATATCCCCTCCCCAATGCATTTTTTTTTTGTTTATTATTTTGTTACCTTACGAAATAGAATGAAGGTTGGTGGATTTTCAGCAAACCGCCAAAAAAAACTCGCACTCTCGCTGCCGCCAGCATTTTGGCTCAGGTGACACAATCGCCGTCATTTATGAACAAAATAGTCTTCGTTATGAACACTTAGCATAAATCCCCCCCCCCCAATGCCTTTTTTTTGTTTATTATTTTGTAACATTACGAAATAGAATGAAGGTTGGTGGATTTTCAGCAAACCTCCAAAAAAAACTTGCACTCCTTCTGCCGCCAGCATTTTGGCTCACGTGACACAATCGCCGTCATTTATGAACAGAATAGTCTTCGTTATGAACACTTAGCCTATATCCCCTCCCCCAATGCATTTTTTTTGTTTATTATTTTGTTATCTTACGACATAGAATGAAGGTTGATGGATTTTCTGCAAACCGCCAACAAAAACTTGCACTCTCTCTGCCGCCAGCATTTTGGCTCACGTGACACAATCGCCGTCCTTTATGAACAGAATAGTCTTCGTTATGCACACTTAGCATATACCCCTCCCCAATGCATTTTTTTTTTGTTTATTATTTTTTTAACTCACGAAATAGAATGAAGTTTAAGGGTTTTCTGCAAACCGCCAAAAAAGACTCGCACTCTCGCTGCCGCCAGCATTTTGGCTCACGTGACACAATCGCCGTCATTTATGAACAGAATAGTCTTCGTTATGAAAACTTTGCATATATCACTTCCCCCAATGCATTTTTTTTTGTTTATTATATTTTGTTACCTTACGAAATTGAATGAATGTTGATGGATTTTCCGCAAACCGCAAAAAAAAACTCGCACTGTCTCTGCCGCCAGCATTTTGGCTCACGTGACACAATCACCGTCATTTATGAACAGAATAGTCTTCGTTATGAACACTTAGCATATATCCCCCCTCCCAATGCCTTTTTTGGTTTCTTATTTTGTTATCTGGCGAAATAGAATGAAGGATGGTGGATTTTCCGCAAACCGGCAAAAAAACTTGCACTCTCTCCTCCGCCAGCATTTTGGCTCACGTGACACAATCGCCGTCATTTATGAACAGAATAGTCTTCGTTATCAACACTTA
Organism: Sepiola atlantica; assembly: GCA_963556195.1. Lineage (NCBI taxonomy): Eukaryota > Metazoa > Mollusca > Cephalopoda > Sepiida > Sepiolidae > Sepiola > Sepiola atlantica. The sequence goes on along the minus strand of CAUVYP010000143.1, from coordinate 118,314 downwards.
GTATATATCCCTTCTATCAATGCATTTATTTTTGTTTATTATTTTGTTACCTTACGAAATAGAATGAAGAAGGTTGGTGGATTTTCCGCAAACCGCCAAAAAAAACTTGCACGCCTCCTGCCGCCAGCATTTTGGCTCACGTGACACAATCGCCGTCCTTTATGACCAGAATAGTCTTCGTTATGAACACTTAGCATATACTCCCTCCCCCAATGCATTTTTTTTTGTTTATTATTTTGTAACTTTACGAAATAGAATGAAGGTTGATGGGGTTTTCGCAAACCGCAAAAAAAAACTCGCACGTTCTCTACCGCCAGCATTTTGGCTCACGTGACACAATCGCCGTCATTTATGAACAGAATAGTCTTCGTTATGAACACTTAGCATATATCCCCTCCCCCAATGTATTTTTTTTTGTTGTTTATATTTGTTACGTTACGAAATAGAATGAAGGTTGATGGATTTTCCGCAAACTGTCAAAAAAAACTCGCACTCTCCCTGCCGCCAGCATTTTGGCTCACGTGACACAATCGCCGTCATTTATTAACAGAATGGTCTTCGTTATGAACACTTAGCATATATCCCCTCCCCCAATGCATTATTTTTTGTTTATTATTTTGTTATCTTACGACATAGAATGAAGGTTGATGGATTTTCTGCAAACCGCCAACAAAAACTTGCACTCTCTCTGCCGCCAGCATTTTGGCTCACGTGACACAATCGCCGTCCTTTATGAACAGAATAGTCTTCATTATGCACACTTAGCATATACCCCTCCCCAATGCATTTTTTTTTTGTTTATTATTTTTTTAACTCACGAAATAGAATGAAGTTTAAGGGTTTTCTGCAAACCGCCAAAAAAGACTCGCACTCTCGCTGCCGCCAGCATTTTGGCTCACGTGACACAATCGCCGTCATTTATGAACAGAATAGTCTTCGTTATGAAAACTTTGCATATATCACTTCCCCCAATGCATTTTTTTTTGTTTATTATATTTTGTTACCTTACGAAATTGAATGAATGTTGATGGATTTTCCGCAAACCGCAAAAAAAAACTCGCACTCTCTCTGCCGCCAGCATTTTGGCTCACGTGACACAATCACCGTCATTTATGAACAGAATAGTCTTCGTTATGAACACTTAGCATATATCCCCCCTCCCAATGCCTTTTTTTGGTTTCTTATTTTGTTATCTGGCGAAATAGAATGAAGGATGGTGGATTTTCCGCAAACCGGCAAAAAAAACTTGCACTCTCTCCTCCGCCAGCATTTTGGCTCACGTGACACAATCGCCGTCATTTATGAACAGAATAGTCTTCGTTATGAACACTTAGCATATACTCCCTCCCCCAATGCATTTTTTTTTTGTTTATTATTTTGTTACCTTACGAAATAAAATGAAGGTTGATGGATTTTCCGCAAACACCCAAAATAAAACTCGCACTCTCTCTGCCGCCAGCATTTTGGCTCACGTGACACAATCGCCGTCCTTTATGACCAGAATAGTCTTCGTTATGAACACTTAGCATATATTCCATCCCCCAATGCATTTTTTTTTTTTTATTATTTTGTAACTTTACGAAATAGAATGAAGGTTGATGGGGTTTTCGCAAACCGCAAAAAAAAACTCGCACGTTCTCTACCGCCAGCATTTTGGCTCACGTGACACAATCGCCGTCATTTATGAACAGAATAGTCTTCGTTATGAACACTTAGCATATATCCCCTCCCCCAATGTATTTTTTTTTGTTGTTTATATTTGTTACGTTACGAAATAGAATGAAGGTTGATGGATTTTCCGCAAACTGTCAAAAAAAACTCGCACTCTCCCTGCCGCCAGCATTTTGGCTCACGTGACACAATCGCCGTCATTTATTAACAGAATGGTCTTCGTTATGAACACTTAGCATATATCCCCTCCCCCAATGCATTTTTTTTGTTTATTATTTTGTTACCTTACGAAATAGAATGAAAGTTGATGGATTTTCTGCAAACCGCCCAAAAAAACTTGCACTCCTTCTGCCGCCAACATTTTGGCTCACGTGACACAATCGCCGTCATTTATGAACAGAATAGTCTTCGTTATGAACACTTAGCCTATATCCCCTCCCCCAATGTATTTTTTTTTGTTTATTATTTTGTTATCTTACGACATAGAATGAAGGTTGATGGATTTTCTGCAAACCGCCAACAAAAACTTGCACTCTCTCTGCCGCCAGCATTTTGGCTCACGTGACACAATCGCCGTCCTTTATGAACAGAATAGTCTTCGTTATGCACACTTAGCATATACCCCTCCCCAATGCATTTTTTTTTTGTTTATTATTTTTTTAACTCACGAAATAGAATGAAGTTTAAGGGTTTTCTGCAAACCGCCAAAAAAGACTCGCACTCTCGCTGCCGCCAGCATTTTGGCTCACGTGACACAATCGCCGTCATTTATGAACAGAATAGTCTTCGTTATGAAAACTTTGCATATATCACTTCCCCTAATGCATTTTTTTTTGTTTATTATATTTTGTTACCTTACGAAATTGAATGAATGTTGATGGATTTTCCGCAAACCGCAAAAAAAAACTCGCACTCTCTCTGCCGCCAGCATTTTGGCTCACGTGACACAATCACCGTCATTTATGAACAGAATAGTCTTCGTTATGAACACTTAGCATATATCCACCCTCCCAATGCCTTTTTTTGGTTTCTTATTTTGTTATCTGGCGAAATAGAATGAAGGATGGTGGATTTTCCGCAAACCGGCAAAAAAAACTTGCACTCTCTCCTCCGCCAGCATTTTGGCTCACGTGACACAATCGCCGTCATTTATGAACAGAATAGTCTTCGTTATCAACACTTAGTATATATCCCTTCTATCAATGCATTTATTTTTGTTTATTATTTTGTTACCTTACGAAATAGAATGAAGAAGGTTGGTGGATTTTCCGCAAACCGCCAAAAAAAACTTGCACGCCTCCTGCCGCCAGCATTTTGGCTCACGTGATACAATCGCCGTCCTTTATGAACAGAATAGTCTTCGTTATGAACACTTAGCATATACTCCCTCCCCCAATGCATTTTTTTTTTGTTTATTATTTTGTTACCTTACGAAATAAAAATGAAGGTTGATGGATTTTCCGCAAACACCCAAAATAAAACTCGCACTCTCTCTGCCGCCAGCATTTTGGCTCACGTGACACAATCGCCGTCCTTTATGACCAGAATAGTCTTCGTTATGAACACTTAGCATATACTCCCTCCCCCAATGCATTTTTTTTTGTTTATTATTTTGTAACTTTACGAAATAGAATGAAGGTTGATGGGGTTTTCGCAAACCGCAAAAAAAAACTCGCACGTTCTCTACCGCCAGCATTTTGGCTCACGTGACACAATCGCCGTCATTTATGAACAGAATAGTCTTCGTTATGAACACTTAGCATATATCCCCTCCCCAAATGTATTTTTTTTTGTTGTTTATATTTGTTACGTTACGAAATAGAATGAAGGTTGATGGATTTTCCGCAAACTGTCAAAAAAAACTCGCACTCTCCCTGCCGCCAGCATTTTGGCTCACGTGACACAATCGCCGTCATTTATTAACAGAATGGTCTTCGTTATGAACACTTAGCATATATCCCCTCCCCCAATGCATTTTTTTTTGTTTATTATTTTGTTACCTTACGAAATAGAATGAAGGTTGATGGATTTTCTGCAAACCGCCCAAAAAAACTTGCACTCCTTCTGCCGCCAGCATTTTGGCTCACGTGACACAATCGCCGTCATTTATGAACAGAATAGTCTTCGTTATTAACACTTAGCATATATCCCCTCCCCCAATGCATTTTTTTTGTTTATTATTTTGTTACCTTACGAAATAGAATGAAGGTTGATGGATTTTCCGCAAACCGCCCAAAAAAAGTTGCACTCCTTCTGCCGCCAGTTTTGGCTAACGTAACACAATCGCCGTCATTTATGAACAGAATAGTCTTCGTTATGAACACTTAGCATATATCCCCTCCCCCAATGTATTTTTTTTTTGTTGTTTATATTTGTTACGTTACGAAATAGAATGAAGGTTGATGGATTTTCCGCAAACTGTCAAAAAAAAACTCGCACTCTCCCTGCCGCCAGCATTTTGGCTCACGTGACACAATCGCCGTCATTTATTAACAGAATGGTCTTCGTTATGAACACTTAGCATATATCCCCTCCCCCAATGCATTTTTTTTTGTTTATTATTTTGTTACCTTACGAAATAGAATGAAGGTTGATGGATTTTCTGCAAACCGCCAAAAAAAACTCGCACTCCCGCTGCCGCCAGCATTTTGGCTCAGGTGACACAATCGCCGTCATTTATGAACAGAATAGTCTTCGTTATGAACACTTAGCATAAATCCCCCCCCCCAATGCATTTTTTTTTGTTTATTATTTTGTTACCTTACGAAATAGAATGAAGGTTGGTGGATTTTCAGCAAACCGCCAAAAAAAACTCGCACTATCGCTGCCGCCAGCATTTTGGCTCAGGTGACACAATCGCCGTCATTTATGAACAGAATGGTCTTCGTTATGAACACTTAGCATATATCCCCTCCCCCAAGGCATTTTTTTTTGTTTATTATTTTGTTACCTTACGAAATAGAATGAAGGTTGATGGATTTTCCGCAAACCGACCAAAAAAACTTGCACTCCTTCTGCCGCCAGCATTTTGGCTAACGTAACACAATCGCCGTCATTTATGAACAGAATAGTCTTCGTTATGAACACTTAGCATATATCCCCTCCCCCAATGCATTTTTTTTTGTTTGTTATTTTGTTACCTTACAAAATAGAATGAAAGCTGATGGATGTTCCGCAAACCGCCCAAAAAAACTTGCACTCTCGCTGCCGCCAGCATTTTGGTTCACGTGACACAATCGCCGTTGTTAATGAACAGAATAGTCTTCGTTATGCACACTTAGCATATATCCCCCCCTAATGCATTTTTTTTGTTTATTATTTTGTTACCTTACGAAATAGAATGAAGGTTGGTGAATTTTCCGCAAACCGCCAAAAAAAACTTGCACGCCTCCTGCCGCCAGCATTTTGGCTCACGTGATACAATCGCCGTCCTTTATGAACAGAATAGTCTTCGTTATGAATACTTAGCATATATCGTCTCCCCCAATGCATTTTTTTTTTGTTTATTATTTTGTTACGTTACGAAATAAAATGAAGGTTGATGGATTTTCCGCAAACACCCAAAATAAAACTCGCACTCTCTCTGCCGCCAGCATTTTGGCTCACGTGACACAATCGCCGTCATTTATGAACAGAATAGTCTTCGTTATGAACACTTAGCATATATCCCCTCCCCCAATGTATTTTTTTTTGTTGTTTATATTTGTTACGTTACGAAATAGAATGAAGGTTGATGGATTTTCCGCAAACTGTTAAAAAAAACTCGCACTCTCCCTGCCGCCAGCATTTTGGCTCACGTGACACAATCGCCGTCATTTATTAACAGAATGGTCTTCGTTATGAACACTTAGCATATATCCCCTCCCCCAAGGCATTTTTTTTTTGTTTATTATTTTGTTACCTTACGAAATAGAATGAAGGTTGATGGATTTTCCGCAAACCGCCCAAAAAAACTTGCACTCCTTCTGCCGCCAGCATTTTGGCTAACGTAACACAATCGCCGTCATTTATTAACAGAATAGTCTTCGTTATGAACACTTAGCATATATCCCCTCCCCAATGCATTTTTTTTTGTTTATTATTTTGTTACCTTACGAAATAGAATGAAGGTTGGTGGATTTTTTCAGCAAACCGCCAAAAAAAACTCGCACTCTCGCTGCCGCCAGCATTTTGGCTCAGGTGACACAATCGTCGTCATTTATGAACAGAATAGTCTTCGTTATGAACACTTAGCATATATCTCCTCCCCCAATGTATTTTTTTTGTTTATTATTTTGTTACCTTACAAAATAGAATGAAGGTTGATGGATTTTCCGCAAACCGCCAAAAAAAACTCGCACTCTCTCTGCCGCCAGCATTTTGGCTCACGTGACAGAATCGTCGTCATTTATGAACAGAATAGTCTTCGTTATGAACACTTAGCATATATCCCCTCCCCCAATGCATTTTTTTTTTGTTTATTATTTTGTTAATGAAGGCTGATGGATTTTCCGCAAACCGCCCAAAAAAACTCGCACTCTCTCTGCCGCCAGCATTTTGGCTCACGTGACACAATCGCCGTCATTTATGAACAGAATAGTCTTCGTTATGAACACTTAGCATATTTCCCTTCCCCCAATGCATTTTTTTTTGTTTATTATTTTGTTACCTTACGAAATAGAATGAAGGTTGGTGGATTTTGAGCAAACCGCCAAAAAAAACTCGCACTCTCGCTGCCGCCAGCATTTTGGCTCAGGTGACACAATCGCCGTCATTTATGAACAGAATAGTCTTCGTTATGAACACGTAGCATAAATCCCCCCCCCAATGCATTTTTTTTTGTTTATTATTTTGTTACCTTACGAAATTAGAATGAAGGTTGGTGGATTTTCAGCAAACCGCCAAAAAAAACTCGCACTCTCGCTGCCGCCAGCATTTTGGCTCAGGTGACACAATCGTCGTCATTTATGAACAGAATAGTCTTCGTTATGAACACTTAGCATATATCTCCTCCCCCAATGTATTTTTTTTGTTTATTATTTTGTTACCTTACAAAATAGAATGAAGGTTGATGGATTTTCCGCAAACCGCCAAAAAAAACTCGCACTCTCTCTGCCGCCAGCATTTTGGCTCACGTGACAGAATCGTCGTCATTTATGAACAGAATAGTCTTCGTTATGAACACTTAGCATATATCCCCTCCCCCAATGCATTTTTTTTTGTTTGTTATTTTGTTACCTTACGAAATAGAATGAAGGTTGATGGATTTTCCGCAAACCGCCAAAAAAACTTGCACTTTCGCTGCCGCCAGCATTTTGGCTCACGTGACACAATCGCCGTCATTTATGAACAGAATACTCTTCGTTATGAACACTTAGCATATACCCTCTCCCCCAATGCATTTTTTTTTGTTTATTATTTTGTTACCTTACGAAATAGAATGAAGATTGATGGATTTTCCGCAAACCCCCGCACTCTCGCTGACACAATCGCCGTCATTTTAAACAGAATAGTCTTCATTAGTTACATTTAGCACATATCCCTCCGCCAATACATTTTTTTGTTTATTATTTTGTTACCTTACGAAATAGAATGAAGTTTGATGGATTTTCCGCAAACCGCCGCCAAACCCACGCACTACAGAAAAAATAAATGTTTCAAATTCTTTAAACTCAGTGCTCTGAAAGTAACTGAACCAATTTTCAATTTAAAAAAAAATTTTATACTGCACTTTATGGTGTTTAGGCCTTTCATATTTTTTTTACGAATGTAGATAATACACCCCCAAATTAAATTTTCACGAACGCGGTAAACATCGTCACTTGTCGGCCAATGACCCGCTAAATCGGCAAAGAAAATCTCCAAAAAACCGAAAAGCATATTCATGGCACATTTATTGAAGACAATTTGGAAATTATTAATTTTAAAATTTCTTCATAAGTCTGAAGAAGAAAAAATGCTTGGAATAATTCTGCTTTTGTAGTCATTGTTCTTTTTTTGTTCAGTGCGATAAATATATGTTGCAATTTGGGGTATAGTGGTAGGCAGTGAGCCACGAAGACGAGTAAGAAAAGAGAAGAAACAATGAGGTAAAACTTAATACACGTGCGACTTGCACGAACATTTATTGCAAACTGAAGACACAACATTTGAATACAATTTGGCGCCTAATTTCGGCACTATTTACATGTCATGTGTTAGCAGAGCGTAGTTATTTCATCACGTGATATTGAGTCACTGACCTCATAACTACTCGATCAAGTCGGATTACTTTCAGTTGATTAAATTACTTTAAATCTAATAATTTTGGCATAGTACATTGCCATTTTAGGATTAATTTGACTTTTCAGAAATGTAACTTAGCGTATTTTTAAATTTTCGTTATTGCAAAATTCCAATGTCTATTGCTTACACAATGAAAACAAACTGAAACACTTCGCTAAAATGATGAACAAACACATAAAATATTATTTTTTCAATAAAAACAAACAGTATTGTGTATGTATATGAGTGTTTGTGCGTATATATATATATATATATATATATATATATATATATATATATATATATAATTTTAGTTACGGATTTCTCGCCTGGTAACTATTCTGAACTCTGTCGTTCCTATTTAGTTACCTTCCCAAGGTTGGGTTTTAATCTGGAGAAAATGTAGCCCCCCCCCCACCAAACGGCAACTCTGGATTGGAACAAAATCTAAAATCTCTGAGTACTTCTCCTTTATTGACCGAGGAAAGAATAAACTAAGTGCAACATTAGAACAGATACTGCCACACAAATTTAATTTTCATGAACGCAGTATATATATATATATATATATATATATATATATATATTTATATATATATATATATTTATATATATATATGCATGTATATATATATATATATATATATATATATATATATATATATATATATATATATATATATATATATATATATTACTGCCTTCATGAAAATTTAATGACTTTTTTTAAAAAGTCGAAAGCTTGTACAATCTTTATGGTAAATAAATTTGCTTGTTTATTTGGAGAAAAAAAAACACGTCGTTCTTATTCTTAACCTAATTGAAAGCGACGATTCCAGGTGCAAAGTCTTATTTCAATATATATATATATATATATATATATATATATATATATATATATATATATATATATATATATATATATATTATATGGGGTAAGGTAGTTCATGAAAAATGAAGTGTCGTGATGGACAAAATGTGTGAAAAGATGACAGACGGAAAACAAGTCAAAATGTAGGAGAAAACAAAAACAAGAGATTTTTTTGACCGGTTTCGTTCGTGGGGAACGTCTTGGATAGATGGTGCCCCAGCCCAGATGTGGCAACAATACTCCATCCATGGGCAGATGGTGGCTTTATAGGATAATAATGTCAGGTGTGAGAAATTTACTAGCACGCCTTCCTTGCAGCAGCCCTGGCAATGTCTTCAATGTATTTATTCCAATTCATGTTATCTGTTAAAGTTAGGCCGAAGAGGTTGAATGTGTTATTTGCCATGACAATCGGTGGTTGAAGAGGTTTCTTGTAGTTATTGAAGGAAAGTAGCTTTGTCTTTGCAGCATTAAAAGTTACCATCCATTTTTTACCCCAACTCACTACAGCCTGGATTCAGCCATTGCCTCAGATATGTGCGCGTTGGTTTTGTTCACATGACGAGAGTACAGTGTGGTGTCCTCAGCAAATATTTCTATCTCAGTCTCAATGACACCAGGAAGGTTATTTATGAAAATCAGGAACAGTAGAGGTCCAAGGATGGATCCCTGGGGTACATCAGCTGTCATGTTGGTTAGATGAACGGCCATCGAGGACAACCTGGATTTTTCTTTTGGTTAGGAGTGCAGTTTTAGGAGAAGCCCTTCATGCAAGACCTTGTCAAAGGTCTTGAATATATCAAGCGCTACCGCCCTAGCTTCACTTGCCTTGTCCAGTGCATGATACATGGGTTCAGAGATGACCGTTATCTGCAGTAGATCATGCTTGTCTAAATCCGTATTGATGATCGGAAAGACGTTAAGCTAGATAGATGCCTGACTATCGCTAGATTTTAGCAAAGATCGGGAGTAGACTGATTGGGCGGTAGTTTTCCAACAAGATTCAGCAAAGCATTTGTTGGAGAGGACAGGAGCCTGTTCAGCAGAGCATTTCTTTATTACTACCGACTTGTATATTTTTTTTAATTAATTTCAGTATAAGATTTTGTTGATATCCGTTTGTCGGATACAGTCAGAATCTAATATGGCCGACCTATCTTTGCTGTTAGTGGTGTTTCATTCCTTAAATAATAGTTTTAAAAAATGACTTACTAACGCTAAGTCCGACTGACAAGCCCCACCCTCGGACTTAGGCTCAGTGGTAGGGTAAGAATTTTTTTACTATCTTTATTTAGCGACCATCTCCAAAAAGATCGAACACCATCTTGACTTGTGTTTGGCTAATCAGTTTCCACACTGTAAAATTATACAGGTCGGTAGAAAATTGAAATTGCTTTAAACTGGTCACAAATAAGTTTGTAAAGCCAAACAAATTGTTTTTGACTAATTTCCCAACGGTATTCAACACAATTCAACATTTGACAAAATATGAATATTAGATTTGAATTTAAAAGTTAATGAAAATCTTTTAAAATCACCAAATTAAAAAAAAAAACTATATTCGGAACAAAAGGAAGTTTGTTATCTGATTTCCTGCTGGCTTGGCATTCAATTGTCTTATATTTCGTCGTTCGACATTCATCAGATGGTTGATATTTACGTGTCCGCTGTCTTTCGGGCCCCCTATGACCGGCAAAAAAGGTTCATTTTGTGTTTTCATTATCGCCGAGATTCAGACCGAACGAATTTTATGAAAATCGCTCCAGACGAGGCCAACAAAGAAGAAAATTCCGACCCAGAAAACAGCAATTATTTCCCCTTTGTCAGAACCATAAGCGAGAGTTACGAGGCTGCCGAATGTAAACCCAAGTTTAGTCACTTCTAAATTTTTCCCTTAATATAAAAATCAGATTGTATTCTTTTTTTTTTGTGCGAAATTAAAAAAAAAATAGAAAAAAAAATAGTTTAGATGGGGGTTAACAAGGTAATACCAATTCTTGAAACATTGACCGCCTTTTTTTCTCAAGAAAACGCAAGAATGAACGATTTTTTTTGCTCATGAAAAAAAAATTCTGTTTTTTTTTTAAATAGGTTTGATTTTTAAATGGGCTTCACGTTAAGTTAAAATAAGTTAAAATGATCACCAAACCAAACGCAAGAATGAACGATTTTTTAAATGTTAAGACTTTAAAAAAGAATAAGTAAAGTATTCGACCATAGTTTCGACCATAAATACTACAGCGAGATGTAAGGGAGCGGGACACTCGTTTCCTAAGATTACTTCACTTATCTTTGCTGAGGGCATCAGGTACCATTTTTTTTCATCTTTGGTATGACTCGAGGCTCGAACCCCGGAACTCGGTCGGTCATGATGTTGGCACTTGTGCAGTTTAGTAAACAGTGGTAGATAATCCACAGGAAGTAACCACCAATAGATTATAATAATACAACTATATTTTATTACAATTTTACTTTATTGAAAATAAACTTTATTACAATGTTTTTCTTTATGGCGATGTTGTCGTTTCGTAGCCAAAATGGCGGACAATTAACCGTCTCCTAATTTCCGAATTCACAAATGAGTAAGTAAACCCAAATAAATTGTTTTGGACTAATTTCAAATTTACCTTTAATATATATTCAAAAACAATTTGTGAGGTCGGAAAAACAATCAGAAATTTGCAGACGATTTATTAAGTGTCAGATTTTTTCCACTGCAAAATCGACACTTGCTTTATAGCCGATACAATTAAAATTCCTCATTTTCATTTTACAATGAAGGTGTAGGAGCGAAGTGCATCGAAATACGTATACGCCATTTTTTAAATTTATTTCTCGATAATTTTGGTCTTAATATGCTAAAACAAAACAGAAATAATTTTCATGGGTGTGTATGAATTATGAACTGGGAGGAATTATTAAATAGGATTCAGTACAAATTAAGTGCATATGTGATTTGGGACAAACAGACATGTCTCATAGTGAGTTATTCTGGGAATCATAACATACTGGCTGAGAGGAAACGCTCGGATAAAAAAGTTAGACACAAAAGCGTTATTGAGTTCTGTCTGACGTCACAGATCCCTGAAGCGCGGCATGGACAGACGTTCATAAACTGAGCTCTGCAATGCGTAGTCTGGGTGGCATGTAGAAGAAAATAGCCGATTGCATCCGTCACATTTTCCACACAACAGTATGAAAGAAAAACAGAGTTTGAATGAACGAACCGACGAATGGAAATCTCTCCGATGGAAGTGTGAAATAAAAGAATAGAACTCTCTCTCTCAAAAAATCTCGTCTTCGAATGTTTTTTGTCTCCGTGCATGAAAACAGAATTTGCCCACAAAACAGGTACACCACTGCGATCACGGGCCAGCGACGGAGATGAGTGTGCCAGCAAACCCACAACCAGCGGAGGCAGAAATGTAAGGTAACTTTCTTTGTGCATAACATTTTGGGTCCTAATCTGTAAAACAAAAAGAACTAAAAATCGAATATGCATAACGAACAATGTTTAAAATGCGTAATTTGAAATCTTTAAAAAGCAGTTTAAAGGCTTAAAAGTGCATGTAAAAATGTCGCTTGAAAGTGCTTTAATAATCTTCTCATAAACTTTTTTGTATCGTTTTCGGTTACGAGAAGATTAATTCCCAAGCGTTATGTAACAAATGCCTTTTTGGGACCGTAACCAATTGTTTAAGTGGTTTAAGAGAACTGCCGCGGTCCAGGCAGGAGCGGTGCTCTGCAACACTAGGATCAAAGTATAGTCTGTTCAGGCTGAGGAGGTTATCCTCCCAGGATTACCTCCTCCTTTCGGGGTGTCGGCGAAGAGTTTATTATCGTTTCGTCTTCTTTCGGTACCCTCGTTCGTGAAAGAGTGCCGACAGATATTTATTTATTTTTTGTCTCATCCAGAGTGTCCCCCTTTTGATAGGGAGCTAGATATATCGTCATTAAAAAAAATGATCTTGTGCCTGACTACGCCCTCGCGGGGAGGCGCGTACATCGAAGGAGTTCTCCTCTTCCAGCTACACAAAGTAAATAAATCATATAATAAGTGAATGTAGCAAACTTGCCGAAAAAGAATACAAGAACAGACATGACTGTGTTGGGAAAGTAATACACTGGGAACTGTGCAAACAATTGAATTTCGAATATGCAGACAAACAGTACTGGAAAACGAAAAACACAAAATCCTCTGGGATATGGATATACAAACAGATAAACTCATACAAGCAAGGAGACCTGATGTTATTATAATAGACAAAAACGAAAAATCTTGTAAAATCGTAGACTTTGCTGTTCCAGACACGGAAAAACGAAGTAAATATACACAGAACTAGCCAGAGAACTGAAAGGAATATGGAGTATGAAGAAAGTTTAGGAACAATCCCAAAAAACCTGGAGAAAAGACTGCAAGAAACAGCAGTTCATAATTCCCCCCCCCCCCCAAAAAAAAAATATATACCGGCCTCAGCTATCACTACACAAAAATGAACCAAAGAAACAGAAATTACAAGAAACACTATAAGCTCCTCCCTATTCCCCCCCCCCAATTTTGTTATAAAATTAAAAATAATTAAAAACTTTTTTTTAAAATAAGGAAAGAGAAAAGGAAAAATTTAAGGAATTGAAAGGAAAAAAAGGAAAAAATTTAAAAATTATTATTTTTTAATTAATTAAAAAAAAAATATTTTATTTTTATTTTTAATGGTGCCGGCCTAGGCTGACACAAGACAAATATTTGTAGAGAGTCGAGGAGGATGAGAAGACCGAGGAGGGACAGCACAAACCAGACCTCCACTGGAAAAAGTGCAAAGAATGCTGGGACCTTAGGGAGGCTTATTTCCACCCAAATCCCACAGAAGACGAATTGTCTCCTTACCAGCGAGAAATCAATGGTAAGAGGCTGTTGCGATACCGCATTCTTATCGAAAAGAGGTGAAGAATACTTCAAATCTGGGGAGGCTTGTTTTCACTCAGACTCCAGGAAATACAACTGGTTGTTGTCGGTGAGCATTCACTAACGATGATCTGTGTGATAACTCCTAGTGAGTACAAATAATAATAATAATAATAATAATAATAATAATAATAATAATAATAATAATAATAATGATAATGATGATGATGATGATGATGATGATGATGATGATGATGATGATGATGATGATGATGATGATGATGATGATGATGATGATGATGATAATAATAAAAGCGTTCGTTCTTAAGGCAAATACGGGAATAATCGTTTTTTTTTTTTAAATTTTTCTTTTCATTCATTTGCTGGGGACGGGGCATTCTTCCAAATGCCATACGATCACCCGCTATTTACAGACTCCAACCGAGAGCTCTTTTCAGGATTCTGGCCGTTCCCTTGAGTGCAGTTGTTTGGATTTCTCTTGCACTTGGTTCACCAGGTATACTTGCTAAATACTTTTTCAAGTTCTTCTTCATGAGTCCAGTGGCTCCTATGATAACTGGAATGATAGAGATCTCTTTGAGGTTCCAGTTTCTTTTCATATCATACAATTAGACCCTGATATTTTGTTATGTTCTCCCTTTCAGCTCTATTTAGGCCCCCATCGTTAGGGACACTGACCTCAACCAAAGTTGCCACTCTCTCTCTCTTGTTCCATATTACAATGTCAGGTTTGACAGCTGCATTTTCAAGATAGGTAGCTGTGGGGATTTCATGGTCATAATGGATGGTGTATGTCTCATTCCCCACAGTTCTCTCAGGTATATGTTCCCAGCGCCTGCTGCTACATCTGATATTCAGTTTCTCACAGATGGTCCAGTGGAGGTACCTGCACACTCCATTATGTCGTGTTGTATAGGAGCCATCTGCCAACATGATTTTGCAACTCGATATCAGGTGGCTCACACTCTCCACTTCAGTGTGGCAAAACCTGCACTTGTTGTCCTGACTGAGACCAGCCATCTTTTTAAACGCATTTGTCATCAGGCCCTGGTCTTGTGCGGCCATTATAAGCCTCTCCTGGTCGTAGTGGAGGGCTCCCCTTCTTAGCCAGTCCAAGGACCCTTCCTTATCAATATAGTCCTTGGATAGTTCATCGAGGAAGTATGTGGCACGTTTCTGCCCTGACCACTCATCAATGCACCTGTTCTTAAATGTCTGGGTGTATCTCTTGCGGCTCTTTTGGGCTATCTCTGTGGCAGGATTGTTTGGTGTTTCTGCCTCATCTATATGACAGCCTTGTCCAAAATGCTTGGCCAACTTTGTGATGGAATTTGTTTTGCTGGCTCTTGAATCTTGGTGTTCACGTACCATTGCTAGGCTGGGGTTTAAGGAGCTTCTTAGGTACTGGCCAATGCTGACAATAGTGGCTCTGTGCTGGTGGTTTATCTCTGATAGACCCAATCCTCCCTCTCTTCTGGGCAAGTACAGTCTTGGCAGACACTGATTTCTATAGATGACCCTATGAAGGGTTAACATTTTTCGAGTCTTTACATCTAGCCTGTTGATGGTTTGTTGAGGCCAATCAATGATGCCAAAGCTGTACGTAATTACTGGCATAGCAAGTTGGTTAATGGCAGTTATTTTATTTTTGTTTGTAAGCTGTGTCTTGCAGATCTTTCTGACACGGCGTACATACTCTCTGCCAATTTTCTCTCTCATCCTGGCATGTTGGATGGTGTCATTTTCCTCAATGCCAAGGTATTTATAGGACTCCTGCTCTTCGAGATCTCGTATCTCATTTTCCTCATCTAGCTGTAGATTGTCTGTCTGAATCTTTTTCCCAGCCCTGAGGGAGCACTTGGCGCATTTATCCAAGCCAAATTTCATTCCAATGTCTTTGGAAAAGGTGTGTACAACCTGCAGGAGCTGCTGCAATTCAGTGTCAGAGCTTGCATACAGCTTAAGGTCATCCATGAAGAGAAGGTGGTTGATTTTCTTGGATGGATCTCTCTGGCGTCCCTGACCCAGGTTGTAGGCCTCTCCCCTGTTGTTGAGAAGCTTACTAAGTGGGTCTATTGCCATGCAGAAGAGCAACGGGGATAGGCTGTCACCTTGGAAGATTCCCCTTCTGATATTAATGTTAGGGATGGTAATCTTTCCATGGCTGTGGCTTAGTGAGATGTTGGTTTGCCACATTTTTATGTGGGCTGTCATTGTTCTTTTAATTATTGGATTGATATTATACAGGTCAAGGCACTGTAGTAGCCATGAGTGGGGCACGCTGTCATAGGCCTTCTGATAATCAATCCATGCCATACTCAGGTTTCTATGCCGCTTCCTACAATCCTCTAAAATTGTTTTGTCAATCAATAACTGGTCCTTGGTACCAAAGCATCGTCTCCTACAGCCAGCTTGTTGATCTTCTAGGTAGTTCCCAGAGGAGAGATGGTCGTAGATGCTATCGGCTATCAGGCCAGTAAAGAGCTTGTAGGTGGTACTGAGACAGCATATGGGTCTGTATTTATTTGGGTATTGTGTCTCTTTTGTTTTGGGTATGAGGCTTGTATCTCCCTTAGTGAGCCATGGTGGTGTTGCCTCTTCACCCCTCAGTAGTCTGTTGAAGCATTTACTGTAGTGGCCATGGAGTGCAGTTAACTGCTTTAACCAAAAATTGGAGACATTGTCAATGCCAGGTTTCTTGTGGTTAGCAAACAGAGCTAGTTTTTTTTTGTCGCTTCTGTTGTAATCACTGGCTCCGGCATTGTGGGCTTAGTCTCATTTATCCTCTGTATGTCTCCAATCCACTGGGCCTCTTGGTTGTATACTCCCTCACACTCAAACAGGGGTCGCCAGTAGTTCTCCAGGTCTTGTTCTTCAGGTGGTTTTTCTACAGTAATGGTATCCCTTATTAGAGTTCTATAGAACACTCTAGGGTTTGCTTCAAACTGTTTGTTCTGGGACTGGGCCTTCTTCTTATTTTCCTCGGTTTTTATTCTTTTAGCAAGTGCTGGTATCTTGCCTTCCAGCTCCCTGACAACGTTGTATAGTTCCTCACTGCTGGTGGTGTGGTACTTTGCATGGAGTCTGCTGATGGTGTTTTTCAGTCTCCCTTCTGTTGTGGGAGCTGCGAGGAACTGTTTTATTTGGCTCATTTCTTTCCGATGGAGGTTTAATTCTTTTTGCAGCTTGAGCTTCCATGCAGGTGTAGTTTTGAAAGCTCTGGGATTAAATCGCTTTTTAACGTTCTTTTGAGGAAATGTTATCCTATCGATATAAAGCCCAGCTGCATATGTGATCTGGTTGAGTTCCGTGAGCGACACTGCATCTGGTACCAGTCTCTGCAGTGCAGTGTTGACTTTAAGTGATGAGAGCTTTGGTGGTTCTGTAGGGTTTTATTTTTGACAGTTATGGTCGGTTCTCTAGTCCCATGGACGACCTCCTCAATGGTGTTACTGAGGTCCTCCTCAACTGCCAATTGTTCCTCATCTGGCTCAAAGTGTGGAGATGGTGGTGGTGGAGGTGGGCTGAGTGCTGGGGATAATGCAGGTGGAGTATTTAGTGCAGAGTTTTGTTGTGTGAGAGTTTCCGTAGGCTTTTGTTTGGCTTTGGGATTTTGTTTAGGGTGTGATTTTGAATAGTTATGTAGGTGTGCTGGTATTGGGAGGTGTGTTTGTGTTGGGACTGTTGTTGGGGATATTGTTAATCTATCTGTAGCTTGCAGATGTAGAGGGTCTATTCTAGGGGGCAGTTCTGGAGTGTCACCATTTGCCGATCTTACTTCCCTAGATATATTTGGGTTTTGTAATTTTTTGTTGTTGGTGGGAACTGTTATAGGGTTATGAAGGGGGCTGATGTTATTTGTTATAAGTGCTGCTACATCCAGTCCCATGGAATTAAGTTCTGTTTCACTGAAGTCCCATTTGAGACTGTTGTAGCGCTGCATACTAAGTTTCTTAGAGGGGACATTGCGTTTTGCTGGGTGGTAGTGAAAGAAAATTTCTTTCCATGCTCTTGTTATTTCTTTCTGTTTTTCGTGTTTTGTTCTCGCATATGCCATGGACCATATTAGTGTCCATTTTTCCTCTTTGTTCGATTTGTTTTCCAGTCTCCACTGGGATTCCTCTGCTTGTTGTGGTAGATAGTCCTTTTCTGCGTCCTTCAGGGCATCAGTTTTTATGCTGGAGATCTCCTCAGGTGTTAAGTATTTACACACTTGGGACACTAAGGAGCGCAGATTGGAAACTGGGGTGTTTTTTTTATCTTCAGGAAGGTCAGACGTTCTTATTCTCTCGGTAAGAATCTCGTTTGAGCTCCTACTCCATTTCTCGAACATCGAGTAATGGTAGCAGTGCAGTAAAATCCTTTTTTGGGCAACTGACCACTTTTGGGATTTTAGGCCCCTTGTATTCCTTGTTTTAGTCATTGCTTGTGGTGGAGTCTGGGTGCCAGGGTCTTTTTCATCAAGGCCTGGTGGCTGTCCCTGTCTTGTCTCTGACATGTCCATACTGACATTTTCAGAGGAAAAAAGGTTTGTACCATTGCATACCTCTTCCCGCCTGGTGCATAAACGAGTTGAGGGGCCCTTTTTATCCTGGGTGCCGGCCTGCCAGTTTGTAGATTTTGATTTATTCATCTTTTCATGTTTTTCTTCCTCTTTGTCCATGGCTTTTTATTGGTTATTCAAAGCTACCCTCAAAAAGAGGGGTACCCTCATTCGCAATCAGAGGGACGCGCTGGATGGCCTGAGGAGACAGCACACAATCGTGTGTGTGTGTGTGCGTTTGATTGCTAATTATGTGTGTGTGTGACTATATGTGTATATTTGCTTGTATGTTTGATTATGCGTATACTTGCGTGATTATGTGTGTACGTATATGAGTCTGTGTGCCTATGTCTATATGAGACTGTGCGTGTACGATTATGTGTGCTTATGTACCTGTGTGAAACTATTTGTGCTTTTTTTTCTTTTTTTGTGTTTATTCATGTGTGTTTGTGTACTACGTTCGATGAGTATATATGACTATGTATGCGTGTGTTTTTTTTTGTTTCATTTTACTTCAGTCGAAGTTCTCAGAAATCAAGGGTCCCCTTCCTGGGACTAACACTTGATCTATAAATGAGATACATAGATATTCGAATATTCTATTAAATGTTTGGTTGTTTTGTTTTACGACATATCAACCCTTTCCGGGTTATTTGATGCCGAATTCGGTCATTTTGATAAAAGTTTTTATGCTTCAAGTTTTTTATATCTTCAAATATTTATTCATGGTGTTTTGTTTGGTTGTTTTGTAGAGGATAAATGTTGTTTTTGTTTTTAGCTTTGCAGAACATGATTGAGTTTTGCAAAGAAAAAAAAACAATAACATCAATGTTTGGTGCATTTTTACTTCAGTAAGCCGGTATTCTATTAAAGTTCTCCTTTACCTGTCAAACGTTGATAGAATAAAGTTTAAATACATTAATTTTAGGAATAATTATTATACCCTATATATAACATTACATAAATAAGAATTAGAAATATACACTTTGTATGTATGTATATATATGTATATTTATATGTATATATATATGTATATATATATATTCATAATCTCTAATCCCCCCCCCAACCATCCCTTTTTCATCCAACTGAGTCTTGATCTTCTTTGAATTTTATAATTCATAGTACTGTAATGTTTCACAATTGATTTCAGTTTTGAATTTAAATTAATTCTAATCATTTTTCTAGTAAAATCGTAACGACTTCACTAACTATATAATTCAAAATTAAAACGGAATTATAAAAAAAAAAAAATTTTTTTTAATATATAAAGTAAATAAATTATGATAGAAATTAATTAATATTAATATTAAGCTTACCTAAACTAATTTTCTGCGTATCTGCTATCTATTCTTGTGTCCATCTCGTTTTTCGACCATTTGGTCATATTTTTTATTTTTATCTTTTGATGATAATGAGAGGTGTCACTCTCGAAAATTTAAGGTTACCTTTTTCCGGACCTTGGCAGTTAACTGTTTTCTATTTACTGTTCTATATATATATATATATATTAACTCAAAGCTTCTTTAGACTATATATTACTATATATTTAGGTTTCCTTCCTCTTATCTAATTGCCTTTCTGCTACCTAAAGTTTTTTTTAATGCAACTTTAATTCCTATATAATTTTATTTCTAGCTACCATATCGCAGAATGGTTCTTGGGTGTAGTGTTTAGATAGTATTTTATTATTATTATTATTATTATTATTATTATTATTATTATTATTATTATTGTTATTGTTATTGTTATTGTTATTGTTATTGTTATTGTTATTGCTATTGCTATTGCTATTGCTATTGCTATTATTATTATTATTATTATTATTATTATTATTATTATTATTATTATTATTAACTAGTATTACTATTGTTATAAAGAATTTTATTTGATATGCAAATTACCATATCACACGGTACTCTTAAGGGTAGTATATTATTATTCTTATTTGATTATTATTATTATTTATTTATGTATATAATAAGTAAATTATTTCGACACTTGATTATTGGGGAAATGGTAGTTTTATCTGTACCATTGGAGAGCCATGCATATAACTGTCCTGTTTTTAAATCTCCGAAACAGTTACATGGTAAACAGCTGATGATTCCCGTGTTAATATTAGATGCTTACGTTAAGGTCTCCTGTTTTTATTTCACTGTTAGATACTTAATCCCCCTTTTTATTTTATTTACTATTATATTTTATTTACTATTATATATTTTATTTATTTATGAATTTTCCAACGAATGTTAAGTCTACACTATTTTGGATTTAGTTTGTTTCTCTGGGAATTTAAACTGCATTTTCCTTTTTTTATCTTTTTTTACGCACTCCACTACTTTTGGAGCTGCTCCCGCTCCTGCTCCAACGCTCAAAATTGGTGCTGACTCCTCTCACGCTTCCCTATTTCAAAAAGGAGCCGCTCCTGCTCCAACTATAAAAAAGGAGCTGCTCTTTTATCAGCGCTCCATAATGAAAATATACCTTCTTTCATAAACGTTCCATTCTGCCAATGAGTGGTCGAAAGATAGGGTTGGGCGTCAAAGGATCTCGTCGGAAGTATAGGATTATACGTAAATTTTCGTTTTCAGAGGTATCAAAATAGAAATAGAAAATCCCTGAAGTATTTTAAAACCTATTTTTTTCAGGGAAAGAAAATTTGACCAGATATTTTTTCTATTTATTTGGAAAGTAAATAAAGTTTTACTTTCAAACATTATTAGTGATTTTTAAAAAAAAAAAAAACATTTCTCTGGGAGAGGAGAGACAGCCAGGGCAACACTAATCGTCGTACTGTTGTTTAATATTTGTTTGTTTTACGAACGTAACTATACTGTACCACAGAGAAACGAGCAAGTACTTTCAAACAAATCAATAACAAAAAATGTCGCCGAAAAGACGACGGCTAAAAACATGGCATAAAAGTTCAATTTGATATATGCTAAAAAAAATCACCCTAAAAATCGATGAGAAAATCCAACGGCCCCTATAACTTCAAAGACATCTATATAGACTCACTGGCGCATTTAAAGACAGTTGGTGCCAAATTGTCTCCTGCCTTAAGAAAACTGTCCCATCAAAAATTTATTAACATGCCGATGTAAATAAAAATGTTCTGTTTTCAAGCGTAACTCTCTCGTTCTTTCTCCCTCTGAATAAAAAAACCTAATGTTTAAACAAGAAAAAATCAAATAATTTTGGAGCGAGGAAGCGTGGAGCGATAAAACCACCGCTCTTTCGTCCCAAATGGAGTTGCTCCCGCTCCACTCCCGTTGAATATAAAATGAGCCCTCCTGTCCTTTGCTCCAGCAAACAGGAGCGTGCTCCTGGAGCGCGCTTCTTTTTGAAGGGCTCCGTAAAGCCCTGTACATACACACAAACACTCTCACACAAATAAACACACACATTAAAGTACAAGGACAAGAAAGTCATCCATACAAAAATTACAAAAACTCTTGCATGAATGAATCTCATTCACGTGTCGGCATTTGCTGCTTCAATTCTATTTTAGAATAGTTTACTCACAGAATGGACCACATAAAACATTATTTAAGTCCACAGTTCGCATCGGTAACTTGTGTATCATCATCACTTTATACAAGGTTGTTATGTCATTTTCGATATAAAACTAATTATACCAAAATAAGGAAATTCGATTTTATTTTCCCTACTGCTGGCTCCGTGAGAATGGGTTTCATTAAACATTTTCTCGAATAAAAAAAAAGAAATGATGAGAAACTACAACGATCCCTATAAAGTTACTCAATATATCTTATTAAAAATTCGATTAAACCTACTTATTTGGGATTCCTAGGTGGGAACAGCAGTTTATTGGGTTCTTCAATTCTAATAATTCTTTAAAAAAATATATAAACCTTTCTCCCGAAAAGCCTGTAAACTGAATAACATTCATAAATACGTTGCTTTTTTCTAGTGAACCACCCCTTATCAAGGCTAAAAGCCACTCGAGGATGAGGGCTAATAATATAGTTAAATGATGATAAATATTATGAGAGGATTTAAAATAATGAATTGAATTAATAAATGGTTTACTGACGTTAGATTTGAAGATTATCATGTTGTAACCCTCAGGGAATCAATCTTGTGGCAACGTGCTCACAGATGGGACGGTCTTGGAAAGAAACTCTGTTCATGCAAATTCCGTTTAATCCGGAAGAAAAGAAAGTTCTTTGCAGTGGTGGTAGGAAAATGAGTTCTTGCTGTTTTACAAGATGGAGCGAGAGATTGAAGCTGAGTTAAGAACTTTGTATGGAAATAATGATGGAGTAGAGAAAGACTAGCAACGTCTCTTCTGTTTTGAGTTGCACATCCTCAGATGTGGCAACAGTATTCTTTCATGGAAATCTCTCCAGACAAGGCATGAAGCCACTTGATGTAATGAGCTAACAAGAACGAAATTGAAAAGATCAAGTACGAGGAAAACAGTAAGCAAGAAGAGAGTTCCACAACAGCGAATTGATGGAGACCAACGAGGCAACTCATATATAGGTGTGTTTGTTAGTGTTTAACGACCTTTCAACTAATTTGGTCAAAGGTTTTTTTTTCACCCAAATCAGACAGCTTTCTTCTCTGAAGTTGTTTTCAGGGTGTGGAATTTGACTATTCATAATGTGTTTGAATTTTATGTTTTGGTTGTTTGAGATATTATTTGGGCCATTCTTTTGAAGAGATTGTTCAAATTGTTTGGTGAATAAATTATTAATAATTAACATTTCTATTCAAGTTGTCAGATGTTATTATTTTTTGTTAATATGAGATTTTTATATGGTATATTAATCATATATATTATTAATTATATATATATTATTAATTATATATATTATTAATTATATGATTGTATCTACCTGAGAGTCCAATGTTCGAACTCTTCGGCCTAACATGAATTGGAACAAATACATTGAAGACATTGCCAATGCTGCTGCAATGAAGGTGAGCTCTCTCTACTGTGCTAGAACTTCTCACACCTGACAGTATCCTGTATCTCTACAACACCACCATCGGTCCATACATGAAGTATTGTTGCCACATCTGGGCTGGTGCAACATCC
Source organism: Sepiola atlantica (assembly GCA_963556195.1). Lineage (NCBI taxonomy): Eukaryota > Metazoa > Mollusca > Cephalopoda > Sepiida > Sepiolidae > Sepiola > Sepiola atlantica. The sequence goes on along the minus strand of CAUVYP010000143.1, from coordinate 94,991 downwards.
ACTAGTCTACCCCTCTTAGCCAATGTCCAAAACAGAGTATCTAATCTAATAGGTCACTCACTAAAAGCTCTGTCCAATCTCCGCAATGTATCATCTTTGTGCTTGTTTTACAAGTACTTCAATGGAATGTGCTCTGATGAACTTGTTGCCCTGGTGCCTCCTCGACGTAAATACACTAGACCAACCCGACAATCAGCTAAATCCCATCCATTCACTGTGGACGTCCCCAGATGCCGGAGAGCCTTTTTTACTCCAATAGCTTCTTTCCTCATACTGCCAGCCTCTGGAACTCCCTCCCTGTTTCCCCGACTGTACCGACACGCAGAACTTTAAAACTAATTAAACAGCTGCACGGCTCCCAACGTCTACAGTGGCAACTTGTCTTGTTTGGGGTTACCCTACGTTAAAAAAAAAAGAAAAGCTTCAGCCGAGTATTGCAAGAGATTCGCATACGTAAGTCTTTTTGATAGCGATTGGCCCAACCACACAGGACTTCCTCAACAGCCTTGGTCTGTTAATGACGCGCCACACCGGGGACAATCTGAATTGACTTGGCTTTACGAGCGCTTCTCCATCGCCAATATTCATGGAAACGCCTTGAGCCTGCTCTCGTCCTGACAAGTCAGCAGGATATCCGATGAAACTTCTTGATATTTGCATAGTCTTCCTACGGAGTTAATTGTTTTCGTCTTCATTTAAACGTGACTGAAATAGGAATCGATCCATCATACTACTAAAACTTTGTCTCCATGAACACTGGATGAGTTCACAAAAGCAGTGACGTCATCCACTAAAACAGGTAGAAAACCCTTCATGACATCCACTAAAATATCTGGAACAAAAGGATGACGTCATCTATTAAAACAGAGAACATAGACGACCCGTGAGACGAAGTGGATAGTGACTGCCTAGATGTGGAGGGTCTAATAGTATATTACCAAAACTTTGTGGCTCTTGTTTGCTTGTCCCACTGCACATGGGATGACGTCATAAAAGTTATGTCACAAAAATGATGACGGCATCCATTAAACTAGAGGCGCGGGATAACCGTGCACGGTTGATGACGTCTTAAAAATGATGATGTAATTGAGGAAGACGGCGTCTACCAAAAATCAAATAGAGGGAGAGTACGTCTTGAACCATTGGGCAGGGTCTATAAAAACTAAAGATAAAGCCTCCAGAGCATTGCTGAAAATACCCCTTTCGGAGTCTCCTCGATCGGGACGGTTCGGAAGTAGGTAGTTTCCCGTCGTCTCTATACCCCTTTTTTGCCGAGTAGGAAAGGGTAGGAATTTGGCGTTCGAACATGCTTAAAACAGAGAAAGGAAAAAAAGGGTTAGGCTTACTATTTGTCCTGCGTCCGATGAAGAGGAAAGGGGGGACGGCTGGTAGTAAACTGTAAGACAGTAGCAGTAGTGTTTTGTTACCCACATGCTTTTTGGGTCATGCTGATGGGATTGTCGCTGGTCGTAGGGAGAGGAAAAACGTCGTTAAAACAAGGACCGTGTAACTCGTTGAGAGCGGGTAAAAAGAGGAGGAGACTGGAGAAGAAAGGCGTATCTTCTTTTATATCACTCAAATCACGCGTGGTCACGCATGATCTCCGGTCTGCGATTGGTCGGAAACCTCTGTCAACGTGATTTGCCGAGATCAAAGGCCCCGCAGGCTCTCTTTCTTAGAGACGAAAAAAAGGGCTGAGTCAACAATTGAAGGAAAGAATGACCCACTTTTCAAAACCCGCTAAATCGGGAAATCTCCAGAAAACCAAAAAGGATGTTTTTTTACATTTCAGTATATTCATGGAACATTTATTGAAGAAAATTTGGAAATTATTAATTTTAAAATTTCTTCATAAGTCTGAAGAAGAAAAAAATGCTTGGAACTGCTTTTGTTTTTCTTTTCGTAGTCATTGTTTTTAGTTGTTGCTTTTTTTTTGTTCAGTGCGATAAATATAAGTACCATGTTACAATTTGGGGGATAGTTGGTAGGCAGTGAGCCACGGAGACGAGTAAGAAAAGAGAAGAAACAATGAGGTAAAAAACTTAATACACGTGCGACTTGCACGAACATTTATAGCAAACTGAAGACACAACATTTGAATACAATTTGGCGCCTAATTTCGGCACTATTTACATGTCACGTGTTAGCAGAGCGTAGTTATTTCATCAGGTGATATTGAGTCACTGACCTCATCACTACTCGATCAGGTGGGATTACTTTCAGTTGATTAAATTCAATTTACCATTACTTTAAATCTAATTAATACATTGCAATTTTAGGATTAACTTTAAAATTAATTTGAATGTAACTTTAAAAATTCTTAGCGTACTTTTAAATTTTCGTTATTGCAAAATTCAAATGTCTATTGCTTACACAATGAACACAAACTGAAAGAAACACTTCGCTAAAATGATGAACAAAAGATTATTTTTTCAATAAAAACAAACAGTATTGTGTATGTATATGAGTGTATGTGCGTATTTATATATATATATATATATATATATATATATATATATATATATATATATATATATATATATATATATATGTAGGCATTTGTTGTTTAATTTTAGTTTAGGATTTCTCGACTGGTAACTATTCTGTACTCTGTCGTTCCTATTTAGTTACCTTCCCACTAGGGCAGAGTTAGACACAAGGTTGGGTTTTAATCTGGAGAAAATGTAGCCCCCCCCACCAAACGGGAACTCTGGATTGGAACAAAAACTAAAATCTCTGAGTCTAGAATGACTTCTCCTTTATTGACCGAGGAAAGAATAAACTAAGTGCAACATTAGAACAGATACTGCCACACAAATTTAATTATCATGAACGCAGTATATATATATATATATATATATATATATATGTATATATAATATTTATAAATAAATATTAAATTAGTAATATATATATATATATATATATATATATATATATATATATATATATATTACTGCGTTCATGAAAATTTTAAAAAAAAATGTCTCAACTTGATAATGACTTTTAAAAAGTCAAAAGCTTGTACAATCTTTATGGTAAATAAATTTTCTTGTTTATTTGGAGAAAAAAACACGTCGTTCTATTCTTAACCAAATTGAAAGCGACGATTCCAGGTACAAAGCCTTATTTCCATATATATATATATATATATATATATATATATATATATATATATATATATATATATATATATGGTATAAAAACTCTACAATACCGGCTGAAAATAGATATCTGCAAGATCAAATACACCCACCATAGCTCCAACGCTACTCAACACATTATTTCTTATAATATACAAGCTTTTCTTACCAGACGTTGCCCAGTGTACATTACGTACAAATCTGCTTTGTAAAAATATCGGTTTTCTGCATTCGGAAATAAATCTTTCTTATGACTTACTACAGATAAATAAATCACATTTAGTATAATAATAAATTACATCCTACTTAGTTTTTTGAGTAATCATATTCCCATCGTGCCCCCGCACTTGAAAAGGAATACCAATGTTTTATATCTACTTTAACATATGATTTATTTTAGTTTTAAATTTCGTTATTAACTTTTAATTGGATTTGATCTCCCATAACAGATCTTACCTAAAATTACTATTTTTCCTAGAATTTTAAAATAAAAAATAAAAATGTGAAGTTTTCATAACAAACCATTAGTCTTCATCTCATTTTCAACTTCCAGTACGCTTCTCTACAGCCAGTCTGCCTTTTTACTTGTCTGTCCACAAGGGCAGGTATAACCACAAGATCAGCTTTTTATGTGGGAGAAATCTAGCTCCCCAAAACTGGCATACTGGTTTGGGACAAAAATTAAAATTGTCTCTTTCCAGAAGGAAATCTGTTTTATGGAATAAGGACACAACAGATACACACCTTTAATCTTAACTCGAAGACATAAAAAGTGTTTTGAACACGAACACAACGCAGCTTTATCCAAATTAAATATATTCTTGATTCCTCTTGAAGAGGGCGGGGATGTTGTATAATCAATCTGTTATATCTGTCATCTTCTGATCTGTTTTATATAGAGAGTGGCACATCAGCGTAACTTGAGATATTTGCTCTAAATCGAAAAAATCAGCTGTTGGTTCCTCAATTCATAGGTCACATTTTTTAATCCTCCTAACGTGTGAAAACTTTCATATTTTAGCTTCTCATTCAACTCCATACTTGCAAATATGATTTTGATGTTAACACGATTTGAGTTTTAACTTAGATACCATCCGAATCCTGACGCATGCTAATTAACTGTTGGCAGTCCTAGGCTTATTTTCCAGTTTGCTAAAGGCCCTCCTTCTAATTTAAAAGTCTGTGTTCGACACTAATCCTTGTGCAAAAATGAGCCATTTAAAGTGATTAGCACTTAATTCCGATAACCTGAAGTCATCACAGTGCTTATTTACTATGCTTGCAAAAGTTGTATAGTCCTCATTATCATTTGTGAAAGATAAATGTTTTTGGGGTAAATAATTTTGTCAACAACAAATTTTTGAAGTAAAATGTAAGTTACAAATTTCAGTCCAATTTTTTACAGTATGTATTATATATCTCCATAACGTCTGATATACGAGTCAAAAGCAACCTCATTATCCGGGTTGTAGTTGAAAATATCAAGACGAAAAATCGAACAAGAAAGAGTTTTATCAGAATCGCCAAGTGAGAGAACGCACTTTCGTCTGTACTCATTTGCTACTCATTTGCCAATTTGAATGAACATCTTTTCGAATCTTGTGCGGTCTCTGATTTTTATCTTTTCGGTCATCTTCGTGTGCGGTGGTTGAGTACATTTTGTTCAGAATGCTTAAAGTTGTTCTTCGAATTTTATGACTTTGCCGGCACTCTGTCTTCTTGCGTGTGCTCAATTTCATTAACAGTAACCGAACCTTTTTGGAATCAGTCCAGTTTTCATAGTATGAATTATATATGTCTATTTATCGACTGAAATACGAGGCAAAAGTAACCTCATTGTCTGGGCTCAATTGTATTCCAAATTTTGCTAAAATAAATAAAACGAATGCCACATTTTACACATTTAACCCTAACCCGGCAGATTTTAATTCATGACGTTTTATTCGATTTTGAATTAGTGATTTTGACATGGCTGAAATTTGCATCTTTGGTGTTTGAAATTCCACAGTGCCTTCTACGTCAATAGTATCGATATTTTCTCTTTAAACGAATAAAACCGACGAATATGAAACGAGCAAATAAAAGGATAATAAACAGGTCTTAGAAATAATCACTAGGATTGTCTCTTTCTAGAGAAAAATAATAAGAGAGTTTATTTACATAAATCCCCAAAGGGGAGAACATTAAAGTTGTATATTATTCCCTACGCGGGCCACAAACATTATGACATGCCCTTGTAACAAAATACAACCGAAAGAACAGTTTTCGAAACAGCCCCTAACAAAAATATATCATTTTTACAAACGAGCAATAAAATATTATATACAATATGAGAAAACAGGTTTCAAACAAATAACATATATAAACAAAACATGAACGGTCAGTACCCGCTATACAGAGAGCGGGGCGGACAGTTTTATAACATTTCTGTACGTCAATATTCGGCAATTTAATGGCTTAAAACCTGTTCTTAAAAAGTTCTATATCTTGAAATGCCGATGCTGAGCAAATAAGCTCAAAGAAAGATATTTTTGCGAAAAGGTTCTACTTCTCTGTATGGACCATTGAACATTAAAGATATTACGACATTTAAAATACTAACAAAACTGCAATGCGTTTCAGCGATAAAAACGATAGCTCTGTCTTGTTATAATACCGGTGCTAGGGGCGTGTGTAACACAGAATGAAAGATAAATAAAAGACAGCAAACACATACTCGTGTTCTGTCAATCTACATACATCTTTCTCTTATTATGCATCTCTTGGAACAACTAGTATTGGATTAAAGCATTATATCCCAGAATCGGTAAGCAGTAATTTAATATCCATGTCACATATATTACACTTCATGAATTTCTAGATAGAAAGCCCCACGTGCGTTCGCACGGGATTACAACATGTCTGACAACGGAAGGATGAGCCAAAGTTTTATCTGCACCTTACTTCTCCATATTGTATGAAGTATTCCTGAAGTTATGCAATGGAAACGTTGATAGTTAAAAAAAACTTAATCTGAGCAGGCTAAAATTATCAAAAGGCATCAGATTCATACATCATCAAATTTAGAAAAGTTGGAACAAAACTCCGTGATAATTTGCGACACTGATTTGCAAACTTTCCAAAGTCAATGGAAAAGGCCTTCATTGTCTACAATATGAACCAAGTTGTCAGTCTCCACGACGAACAAAACCGACGTTATCGCCAGAAGTGTGATTTTTACTTTCAGTGACCTTGACATTTACCTTTGACCTAGATTTCACGAAATTAAATCAGTTCTAAGTGAGAGCATGACCGATATTTTAAAATTAAATAAAAATAGTGAAGTTAACTGGGGTCAAGTGGTAGGTTCATACCTTTTAACGCATGAATGTAGGCCAACCCGTATCCGTAACCAAAGAGAATTGAATTCTGTGACAAATTCTACCGAAAACATAACTTCCTTGGTGGAGGTAAACAAAATGAGTGTGATGGACTGATGCCTAGCTAGTTCATTCTGGCTGGTTTGTTTTACGGCATATCAAGCTATTAAACAACTATAATTACGTTAACGTGAATTCATACAATCGCAAGACATTTGATTCGTATCTAAAGGCATAACTTTTAGAATTGCTGTTATATTTGTCATCTTTTTTCTTCTTCTTCCTTTATTTTCCAGTCATGAACTGTTCCGTGTGGCTGATCTTTTCCGCTTTCATTTTACTGGAGTATTTATTCCCTTCATCAATGATCAACTATATGTATAATCCAAACGACGAAGGAAACAACGAATTCACGACCCTAATAACGGTAAACATCGCAATAATATCGAGTTGAGTATTAATTACCACCTTCCGTAACAATAACGGAAAACATTATGTTTCGCCAGTGTTCGCACTCACTATTCATCCAGATATTTTACTAATATTCATATAAAATTATCGAGTTACGTGAGTAATTTTAGTTTTCATATGAAAGTTATTATTATTATCATTTCTGATGATCTACAAAAAACACAATCCGTTGACCTGTTATTGTAGAGTTGAGGATTTCATTTCGAATATATTTAATGTCGACGAGTTTGAGATGCTTTGTTTATTACTTGCCATGATTGCCCGCCTTTTCTTATCACAATAGCTTCGTCTGGGTTGGGATGACTAGAAAAAGGCACATGTTTTTTTACATTGCTTACTTTCGCGTGGCGGGTGAAAGCAAAACCTATTTTGTCGTTTTGTGGTGTGTGCATCACGAAGAAATTCAACTCTTAGAGAAAGCTTTGCATCTATTCGCTTTATGCCCCACCAGATGCATAAAAGATTTACCAGGCATCCATGTTTATATTGACGATATCGTAATATTTAACATATACTTGAAAGAGCTCTTTTTCTCCTTGTGGAGAGTGTTTGACAGAGCTATGGTTAAGGTTAGGGTTAAACGTAGAAAAAAGCAAGTTCTGCAATGGCGAGAAAGCGAGAAAATTCAGCTTCAGTGCAACTTATTGTTGTATATACAGACCACACAACCCACTATCTTTGTACGTAAAATGAAAAATATAAGCTGCAGATTTTTATTCAAGAAGAATACAACTTGCCGGATTGAAAACCTTGTCGACAATAGGTGTTCAGACGCCTTTACCTGCACTAGAAACATCCGGCCGTTTTACGAAAAATTCAAAATATTCTTCTTTGTGCTGGTAGATGTGACACTCCTAGCCCGTCTTTAAATAAAAAACAAAAAACAAAAAACAAAAAACAAAAAACAAACTCGGCAACAATCAAACTTATTTCGTCCTTTTTCATGTCTCAATTAGGAACGAATTAAGACGAAAATAATGCAGAAAAATAAACAAAAAATGTTACTTTCAGGAGATCATCTCGCTAAATAAAATATTCTGGAAAAATACAGCTTTTCAATATTTGATGTAGCTAAATATGAGAGATCTAAATACCGAGTATTTTAAAACTCTTGACAGGGCGACGATTGTTGAAAGTAAACTGTAACTTATTTCCTTTTATATATATATATATATATATATATATATATATATATATATATATATATATATATATATATATATATATATTCATTTACTCTTTTGGAATTTTTCTGATGATTTTTTAGTGTTGCAGAGACATAAAAATGTTGTTTGGCTCACGACAAATGAAACGGACCGTAAAAAATACATCTCACAGAAATGTTATGTTTTTTAGAATATGTGAAAAAATAACAATAAAAATAATGAAATAAAATGTTTAAATGTTGAATTAAATTAAAGATAATTGAATTAACGTTTAATAATAATCTATCGTGATAATATAAAGCTCAATATGTTGAATAGAGCAATCAATTCTAGGGATGAAAGATGAGAATAAAAAATTGTATCAGAGCATCAAAAGTTCAGAACACGAGTTTCATATATTTGAAAATTTTACATAAAATGAAACAAAATAAAACAAAATAAGGACCAAAAGGTGTAAACATTTGCAAAGTTTGTTGCCGATAATATTTACAAGTACATCGTCGGGTTTTCTCTATCCTCTGATGAAAACAGTTCATCTTTGAAAATCCATGGATTCTTTCATCTCTAGTATATATATATTCGTTTATCCTGAGGAAGTCTTTCAATAAAGTCGAAACGTTGATGAATACATTTCTTTTGTTCAATTTACATATATATATATATATATATATATATATATATATATATATATATATATATATATATATATATATATATATGTATGTATATAAGAAAGTTTTTGAAGCCTAAGAATGCATTTTTATTTCTTTTAAAATAGTAATTTATTTAAAAGTAATCCCAAATGTTCGACGTAATACGTCCTTACTTTCTTACATTTAAATATTCAATGCTTTCTAATGGGAGACCACCATATCTTATCTTTAATGCGTGTCCGCGCATCTTTCCTTAGAAGACTTCGACATTTGAACTATTACCCAATCAACATCTTACGGATTCTACCTTCTACTAGCGATAAACATGTCGCTATGAAAAAAAAAATGGCTTGTATCTCTACGTCGAACATTTGGGACTACTTTAAATAAATTACTATTCATTTAAAAAAAAATGCATTCTTAAAACAACTTGCTTACATTTAAATATTCAATGCTTTCTAATGGGAGACCACCATATCTTATATATATATATATATATATATATATATATATATATATATATATATATATATATATATATATATATATATATATATATAAATATAATAACACGAAATTACATAATTATCAATGCAATAATTTATTTAAAGATTGTGGTTTTTTCAAGCATCTAATACAGACAATTACATTTTTGAGACTGAAAGGAAATAATTAAATTTACACACGACAATTCAAAAGAGAGAGAGGTGGTAACAACCCATCCGATACATCTTTTGAGAGAGGGGGAAATGGCGACTATCTAATCGTTACGTTTAGCTAGGGAGGGGGAATTACATAATTTACTACAGACATCGAAGGGGAGTGAGGAGGAGAGGCCCTGTTTTTAAAATCAATCGGGACGTACCTAAGTGTTAATTCTCATTGCATTATGACACTTCCCGGCTAGCGATAAATGTAATTTAAAGATCTTATGTACATACATACACGCATCACCACCCACACATATTCATAACCATAAACACACACTTAGTTTAAACATCTTTACAAAATCGGTCAGATCCTCTACAAGAAAGAAAGAAGGAAAGGGTAGTAGAAAGATATAGAGAAGAAAGTGAAAACTAACGATTAAATGCGTGATTATGCCGATAACGGGCTGTTGAAGACTTAATTTTTACTATTTTCCTGTTCTGCTGTGGGTTTCATTCTGGTTTCGTGACAATGATGCTAAATTTTAGTAGCACCACTCGACCGGAAACAACGATTTAAAAAGAAATACAGCGAGAGTTAACCGAACCCGTTAAAAAAAAGAGAAGAAAGATAAGAACTCTGAAAATGAGCGGACCACAGTTTTTGGTTCTCTTGTCATTTTGTTTTGCTCAGTTCTGTGCTCTGTCAGTGGCTGAAAGTTTAGCCGCGGAGGGGAGCAGAAAATAGCCCTTTGAGTGTAGTAAGGAAAATAGGCCCATATGGGGAATACGGATAATAACCCTGTATAAATGAGATACTGCCGGACTATAAGTTTTGGCTGGCGGTAATCCAAATAAAGAGAGTGGTCTACGGTTTGGCAGATCATAGGATGGTACTGCTGGCCCCTGATGGAGCTGAAGGTTTTAGTCTCAAAGTTCATTGGGGGATGTACGGGGAGAACCCGGATATAGCTTGGACGGAGCTTCGCAAGCGGCTGGTGAAACAATACGCCAGCAAGCGGACCGCGATTGAGGCTGTACGTAAACTAACCTGCTGGCTACTGTGAGCGTTGGAGGAGAGTTCAGGCTGTGACAAGTCAGTGGTGGCGAATAAGGCAGCAGTTTTAAATAGGGGGGGGGGGGTGAAAATATTAGTGAATTTACACCTAAAGGGGCTGAGATTTTTGTCGTGGTGAGGTGTGGCAGGGATTTTGAGAGGCTGGGGAAAGAGGAGAGAAGGGGGAAATTATATGTGTTTAGTTTTAGAAAAATATTTGAAGAAATGAAGATAACTTGAAAATGGGCGGAAGGTGGGTAAGAGTGTGAAGAAAATAGTCAAAAGAGGTGAAAGGGGGAGGTGAAATTTTTGTTGTGGTCAGGTGTGAAATTTAGGCTGGGAGAGAGGGAGGAGTATTGACCAGGTGGCTATATGTCAGGAATGTGTGAGTATAAGTGTGTTTGAAAGAATGTGTACAAGTGTGCTAGGAACGAGGAGGGGGTGAGCATGAGAAGAAAGAAAAATGATTTTAATTTGGGGGAGTGATCAGTAAAATGTGGTTACGTTCAGGATGTGTTGATGGTTTGAGAGTAAATTGAGAGAAAAAAAGGGTTTTAAATATCTAAATATTTGTAAGGATGTGTAAATTGTGTAAATTGTGTTTATTTGTAAAACTATTATTTGTGGTTAAGTAGTTTTTGATTCGTAGTGGGTGATTCACGTGAGAAAGGAGTCAGCACGTAAGTGTGTATGCGGGGGGGTTGTGTGCAAGTGAGAACGATAAGAAGAAGGGTTAGCCATGATCTAGATTTAGTTTTTGTTCGGTCAGGATATAATTTTGCTTATTAAGGGGATAGATTTCGTTGTCTAATGGTGCTAGAATCTGTGATGAGTAGTCTTCGCCGAGCTTAGTTATGAATGTGTTTGATGATTTGGGCCTGTTCAAACTTGAAAGCGTGATCGTGTTCTAATATACGTGGGGAAAAAAGTGCACTGAGAGAGCTATTGTTTTTTATGTCTCTTTTGTGTTCGCTCAATCTTTTTTTTTCAATTCACGTAAATTTGATGGCAGTTGTTACACGGGACGGTATTGTTTTATGGTGTGTGTACCGTTGGAATACCTAGTTTTACAGTGTGTTGCAGATGGATGTGTTATTGGAATGCGTGGATACGAGAAGAGGTCTGTCTATGAGAGAGGTGTTTGGTATTTGATGTTTTTGATGTGTGGTGTATTGCAATGTTTTTAAGGAATTAATGATGTGTTTGATTTCTTCATCTATATATATTGAGGACTGCAGATTAGGAAAAAGCATATTATCATACCTGTTTTTTTATTTTTCTGTTGAGAGTAGAAATGTATATAATCGTTTTTGTAAGTGTTTCTGCGGTGTACTTTGAATGCTAGTTTGTTGTTATTATAAGTGTGTCTAAAAATGGTATCGAGCTGTTTATCTCAGTGTCATGTGTAAATTTGATGTGTTTAGTTTGTCTTTGAGGGTAAGAAAATAAGAATATCGTCAATGTATCTGAAGTATTCGATAGGGCAGGATTCTAAGAAGAGGCAGGCCAAATTTTTGTTTGTAGAATTCGTCGTTGAATTGGAAATATGTTACGTCAGTGATTAGTCTAATTATTTCTATTATTTCTATTATTGGGGGGGAATGGTAAGTCGGTTTTGATTTTCTTTAGATGTGTGTGGAGTAAGTTTAGGTATTTTTTAACTGGGACATAGGTGTATAACGGTGTTATGTTTTTCTTTTCTACTTTCATGTTTTTTTATTTTGTTAAAAAAGTTGCCTGAGTTTTTTATGTGGGAGGGGCTGATGGTGCCCATTAGTGGAGTGAGAATGTTGGCTATGGCACGTTCGATTTTGTGTGTGGTACTGCCTATGGAGCGCATGGGGATGTCTTTTGGGGATCCCGTATAGTGTAGGAATAATGGAGTGATATACTCAATATATATTATATCCATTTGTTATTGTTCGTAATTAGGTGATTTGTTGAAATGTTCTATAGTTTTGGTCAGTTTTAGTGTATGTGTTTTCGTCGGATAATAGAGTATATATATTTTAAAGATACGTGTTTTTGGCCCCTCCCTTATCTGATGGTGACATGATTATTGGATAGGTGTTTTAGGAGTGTCTGTGTATCTTTTAGGTAAAAAGCAGGGTCATTTGGTGTTAGAGTGTATTCCGGTAGCGGAAACTGAGAGCTTCAGTTTCTATGTCTGAAAGTTTATCAGTAGTGAGTTTTTTTATAAACTCCGGGCGTCTTAGGGTTTTCCATTTGCTGTCTAGGATTAGTCTAGTGAGTTTGTTCTTTAATTTTTGGAAAATGCTGTGTTTTAAAAATGCGAAAGTACTTGCGGGTATGACAGAGTTGCCCCTTCCTTCCTCTTTCCCCAGTCTCTCAAAATCCAAGCCACATACCCCACCCTCTATTTAATTGCTGCCTTAATGGTACCCACTCAAAGCTTTCCATATTCATTTCACTTCTTCAAATTATCATCCTGACAATAAAGACGAAACGTTGATGAATATATATAAAAAAATATATCTTGGGTTTTTCCTTTTGTCATTTAGATTACGTCGGATTACGATCACTCTTCCTTTCTCTCATATATATATATATATATATATTCTTTTTTTTAGGTGATTACGTATAAACATCCTAAAAGCTAAGGTAGAATTTAGAGTGGGGATCAGTTTTGTATATATATATATATATACATAAAATGTGTATACAAAACTGATCCCCACTCTAAATTCTAACGAAGCGTTTTTTTCTTTCTTTTCTTATTTCCGCCAAGCTTTTCTGATGTTCATACGTAATCGCCTAAAAAAGAACAATATATATATATATATATATATATGAATTTAGGAAAACTCGTCACAGGAAAATTGGGCAACGGAAAATTGGTCAACGGAAAATTCGTCACTTTTGGGCAAGTAGGAAAATTCTGCAATTATCGAATAAATATCGATTGAAAATAGATTTTAGAACCGTTTTTACAGGAGATATACTTGTAAATACGAGGCTACCCACCCCCCAGTGGAGAAAATTTTTTTATATTATTTTTTTGGTACTTATTTTTTAGATAAGATTTTCAAGTTAAATTAAATTTTTACGATATCTTTTGTTTATTAAATTGTTAGGTAAAAGTACAGAATAGTTAACAAAGCACCCCCCCATTCTCACCATGTAAAAAATCGTTGTCTAAATAATGTTATTATTTCAAGCCTGTTACGAGATCCATCATAATTCATTTAGATTTTACTTCGTAAACAAGTCAGCCATTTTAATTGACAAAACATCAATTACTTCGTGTGTGTGCAAAACTTGAAAGGAATTTATAAACTATGAGTAAAAAGTCATTTAAACTGGCTTTAAATTCTTAGAAAATTTCCATGTATTTAAAAAAGCAAAATTGTAAAAAAAAGAAATTCTTCTTTCAGACAACGATTTTTTACATGGGGAGAATAGGGGGTGCTTTGTTAACTATTCTGTACTTTCACGTTGCAAAGAATAACCCGGTCCAAACCTTTAATTTCGTAACGTAATTACGAACCGGACTATTTAGAAAGCCATTCTTAACACACAAAACTGCACAAGTACCAAAAAATAATATGAAAAAATGTTCTCCACTGGGGAGGGGGGGTAGCTCCGTGTTTACAAGTATATCTCCTGTAAAAACGGTTCTAAAATCTATTTTCAATCGATATTTATTCGATAATTGCCGAATTTTCCTACTTGCCCCAAAAGTGACGAATTTTCCATTGCCGAATTTTCCGTTGCCGAATTTTCCGTTGACGAATTTCCCTGTGACGAGTTTTCCCGGCACCATATATATACACACACACACACACAGACATACATATATATATATATATATATATATATATATATATATATATATATATATATATATATATATATATATATATATATATATATATATATATAGCAATCAAGCTACACAGAGGCTCCCGGGGGGAATCGTCAGGCTAAATGTGTAGCTTGATTGCCATATACATTTTCATTGCTTACTACCTAGCTCTACTTATGTATCGAGCACTGCTGAATACTGAAAACTGATACATAAAAAACTATATCTCCTTATAATATTTTATGTGGATACATGAAGTACTAATATATATATATATATATATATATATATATATATATATATATATATATATATATATATATATATATATATATATTATTTATCTACCTCCAACAAGGTAAGATGTGACACAAGGTTGGGAAAGTGGGATTTGATAAACCAGCACCCGAGAAGGTGAGCACTCTGGCCATTAAAAATTGCTTGGGCAGCCCCGTCGGCATTCCCCGGTAGGGGCGCCTCAGGCAGTAAACAATAAACTTACTTCTCCCCAAAGAGGGGAGGTAAAGACTGGGAGGGTGCACCTCCTAGAACTGCAAAGGACCGACAACCCCCCAATAGACCGGCGTAAATCCAGACCCAAAGGCCCGGACAATACCGGTTTATTAGGCGGGGTAAAAGCTTTTCTTGGAAAGGAAATTTGTGCGATTCAAAATAAACATGAAATAGAGAAATGACGTAGGTTTCTAGAGACAACAAAGAAAGAAAGGGAGGGAAAGATAGAGAGAGAGAGAAAGAGAGAGAGTGTGTGTGTGTGGGGGGGGGGGGTGTTAGTGAGGGGACGGGAAGTTTTATAGGGTGAATTTAAGTACAAGTTTAAGCGCTTAGATCAAAGCGGAAATGTGACTGTAATAAAAATTTGACGACGCCGGCTGTCTTTCCAAGTCGAGAGGCCGTGATGAATGAATAAATAAATAAAAAAAAATTTTTTTAGTAATAACTAAAAAATTTTTTTTTATCAAAGTTGAGAGAGAACGAATAGGGGATTGAAATTTAAACTTTTTATAAACTTTTTGTTATTGTTATATTTGTGTTCGTTCCCCCCCATCCCCACCGCCGCCACATCCTCGAGTGAAGAAGCAAATATCTCGGCGTCAAAGGGTTGTCGCCGCCGCTGCGAACTAGCCGAATCTGAATGAACGTTGATCTGAACAGTTTAAAGCGGATTTGCGTTTTTCATAATGGAAATGAGGACGACGCACGAATTTAAAACGAACAGCGAAGGGCCGAGAGAGAATTAATTCAAAATGGTGACACAGGGCTGCTTTCTTTAGACGAGTTTAGGATGAAGGTTAGGTTTAGAGAATATATATATATATATATATATATATATATAGTATTAGTTTTCTGTAGATATAAATCCATTGAAACTCAAGTGTTTATAAAAAGTGCTCAATAATAACAAGTAGAGCTGTTTATAAGTATAAATTTTCATTTATACAAACATTATTGGTTACATATGTGCATACATGTCTCTGAATCCTTGGTAAATCAATTCAAGAAAATGCGATTTTGTTGCGTTAAATCCAATTTTGTTAAATGAAGAGTTCGAAGAGCTAAACATAATGCGATAAAAATGGTTTCATGTTGTTGTTGTTGTTTTAAAATAATATTTAAAGAGGAACCCTAACTAACCCGACATTAGTACAACGCATGTATTAAATTGACTTCCAAACTAACCTATCTCTGGCCAGGGCTTTCTTTATTTATTCCCCCCAAAGGGTGAAAAATAAATCTACAACAAATAATTATTACCAAACGCAAAAAAAATAAATTTCTATCGACTTGCACAGTTTTCAGTTCTGGAACATTTTGTAATTTTTTTTTTAGTTTTTCAGAATTTGTTTTGTAGCCTCAAAGGCTTATCGTCATTTTCTTCATTTTTAGCTTCTATGCCGTATATTAAACAACTGAAAAATTGAGGGAAAAAAACACATTAAAATTTAATTGTATATTGTTAACTTACTGAAACTGTTTTAAAGTTTTCATTTCCTTGACCTGTGAACTGACTCTGCTAGCTCAACTGTTCTACACTGTCTTTATTTATTATCCCTCTTTCTTTCAAGTCTATCCTTATCCCTTCATCCCATGTTTTCCTTGGCCTTCCTCTGTGAACTGACCCTGTTACCTTGAATGTATATTTATCAAAGGTGTAGGCGAGAAACACATAGACATGACGTTATCTCCTAATTTTATTAATACATAAATAAAAAATAACGCAAGAATGATTGATCAAATCAATCCTCATCCGATTTTGTAACACTTCCCGTGTGTCTGTATTTCTTGTGTCAACGGAACTTTGTTAGTTATACATTTAAATGGTTATATTGAACTTTTCAGCTTTAATATGGCTGCTAATGAAAAATATTTGGCAATCATTCAGATTTGTTTTTTTTTAGATTATGACATGATGAACGAATGACCGTAGAAAACCGGAAACAAACTAAATAGTACCGAAAACAACCGAAGGTACTGGTATCGCAATTTTAACCACGTACAGGCCAAAATCGATACACGTAAGGACCTCGGGCAATAACTAGACAATTAAATAAACAGTAAGAAAAAAAAAAAACAAGCTATTTTAAACAACAAATAATTTATTGAAGAAAAAGAAAATAGGTAAAATGAGTTCGGCAGAAAGTCATTGTTCAAAGTTCACTTCATAGACTGAATTTAAGTTCCGATGGACACACGGAAAGGCTGCATAAATAAAGTCCTAATTATGCTGCCCGAAGGCTTATTAACTTTGCTAGGAAAGACATGTCAGAAAAAAGAGAAAACTTACTTGAAAGAATTTTGTTAGTAAAATAAAAAAATACCAGAAGAATATAGAAAAGTCCTTTTTGTTCGCGCTGATTTGTTTCCTTTGATTGTTCATTTTTTTTTATTGACATCGCATCGTTTCTTCGATCGACTCCTTTTGAGAATAGTGGCACCTTCCACGTCAACTCTTCATTTGGAGACATCTTTCGAAACTCACTTCGTTTCGTCTTTTCCAAAGGCACATTTGCCTTTCAAATGAATAACTTCCTTGTTTCTGTTTTTAGAATTCAGTGGACTTCTCCGTCCAACGAAAATATTCAACCTCGAACACTAGTTGAAACTCCAACTTCTTTGAAGATTTTTACAGGCATGCTCTCTACATATTCCTGTTTTAACATTCTTGTTTTTAGGACTTCTTCATGTCCGAGTTGAGTCGACCGACCTCTCCACCTCGAGATCGTTTCAGCAACTAACTTGAATTTCGCGGTTATTTCAACGGCTTCCGGCGTCAAACGCCCACGCTTCAGACACCGACACGTGCCATCAGCAGCAGTCATTCATTACAAGTTCTTAAAAAAGGGGGTTTTAGAAGAAGAAGAAAAGAAAAGAAGAAGAAGAAGAAGAAGAAGAGAATAAATTTCTGACACTCTCCCGAACAAAAAAAGAAAAGAAAAAGATCGCTCACTTACAGTCTAATAGTAAACATAGTCAGGATTCTTATCCTTAACACATTTTCTACCTCTCTTAGGTTTAGAATTCTCAGCTCCATCATCATCACTGCACGAATCCTTATTTTTCCCAGGTCTCACTTGGTACGAATGAGATATAGATAGCTCCATAGGATACAAATGCTTAATAGAATGCTCACTACATGTCTCTCCCTTCTTTATCAAGGCAGAGCGAACAATTCCGTCAGACCCCTGAGTGAGCTTAACAACTCTACCTAGCTTCCAATAGGGCCTAGGTTTAACGAGATTCCTTACTAGGACTATATCATCTACCTTAATTTTGTTACCAAACTCCGCTTGATGCAAATCCTTAGACAATTCCCTCAGACTCAGTAAATATTGCTCATACCACAATGACTTGAATCTGATCAAAAGGCATTCTCTACCTTTCAAACTCTCGATCAAATCCACTCGATTCGGGGGCACTTCTAAACAAGAATCGTTTTCAAGGTTCAAGAACACGGTTTTCCCAGGAGAAAAACGCATAAAGGCACTAGGAGAGATGACTTCCAGGGAAGCATCATCGCTACAACGATAAGTCAAAGGCCTATCATTTACCGCTCTTTGTATGTCAGACAAAATGGTTAGCAGTTGAAAGTAATCCAACCTCTTGCGACCAATTGTTTTGAATAGACAACACTTGACAGTTTTTATCAACCTTTCCCATATTGCTCCGAACCAAGCAGAATACGAAGGAATCCTGCAGTGTTTTATATTACACATTTCCAAATCTCCTCTGAATCCATCAGAGAGAAGAACTTCTTTTACTAAGTCGCACCCAGCAACAAAGGATAAAGCATTGTCTGAGTATATGTGTGATGGCACACCATATACATTGAAGAACCTCAAAAAGGCTAACACTACCGATTGAGTACTCATTTCTTCAACCAACTCCATATGTATAGAACGCACACTAAGACAAGTGAATAGCAATATGTACATCTTTTTTACTTTACTACCGTCCTCTACCCACAGGTGACCCGTGAAGTCTATCCCCGTATGGTAGAAAGGTCTGATAAGATTAACTCGATGCTTGGGTAGGTTTGTCATCTTAGGATAACGAAAAGACAAGGAGTTAAACCTCTTGCATACCATACAACTAGCAAGAACAATCTTGACGGCCTGCCTGGCCTTGGGTAACCAAAACCCAGAATTGCGCACCTTATCAAGCGTAGCAGCAATCCCCAAATGCTTGCATTTTATGTGACATTCCATCACCAACAAACTGGTTAGGTGACACATTTTAGGCAGCAGAACAGAACTTTTCACTTCTTCGGAAAAATATTCAGAGTTTTCTATACGTCCCCGACAACGTAACAAATTGTTGTCATCCAAAATTAGGTTCAACTTATTCACCAACAAAGGAATATTACTTTCCACTTTACTTTTCAGAAAACTTATTTCTTCAGCGAAAAACTCACTCTGAGTAACCTTAATCAAATAGGACTTTGCCTCAGATGTAAAATTGACATCACGCTTATCGCCCTTTAACTTGGCAATAAATTTAAACACAATCTCTAAGGTATCAACCTTTTGAGAGAAGAGAATCTTTCTAACTCAACCACACATGAGTTAGAATCCCCATTCAAGCCAGTATAAGCAGTTACCAAGGTCTTGCATTTGTCACTAATGCAATCCAACTTATAGTCAGGCCACTTCAACTTTTCTGTTTGTAACCATACTGGACCTCTAATCCAAAAGTTTTTATCCTTTTTAAACTTACTAAAGGAAACGCCTCTAGTTAACAAATCTGCAGGGTTTTCACTAGTACTTACATACTTGAACTTTAAGGTATAACCCTTACAACTTATCTCATTCATCATGAATTTTATATCCTTCAAACGATTTTTAGTGAACTGGCACTTAGTGTGTACAGATTCAGACAACAACCAAGATAGCACTACCTGTGCATCTACAGCAATGATAATTTCCTCAAACAGCTTGGGAAACATTTCAATCAAAATAAGGAGATGCTTAATTCCCAGATATACAGCTAGTAATTCCAACGTAGGAAGAGTTCTTTTAACAGAAGGAGCCACTTTGGCTTTCGCATAAAATAGCCTGGCCTCTCCTCCCTGATACATATATTCGACTATGCCATAAGCAAGATTCGAAGCATCACAAAACACGATCAAGGTAACAGGCGAATTGGTTTGTACAGAACATCTTTCAAAACCAATTTTTTGAACATCTCGGAGATTTGCCTGAAAACTATTCCAAACAGACAACAAGCCATCAGGAACTACCTGATCCCATGCCACTCCTGATTTCCAAACTTGACTTAATATAATTTTTCCTTTCATAGTTATAGGCAATACTAAACCTAACGGATCGAATACAGACGAACTAACGGATAGCATATCTCTTTTTGTGGAGACTGACTTTTTAACTTCACCTTTGGAGATACCAATTTCGTCTGACTCAGGGTCATACCAATACCCCAGTACTTTCTCACAGGGCACTCCATGAGAAGAGTAATTGTTATCTGCTCGAATGCGAGCAGACACCAATTTACTGTTACTACAGCACGTTTTCAATAAGATGCTTTCCTTTTCCATGACATTCACAGCCTCGATATAGAGTTTCAACAATTCATCAGGAGACCCATGTGTTTTCACTAGATTATCTACGTAAAAGTTTTTTAACAACATGTCTCTACAAGGTCCCGATGAGTACTTCTCAACGTGGTGCTTCACTACGTAACTTAAGATGAAGGGACTAGACACAAACCCGAATATCAGAGTTTTGTATCGAAAACACACTAATTCATCTTTTATTTTTAAAAAGAAACAGAATCTATTTTTGTCAAAGTTATTCTTTAGTCTAATCATCAGAAACGCCTTTCTGATGTCAGCCAATAATACATAATTATCTGTTCTAAACTTGAACAGAAGTTCCAACATGTCAGTATACAGATTTATGCCACTATAAGCACAATCGTTGAGAGAAGGTTTATTATTTACCCTCAACGAGCAATTGAAAACAGGCCTAATCTTAGTCGTGCACTGCACATCATTTTTTAAGACTGGCCGGTGCGGTATCCACGTATACTTGTAGAACTCCGAAGGAGTCGGATGGATTCTTTCAATCACACCCTCACATTCCTGGTCTAGGAAGACTTTGCAATACTCAGAATATAAGTTCTGAGAGGATAATCTGTCCACTACTTTATCTAGGACAGCTAACGATACTCTATGGTTAGAGGGTACTTTCTTTAATTTATCTAAGTCCCACGACAAACCTATGTAGTAATTATTATCTCTGTATTCAATAGAGGAGCTGAATTCTTCTATTTTCTTTCTGTCGTAATCACTACTAACTTCATTAACTATCCCTAATGATTCCAATTTGAACATCTGTTCAACACCTCTGTCCACGGAAGCTCCATCAAGACCATTCCAAGGATCCAGATGGTTGGTTGGACTTAGGTTCTAGAGCAAAGTAAACATGGGTCACATCACAAGAAGCATGTTCACCGATGACTTGATTATAATTTAAACCAATCTCCATATGTGGTTCAAAATCAGAGGGGTCGCCAAATAATATCATACCTAGCGAGGACTCAAAAGCAGAACCATTTTTAATCTTTGTTAATCTTAAGGGTCCCAGAAATCTAATCACATCAATCCCTATCAGACCGTATATTTCAAGAACATCACTTCTCAATTCGGAGAAATCAGCAGCAAGTTTAACGTCGCTTTTCTTCAAATTACTGATCACCTCCTCCAACCCTTTCATTTTGAAGGACAAATCCAACTGTTCATCCATCAGAAAATTTATACTTCTCGCAACATCGGGAAAGGACACCTTCAATGTTACTTCATTCAAGTCTTTCTCTTGGCTACCAATAAAGGTCTTTATTACGTATTTTCGACGATGCAAGGAAGACAACTCTTCTTTCATAAATCTATCAGAAAATCTTTTACCCATATAAGACCGTTCACTACCAGTGTCTAGCAGACAATTTACGGTGTGAAATTCGCCACCTACTTCAACTGTGATACCTATCACAGGCAACAATGAAGAACTACTCTTCAACCTGCAAATATTTGACTTCACCACAGGTTTGAGAAAACTCGGACACAAGGCGGACAAGTGTCCCGACTGTTCGCACGACCAACACGTAATCTTATCGTTTTTTTCATAAGGACATAAATTCTTCAGATGATAAGAGCTAGTACACCTAGCACATAACTTTAATTCGCTACATCTTTTAAGTCTTTCTTCGTAAGAGGGAAACTTATTACAGTCACGAGACAGATGATAATCGTTTCTACAAAAACAACACTTAAACTTAACCTTATATGTTTTAACATGAAAATTTTTCAACGTGGAAGGTTTCTTTTCAGGTTCGAAAGGCCTGAATTTACTCTTTTCCTTAAAGGAATCAACTTTACGATATCTCGAATCGTGTTCACAAAATTCCAGTGTTTTAAATATCTCAACACTATTCTCCAGAATTTGGTTCAAAGAAGGATAATTTCCGTTCACCTTATGTATCAATTCTGACTTAAAGGAAGTTGTCAGTTTATTGAATACAATGTGACTTAACAAACGATTTCCCGGAGAATCACTTTCAAAGAAATCCAAACCGAACGAGTTCTTTAACTCGTACAATTGGGTTTTCATCTTAGTCAGGAATTTCTTTACGACATTATTATTATACATGCGATTTTCATTCAACATGGACGAAAATATAGAGTCGACGATACACTTTTCGTCTAAGAACTCTTTCGATAGCAAGTCCAAAGCTACTCGATAATTTTCATCTGATACAGACAGATGTTTTATCACATGAAAGGCATAACCAGAAAGATGGTTTTTCAATATCACTAATCTTAATGCGTCACTATCAAGATTAGCTACACAATTCAAAAATTCTCTATGGAAGTTTAGATAAGCTAACTTATCCGTTTCCAGATCCCTATCGCTAAACTTGGGACAAACTATTTTAGGGGTTAAATCGATGCCTTTTATCCCCTTACTAATTCTGGAATTCTCGTCAACGTCTTTTTTACAAGGCTTAAACGTAGTTAATTTTTCTATCACTTGTATTTTAAATAAGGCAGCTCCCTTATTAAAACTTTCCACTAACTCATCGTCTACACCATCAGAGAGATAAGCATCTATAACTTGTTCCTCCAACCGAACTACGTCTTTCAGATATTCATCAATCTGTTCTTTACACAAAATATATTTAGATTCTTCTATCTCACTAGAAGATTTTAACACTTCAAATACGACTAATATTTTATCTTTAGCGTATTTTATTTTTTTCAACAAGACATCTGCTGTTAAACTCGCCATTTTTCAAATCCCTCCCCACCGACTCCTTTCTACATGTACTAAGAGAGGGGGGGGGGTTACTACAGACAGTGACACCTACACTTGGCGCCAAATTTTCCCGCCAACTTAAACTGAACAAGACAAGATGGCTGACTCACCACGTGGAGACAATAAAATGGCGACACGCACGCGCGCAAGATAAATTACACAATGAACTCAAAGCAGCGACGAAGATAAAACAGAAAATCATTAATTGACTATAAAAGCAGCTTCTTCAGTCCAGTGAACCTTGATAAGTCTATATACAGTTTGGGCACAAACGACTACCTTTACAGTACAATAAAATAGTGTTTATAGAACCACTCCCAAACGATAGACAGAAGAAATGGTCTCGCTCACTATTCTTAGTAAGACAGAGCGTAAAAACCATTAGGCCGAACGCCTCTGTGTTTAAACATAGACACAGAATAGAACACAGAGACCTAGAGATTTATTTATGCAGAATATCGCAATTTTAACCACGTACAGGCCAAAATCGATACACGTAAGGACCTCGGGCAATAACTAGACAATTAAATAAACAGTAAGAAAAGAAAAAAAACAAGCTATTTTAAACAACAAATAATTTATTGAAGAAAAAGAAAATAGGTAAAATGAGTTCGGCAGAAAGTCATTGTTCAAAGTTCACTTCATAGACTGAATTTAAGTTCCGATGGACACACGGAAAGGCTGCATAAATAAAGTCCTAATTATGCTGCCCGAAGGCTTATTAACTTTGCTAGGAAAGACATGTCAGAAAAAAGAGAAAACTTACTTGAAAGAATTTTGTTAGTAAAATAAAAAAATACCAGAAGAATATAGAAAAGTCCTTTTTGTTCGCGCTGATTTGTTTCCTTTGATTGTTCATTTTTTTTTATTGACATCGCATCGTTTCTTCGATCGACTCCTTTTGAGAATAGTGGCACTCTTCCACGTCAACTCTTCATTTGGAGACATCTTTCGAAACTCACTTCGTTTCGTCTTTTCCAAAGGCACATTTGCCTTTCAAATGAATAACTTCCTTGTTTCTGTTTTTAGAATTCAGTGGACTTCTCCGTCCAACGAAAATATTCAACCTCGAACACTAGTTGAAACTCCAACTTCTTTGAAGATTTTTACAGGCATGCTCTCTACATATTCCTGTTTTAACATTCTTGTTTTTAGGACTTCTTCATGTCCGAGTTGAGTCGACCGACCTCTCCACCTCGAGATCGTTTCAGCAACTAACTTGAATTTCGCGGTTATTTCAACGGCTTCCGGCGTCAAACGCCCACGCTTCAGACACCGACACGTGCCATCAGCAGCAGTCATTCATTACAAGTTCTTAAAAAAGGGGGTTTTAGAAGAAGAAGAAAAGAAAAGAAGAAGAAGAAGAAGAAGAAGAAGAAGAAGAAGAAGAAGAAGAAGAAGAAGAAGAAGAAGAGAATAAATTTCTGACACTGGTACAGCTTTTAAACCGGATAAAAACAAAACTTTTTTGTAAACTCGAACCCTAAGCTAACATTAGATTAAGAACTTGAATACAAATAAATGATATCTATATCGACGGACACTTTACAGTGCTCTATTTGTTTTTGTTTTTTTTGACAGAGCTTTGCATTACATTAAATTAGTAGCAGGCGATATCATTTACGACAGTACTCCACCCGAGAACGGACTGTTTCGCTGTATCACAGCTATTCAGTGTGGCTAGATCAGCACACATCCCAAGCCAAGGATCGAACAAGCAGCCAATTTAGTCGATAGTCTGATTTATATAAATGCGACTCCACAAAATTGAACCCGGGTTCGTGAAAATGAAAAAAAAACAAAAAAACACTCAGATTTTCTTAATGCTATTTTTTTTTTTAATTCTGTTGTTATATTTATTGTATTCTCGTGTTATTTTCACCCTTTTTAGTGAACAAATAGATGCAACAATTGACAAAACTGTCTTCCGCACAATTGAAAGACAATTTTCGCTGAACCGTTTTCTAAGTTATAAGAGAAAGTCAATTAGATCAGAATAGGCAAAGGAAGGTAATAAAGAAAACATCCTGAATGAGAGTTATCTCCCCACTTTGTTCAAAAGTGCCAAAAAACTAATTAAAAAATATACGAGACAAGACACGGTAACTCTAATTTTTATTCACGGATTTCTGTCACTTAGGAAACCAGACTAAGAGTCAAAGAAACAGACAAGAAGAATACCGCATTGATTTTCACAAATGCCGGAGAGCACCATCCAGACCTCCACTGACATTATCTTTGCTCTCAGCCCACAGATAAATATCGGGGGGGGGGGGGCTTAAGGTCCGATGAATGTGAATCGCATTCAGGATCACACCTCTTACTGATGAGACGATCACCAAAGTGTCCCCGCATGTCATTGAACAGCGATAATAAAAAGAGGTTTAGACATTAGGTCAAATCAAACACAAGAAAGAGACGTATGGTAGCATGCAGTTGACAAGATGCATGGTGAGGCGGCGGGATAGGGTAGTGCTTGTAAAACCAATGTAGGTATTAGCTTTATTATTATTATGGGAGTTACATTCTCCCAAACTTATAAATAACATTGGCTCTTTCTAGTGTTTTTTGAGTTGGGGAGGAATTGTTTTTTGGGAATCTTTTACAATGATCAGCAGAGTAAAAACGCTCAAAAACAAATATTCAACAAATAAAAGTAACTGTAGGTGCTAAAAGTTATTTTCAAACTTACCTGTGTCTTTTCCAACTATTAAAAAGATTTTTAACCCGTTTAAATTGCTTCGGCACACGAACATCGCACAAAACAAGATGGCCGCTGTGGGTGGTGGGATGTAATGACAAATAGGAAGGCCGGACATTTATTTTTATTTTTTGCCAAATTGTACGCACAAAAAAAACAAGAATTTTTTTTTTACATCTAATACAAACAAATTACATAGGGAAGTAGAAAAATGTCTATTCACTTGTTGCAAATTTATGTTTTTAAACCCTTTCTCGTTCTTTCTTTGGACCCCGTTCGCGACTCTGTTGATCATTGTAAAAGATTCCCTGTTTTTTACTACAAGATTTTGGGTTTTAAATTTCTTATAGTAAATAATGTAAACTCTAGCTCAATTTACCAACATCTACAAAAACATAACTGCCCTCCCTCCGATTTAAGACAAATTCTAGTTAATAACACTAAAATTATACATTCCGAGACCGAAACCAGTGGGTAAAAATGTTTAACGTAATGCGATTTTGTTCTGTAATGCCGATCAAGCGTTGCTTAATTTAAAATCGCCAACGATTTCCTAAAAACGTTCTCTGCGCGTTTCTCCGCTGTCTTTTTAAAATTCTCTCCTTTTTCCATCTTTTTTGTTCATTTGCTTTTGACACCTACCTGAGGATGATTCGACGAAGAAGTGAAACATGCGAACATTTATTCATTTTTTGTTATTTTAATACTGTTATATATATATATATATATATATATATATATATATATATATATATACCAAACAATAACATTTAATTTTCTATCGACCTGTACACATTTGACGTACGGAAACTGCTTTAAAGTTTTTATTTCAAAATAAGTTTGCGCCAATAGCTCTCTTTCAAACACAGTAAAGAAATTAAACATGGCTGTCTAGGTTAATTGTTAGATATCGAAGGTGAACGAAAAATCTAAGTAGCCATGTTTAAATTTTTACTGGGTCTGAAATAGAGTATTGAACGAAATCTTTGTTTTCAATAAATAAACTTTTAAAAGTTTCAAAACTTAAAAGTATATAGGTCGGTAGAAAATTAAATTTTAATGCGTTTGGTGACAGTTATTAGTCGTATTTTTTAATCGATTTCTCGGATGCAAGACTACCGCTAATTTAAAAGTTGTTCATACTATTTTATATGTAATCGCCTAAAAAATAGAATCTCATTTTTTATTTTTTAGTGAATTACTGAACAGATATTACACTTTGATATTTTTAAATTTACAGAGGCTGTTTTGTTGGGGTTTTTTTTCAGAAAGAAGCTCAATATTTTTAACTAATTTTATTATTAGCTTGGAAGTTTTCTTTCACCCGTCGATAAACGCGGGTGGCCAGACAGTATGGCGACATGTTAATGTGGACATCAAAGAGTTGTGTAGCGTTGCTCTTTGAATTAACACTTTCGCGCCAGCTTAAAAACTAACTTTCGACGACCCGGCGTTGGTCGTGTCGAGACATACTACCGATTTGAACCGATTCGTTTTGATTTTAGGGATTTTTTAAAAATGTCCTTAAAATTGTGCGATTGTACGATTGTGCCGAATATATACAACAAATAACTGTTACCAAACGCAAGAAAATTGACATTTCTACTTATCTATATAATTTTGCCTTGTCTTTACTGACTGCATTTGTTAGCATCACTTTTAGCCAAGCCAGCGTGCTTTTCAAGACGGACGGCAATTTTGCTGGGATTTGCTCGCGTATTTCATAATTTAAATATACTTGTAGGGGAAAGTGGTGTGCGGACAAAAGCCCACCGGACATAACCCCACCGGACAAAAAAAATAATTCAAACACGGACAAAAAAGCCCACCAACGTAAAAATAAATTTTTTTTTTTAAATTAAAAAAAATCTTTTTATATTTCATTTTTACAATTATCAATAACTCTTTGTAATTTATTTTTCTTGATAATTTTTTTTATTTATTTCATTTTGAAACATTTTTCCGGTACTTTTAAAGATTGCATCATAACAAAAACGCGAATTTAGGAAAACTCGTCACAGGAAAATTCGTAAACGGTAAATTGGTAAACGGAAAATTGGTAAATGGAAAATTCGTAAACGGAAAATTCGTCACTTTTGGCCAAGTAGGAAAATTCGGCAATTATCGAATAAATATCGATTGTAAATAGATTTTAGAACCGTTTTTACAGGAGATATACTTGTAAATACGAGGCTACCCACCTCCCCAGTGGAGAACATTTTTTCATATTATTTTTTTGGTACTTGTGCAGTTTACGAACCGGGCTATTTTTTAGATAAGATTTTCAAGTTAGATTAAATTTTTACTTCAAACTGTGAGAAAAAGTGGTTAATCCATCGTTTCAAAACTAAAATGGCAGACAATGAATTGGCTGTATTTTTCTGATTTTTTTGTTCCGACCATACAACGATTTATTTGAAAGAAGAATTTCTTTTTTAAGTATTAAATAAAGTTGTTAGTTAAAACAAGTTTTAGGCAAGATGAAATAAAAACACTGAATTAGTTAGAAAACAATTTTGCTTTTTTAAATACATGGACATTTTCTAAGAATTTAAAGCCAGTTACTATATAGTTTATAAATTCCTTTCAAGTTTTGCAAACACACGAAGTAATTGATGTTTTGTCAATTAAAATGGCTGACTTGTTTACGAATAAATTTAAATGAATTATGATGGATTTCATCTCGTAACTTAATTACGAACCAGGCTTGAAATAATAACATTATTTAGACAACGATTTTTTACATGAGGAGAATGGGGAGGGGGGTGCTTTGTTAACTATTCTGTACTTTCACGTAACGATTTAATAAACGGAAGATATCGTAAAAATTGAATTTAACTTGAAAATTTTATGTAAAAAATAACCCGATCCAAACCTTTAATTTCGTAACGTAATTACGAACTGGGTTGAAATAACATTATTTAGAAAGCCATTCTTAACATGGAGTGAGGAGGGGTAACTATTCTGTACTTTTACCTAACAATTTAATAAACAAAAGATATCGTAAAAATTTAATTTAACTTGAAAATCTTATCTAAAAAATAGCCCGGTTCGTAAACTGCACAAGTACCAAAAAAATAATATGAAAAAAAAATGTTCTCCACTGGGGAGGTGGGTAGCCTCGTATTTACAAGTATATATCCTGTAAAAACGGTTCTAAAATCTATTTTCAATCGATATTTATTCGATAATTGCCGAATTTTCCTACTTGGCCAAAAGTGACGAATTTTCCGTTTACGAATTTTCCGTTTACGAATTTTCCATTTACCAATTTTCCGTTTACGAATTTTCCTGTGACGAGTTTTCCGGGCACCCAAAAACGCACCCTTTTTACTACTAACCCTAAGGGTGGTAAAAGAAAAATGAATTTAGGAAAACTCGTCACAGGAAAATTAGTAAACGGAAAATTCGTAAACGGAAAATTGGTAAATGGAAAATTCGTAAACGGAAAATTCGTCACTTTTGGCCAAGTAGGAAAATTCGGCAATTATCGAATAAATATCGATTGAAAATAGATTTTAGAACCGTTTTTATACTTGTAAATACGAGGCTACCCACCTCCCCAGTGGAGAACATTTTTTCATATTATTTTTTTGGTACTTGTGCAGTTTACGAACCGGGCTATTTTTTAGATAAGATTTTCAAGTTAGATTAAATTTTTACTTCAAACTGTGAGAAAAAGTGGTTAATCCATCGTTTCAAAACTAAAATGGCAGACAATGAATTGGCTGTATTTTTCTGATTTTTTTGTTCCGACCATACAACGATTTATTTGAAAGAAGAATTTCTTTTTTAAGTATTAAATAAAGTTGTTAGTTAAAACAAGTTTTAGGCAAGATGAAATAAAAACACTGAATTAGTTAGAAAACAATTTTGCTTTTTTAAATACATGGACATTTTCTAAGAATTTAAAGCCAGTTACTATATAGTTTATAAATTCCTTTCAAGTTTTGCAAACACACGAAGTAATTGATGTTTTGTCAATTAAAATGGCTGACTTGTTTACGAATAAATTTAAATGAATTATGATGGATTTCATCTCGTAACTTAATTACGAACCAGGCTTGAAATAATAACATTATTTAGACAACGATTTTTTACATGAGGAGAATGGTGAGAGGGGTGCTTTGTTAACTATTCTGTACTTTCACGTAACGATTTAATAAACGGAAGATATCGTAAAAATTGAATTTAACTTGAAAATTTTATGTAAAAAATAACCCGATCCAAACCTTTAATTTCGTAACGTAATTACGAACTGGGTTGAAATAACATTATTTAGAAAGCCATTCTTAACATGGAGTGAGGGGGGGGGGGTAACTATTCTGTACTTTTACCTAACAATTTAATAAACAAAAGATATCGTAAAAATTTAATTTAACTTGAAAATCTTATCTAAAAAATAGCCCGGTTCGTAAACTGCACAAGTACCAAAAAAATAATATGAAAAAATGTTCTCCACTGGGGAGGTGGGTAGCCTCGTATTTACAAGTATATCTCCTGTAAAAACGGTTCTAAAATCTATTTTCAATCGATATTTATTCGATAATTGCCGAATTTTCCTACTTGGCCAAAAGTGACGAATTTTCCGTTTACCAATTTTCCATTTACCAATTTTCCGTTTACCAATTTTCCGTTTACGAATTTTCCTGTGACGAGTTTTCCGGGCACCAAGAAGAATACATACTTTTTAGGGCGCTAACGAATTTTCTTTTGCGACAGAAGATAAATTGATGCATTGTTTTTCGGGCGGGGTGGGTGTTTTTTTCTGTTTAAAGCAATTTACGTGTGGTTTTACGACCCCCTAATTGTTTTTTTTTGTTTTTTTTTTTGTTTTTTTTTTCAATGTGTACACGTAAATCGTCTAAAAAATGTAGAATCTCATTTTTTTTGGGGGGGGGAGGGGTTACTTTTATATTTTTTAAAGATTTTGATATTTTCATATATATTTTTCTCTTGTACCATTCTTTTCCTATTTACCAACTTGTGCATTTTTACCGGTGCCATTTTAACTAAATTGAGAAATGAATTTTCGAATTCTCCATTATTTGAAAATTGATTTAATTAATTTCAAGGGGAAATAAAACAAATTTTGGCAAGAAAAATAAATTACAGACGAAAAGTATTGATAATCGTAAAAAAAAAAAATAATAAATATTTTTTTGTAATTTAAAAAATTTTTTTGTCCGTTTTTGAATTATTTTCGTGGGCTTTTTTGTCCTACCACCGGACAACACAATAGTGTTAAAAAGGTGTGTGCAACATCTTCGGTAGTTCTACCGAACTGCTTTTTTGGTGCCCGGAAAACTCGTCACAGGAAAATTCTGCAACGGAAAATTCGTAAACGGAAAATTCGTCACTTTTGGCCAAGTAGGAAAATTCGGCAATTATCGAATAAATATCGATTGAAAATAGATTTTAGAACCGTTTTTACAGGAGATATACTTGTAAATACGAGGCTACCCACCTCCCCTGTGGAGAACATTTTTTCATATTATTTTTTTGGTACTTGTGCAGTTTACGAACCGGGCTATTTTTTAGATAATATTTTCAAGTTAAATTAAATTTTTACGATATCTTTTGTTTATTAAATTGTTAGGTGAAAGTACAGAATAGTTAACAAAGCCCCCCCCCCCCACACTCCATGTAAAGAATGGCTTTCTAAATAATCCGGTTCGTAATTACGTTACGAAATTAAAGGTTTGGACCGGGTTATTTTTTTACATACAATTTTCAAGTTAAATTCAATTTTCACGATATCTTCTGTTTATTAAACTGTAAGGTGAAAGTACAGAATAGTTAACAAAGCACCCCCCTCATTCTCCCGATGTAAAAAATCGTTGTCTAAACAATATTATTATTTCAAGCCTATTTCGTAATTAAGTTACGAGATGAAATCCATCATAATTCATTTAGATTTCTTCTAAAGTCAGCCATTTTAATTGACAAAACATCAATTACTTCGTGTGTGTGCAAAACTTGAAAGGAATTTAAAAACTATCGAGTAAAACGTCATTTAAACTGGCTTTAAATTCTTAGAAAATTTCCATGTATTTAAATAAAGCAAAATTGTTTTTTAATTGTAATTCAGTGTTTTTTTTTCATCTTGCCTAAAACTTGTTTTAACTAACAACTTTATTTAATACTTAAAAAAAAGAAATTCTTCTTTCAGACAACGATTTTTTACATGGGGAGAATGGGGGGTGATGCTTTGTTAACTATTCTGTACTTTCACGTTGTAAAGAATAACCCGGTCCAAACCTTTAATTTCGTAACGTAATTACGAACCGGATTATTTAGAAAGCCATTCTTAACATGGGGTGAAGGGGGCGGGCTTTGTTAACTATTCTGTACTTTCACCTAACAATTTAATAAACAAAAGATATCGTAAAAATTTAATTTAATTTGAAAATCTTATCTAAAAAATAGCCCGGTTCGTAAACTGCACAAGTATCAAAAAAAAAAATTAAAAAATGTTCATCACTGGGGAGGGGGGTAGCCCCGTATTTACAAGTATATCTCCTGTAAAAACGGTTCTAAAATCTATTTTCAATCGATATTTATTCGATAATTGCCGAATTTTCCTACTTGGCCAAAAGTGATGAATTTTCCCTTTACGAATTTTCCATTTACGAATTTTCCGTTTACGAATTTTCCGTTGCCCAATTTTCCGTTGCCGAATTTTCCTGCGACGAGTTTTCCTAAATTATCTTTTTTAGGTGTAGTTCAGCAAAAGTCGATTTGGTTCGGTTCAAATTCTGTAGAATAACTAACCCATTATACTTTTAAAACCTCTATCTTTCTCTACACTTCCATTTCTCGTCTTGTGTAGTTTCTGACTTTTAGCTGGGCACACACACACACACTCAGGGACAAATGACATTTATGTAATAGATTATTATTATATTTATTTTTGGGAATTATTTTTTGCTAATTTCGTAGGGCACACCATCAATCACCGGAGATCGATCCAGGCTGACCTGACTCAAGACTTCCAAAACTTCTCCTTCCTTTCAGTCGCATCAAGCCGAGAAAAGTACGCTAAATAGGGGTTCCCTGGTGAAAAGATCTTGAAAGATCTTTTTTCACCAGGGAACCCGGACTGTAATGAGACCGAAACGCCTCGAAAATACCTTCGTTTGTTGTCACGGTTCGTCCATCCGGCAATGTGACACGTGCGATATGTCGGTCCGTAGCACGTCGCCGCTCCTCTGCACGCAATTCAGCGGCCATATTTGTTGCTTTCTGGGAGGTTCGTTTTGACCTAGCCCTAACTACTGAGCCTGGTTCTCCGTGTTAGCCAAGGAGGCCAGCTTCGCCTTAAGTATAATTATGTTAGTGCTATATCCCCTACCTCAACCGCCCGATTTGAGTCGGGAGAAAAGGACCAAATTACTTTCTTAAGTTTCACCCACCGCTTATTCCCAAAAAGCTCTTCCCGGTTAACCCTTCACATCTAACAACGACGTGTTGAGTTTCCAGTAACCAGCCAGGTTTAGGTGTAGTAAACTTTACACGAACCCGAATAAGTCGGTGATCCGAGTAAACTATATTATGAAGGGTTATGTCGACTCTCCTAATTAAGAACCGGTCGATATAACTCGAAAAGGAATTGGAGCCGCGATGGCTAGCTTTCGGCAAGATCAAACTTATCAAGAAACCCACGAAATCTCTTAGAACGAATCGAGATCCAGGACCGCGTTCCAGTCTCCCGCTAAGATAACTGTCCGAGAAGTATTCATGAACTGCTCGATTCGCCGAAAAAAAGGAGCAAGCTCAATGTGGCTATTGGGCGCATACACCCCAATTAATCGAAATTCCTTATCGTTTATGGTAACGCCTTCCTTCCGAATCTATGAAGCAAGGGACACACGACACATCTAAGGTTCGCAATGGAAGTACGCTTAATAGACACGAAAATCCATAGTCAGCGCACCCAGACTTGGAATTAAGTGGGTCCCTGACTACAGCATATATCCACTTCAAGCTGCTGAAGATTCTGTCGAACTCGAACCCCGGACATCCACACTACCTAGATTGAGTGACATTGTGGTACTTTAAGGGTTGGGTTCCAGAAACGAACATTGACGGTGTCAAGATGCCGACAGCCTTTCCCCAGGGAATAAGGGCCTATCTCAGTGATGATGACGCCATCCAGGGACAAGCCGCCGACATCTAGAGGGAAGATTAATTTCGCTATGATTATATGTCGTATGTGATGTTTTTGCCTCCGCCAGTATTCGCCAAATTGGTTTGGCATCTCTCTTTTCCGTATAACGGTCAAAATTCGGGGTGTATTTGGGAAGTTGTAGGGGTCTTCAACTGCCTTGCCCTCCACCTCTGTGAACGCAAGAATGTTTTTAAGTCGACGGTGATGTCCTGTTGCACTAATATTTCGGTCGATATTCTGCAAATATCCTCTCTGGGGAAGAAAAGTTGACGTCTCTGCCTCTTTTCTTTGGCGAGGGCCGATATAACAGGTACCCCACTTGATCCTGCGTCAAAGAACCAAATATAAACATGGACCCCGCTCGTGTCTCTGTCTCGCTGCTCACGCCTCTGGTTCTCTACACAGAGATCTTGCCAGACCGTGAACACCCTTCAGCCGATCGTCGTGGTTGCAATAAAACAAAGATATGTCGATCGAAATTCCTCCAGGCCGGGATGACGACGATGATGATGATGGCTTCGTTGATTCTGTGAAGGCAAAGGTTATTCAAGCAGAACAAAGCGAAAGGTTGACAACCTTTCGCTTTGTTCTGCTTGAATAACCTTTGCCTTCACAGAATCAACGAAGCCATCATCATCATCGTCGTCATCCCGGCCTGGAGGAATTTCGATCGACATATCTTTGTTTTATTGCAACCACGACGATCGGGTCTTTTTGTATAAAATAGTAATTATTAATAACAATGAAAGAAAAGAATTGATGTTACATTGAATTAATGTCTACCGTATAATAATTGACTGTTGCACTAAACTATTCGTTGTCTCTCTGTGTGTGAATTCATTCGCAAGTTGTTATTTAAGTCACTAATCTATGTTTAAGGAACACAATGGGTTTTACTTTGCCACGCACGCCTTGAATCGGCGTGCGCGCCCCAGACGTCCGACCTCAGAGACGTCTCTCGTCGTTCTCTCTCAAAGTACTTTTTCTTACTGACAAATGTCCATCGCTACACTCTCTTCTCCTCTCGTCTCTTTCTCTGTGTTTCTTCCACTCTCACAGATAAATGTGATTACTCTCTGTTTTTTTTGCATGATGATAAAAAACAATTACTCGTTATTTTCTCGCTGTGTGGTCATGGGTCGTTCAACAAACTTAGATGACTATCTCGTCCAGTCAGCGATCCCTAAGTTAACTTTGTATTAAAATGGGATTTTCGTTATCTCCTTGGTACATCTGCTACTAACGTTTGCAACGATTATCAAAACTGACCATTACATGACTTTTCGTAGACATTTCGACGCTATTTTCTCGCCGTGTTTGGATAGTCGATTCATGTCCAATATAGGGACTAGTTTTATATCACCACTTCGTTTCTACGTAGTGTCTAGCATCATCACTAAGATGCATACTAGCGCGTAACCAGGGCACCCGATCCTCGTCGGCCCCGGCTACTTTGTCACACAGGTAGTTCACTCATTTGGGGCGGGGATGATGGATGTTGAAGTATGTTTCATCGGAGAGTGAGGGGAGGTTTAAGGGTGTGTTTGAGGAAAGGTGACAGGGGAGGGAGCACTGGGTGTATTTCTTGGGGTTAGTTCTAGTTTTGGAGGAAATGGGCTTAAGGGGATTAGCTTTTTTATGGGAGCAGTGACTGGAGGCGGCATTTTGTGGGGTGAGTTTGATCTTGCAGGTAGAGAAACGGGTCTTGTTGTGAGTGTATATTTGGTGTGCGGACAAAAGCCAACCGGACATAAGCCCACCGGACAAAACCAACGTAAAAATAAATAATTTTTTTAAATTTAAAAAAATATATTTTTGATATTTAATATATCAATAACTTCTTTTTTCGTGACAATTTTTTTAACAATTTCATGTTTAAACGTATTTCCGGCATTTTTTTACATAAAAAACACGTACCCTTTTTACTACTAACCCCTAAGTCCGGTAGTAAAACGAAAAAATACATTGTTAAAAAAATTGCGGAAAGGAAAAACAATTATTTTAGATTGAAATTGGGGGATCAGATTTGCATATAATTTTTACATAAAATGATCTCCCATTTCAGGGCCATTCTAACTTTTTAGGGCATTAACCATATTTTTTTGCGATGAGAGATAAATTCTATGCATTGTTTTTCACCTAATTTAGTTAAAATGGAACCGTTAAAAATGGCACAAATAGGAAAAGATGGTACAAGAGAAAAATATAATGAATTTAGCAGAACAATACGTAAAGGGAACGAATGAAAGTACCCCCCCCCCCCAGCAAAAAAAATAATTGTGATTCTAACTTTTTTTATCCGATGACGTGTGAAGAACACTGAAAAAAAAACCCAATTATTCTGTAAATTTAGAGATGGGGAATAGTTGCACTTATAAAATGATCCCCCCTTTCCGGGTCATTCTAACTCTTTTTACCACTAACACTAAGAATGTATATCCCATTGCAAAAGAAAAATAATTAATGCCCAGCTGAAGATTATGACCAAACCAGACGCCGAATAGCTTGCAAGGCCCGTAAGTCCAGCTAAAGGGTTCCTGCAAGGCTACACCCCCTCCAGGCATCAATGCACAAGCCCACAGACTTGTCACAGTTAATTCTGGCCCCTGTTATCGTTTTATACATTCTGAGTCAAGTCATCGGCAAAGATGAAGTACTTTAACGTGGTGCAACCACCTGCCAAAGTAATCCAATTTAGGACCGGATTCACCCTTAGCCTCTGATGGAAGTGCTCCAACACAAGCACATAGAGCATCGGTGAAAGCGGACATCCCTGACGAAGAGATCTGGATAATCTGAAGGGCTCAGACCTCAGACCATTCACCTCCACCCGCACACCGGTATTTGCATACAAGAGGCGAATCCAAGAGCGAAACTGCGGACCAAAACCAGCCGCAGACAAAACAGCCTCCAAGTAACGATGGTCCACCCTATCGAATGCTCTGAACTGATCAGCGCGGCTTCTGTGTCGATTTTATCTATTATCAGGCGTATCGAGTGCAAATTATCCTGAATGGTCCGACTCTTTACAGCACTAGTTTAACAAGGTGCAGTCGATTATCTTGGCAAAAAATCTGTAACTCAGCATTTAGCATCGTTAAGGGCCGAAAATTATTTAAACCATACCCACCATTTTTGCTTTTACATAACAACTTCACTATACCCATGGTCAAGTACTGGGGAATAATAGTCCCAACCACGAGTTTAATAAAACTGTCAACAAGGGAACAAAAATGTGTGACATTCTACACCTCGTAGGACAAACTTCTTAAGGCCGACCCGCTTTAAGGCTTTCGCACCTAGATATTTCGGTTGCCTAGAGACGAGAAAAGTCAGCTAAAAAGGGGTCAAATTGTGTTAATGACAGACCGGGTTCCCTGGTAAAAGAGATCCTGGAAATGAGAATGAAACGCCTCCAGAATACTTTCGTTTGTGGTCACGAGACGTCCATGAGACACGTGCGATATGCCAGTCAGCAGCTTGTCGACGTTCCTCTACACCCAATTCAACGGCCATATGTGTTGCTTCTTGAGGCATCTCTTTAACCTAACCTAATCACTAAAGCTTGGTACATAGCCACACACGCCAGCTTTTCCTTAATTATAGTATCTTTATAGCACTATCCCCGATGTAATCTAGAATATAGTGTCACTTTAGCTGATCTAGTTGTTAGATTGAGTCGTCGGCTCGGCAGTAAATGACCTTAAATAAAATGAACCCACTTCCTATTCGCAATTACAGCCTCCGTCAAATCTCGCTGTAAGGTTAGTAATAGCTGTTGCTGGTAGTCCTTCACATCGAACAACGAAGTGTTGAGCTTCCAGTACCAAGCCAATCTAGGCTTAGGTCTATCTAAGTTTACTCGAATCCGAACAAGTCTATGATCCGAGTAAACTATATTATGAAAACTTGGACATTCTAATAATTAAGAACCGGTCAAAATACATCGAAAACTGTCCAAGTTCATATCACGGGGCTTTTAATTCCGGAATTTATCGATAAGATCAAACTTATCGACAAAATACCGATCATTGTTAGATCCCCTAGCCCGATTACGATCTATATCGGGATCCAGGACCGCATTCCAGTCTCCCGCTAAGATGACTACCCCATGAACTGCTCGATCCGTCGAAAGAAAGGAGCAAGCTCAGAATGATTATTGGGCACACAGACCCCAATGAGTCGAAATGCCTTATCTTTTACGGTAACAACCACAACGCACAGATTCCCTTCCGGATCCATGAAACAAGGGTAACACGACGCATCTTAAGACATATTTACTAGCCAGGAAACACCCCTTGAGCGAGAATCGAAGTACGCTGAGTAGACGTGAAACCCCCTATCCAGCGCACCCAAATGGTCACCTGGAATTAAGTGGGTTTCCTGAATACAACATATATTCACTCCAAGGTGCTGAATGAAGGTCTGTAGCAACTCGAAATTTCCGAGAGTCAGCCCACAGACATCTATGCTTGCTTGGGTTCCAGAAACGAAAACATCGAATGTTGATTTGCCCAACATCCAAGGGGTACGTTAGTTTGACTATTCTATAAAGAGAAGGGTGTAACTGAACAGGGACTCCCTTTGATTCTTCGTGTTTTCTGACAACTGTAAAGACTCTTACAGCTTTATGGAAGTTAAAGGGATCTTCAACGGACTCCCACCTCCCTAAACGCGAGTAGTTTTTCAGATCAGCCACTTTATAGTCTCCTCCTGTACCTCATTCACTACACACATACTTATTCCGGGGAGAAAAGCAGTTATTTCCTTCTTTTTTTCCAACGAAGGGCTTCTCTGCCTTTTTTTGAGATGGAGGTGGAGATGGGAGTGGCATGTCTTCTTTCACTGGGGAGTGGGAAGGAGTCGTGTTTCTATTTTGTAGAAAGGGAGAGGCGGGTGCGAACTGTTTTGCAGGGGATGCATGAGGGAATGCTTTGGGGGTGACTAAAGGGGAAGGCTTAGTAGAGGGCACGGGTTTGTTCTTGTTTTTTTAACTGGGCTAAAAGGAATTAACTTGTATTCCCTCCCTTTCAGGGGAGCGGGTGACTGCGAGCTTATATTTTGGGGGGATTTAGGACGTTCTGGTACTTTTTCTTTATCAAGTTTTTTTTAGGTCACGAACCTCTACATATTTATCCTTACTAGGATCCTTTGATAGCATTTACTCTTCTCTCATTTGTTCCAGGGCTAGACGACCAGGTGTTTTCCCTGAACCAAAATCCATCTGTTATTCTCCCTGTCATCAAGTTTACTTAGATCAGGGAGTACTCGGTAGTCGTTATCAGATGATTTTGATGGGGGTGATTTAATGGGCGTCCCCACTGTTTGGTTCATTGGCACTTCTAAATGTTGGCTCACCCTGGTCTTCGTAATCATAAGCTTTCTTAGTGGGCATTCAAAAGTGAGGTGACCGACTTCCTCACAAGCCCAACAAACAGGCCTTCTTCCAGCCACAATTACCATATATAATATGGAATGTTTTCGAATGCCGTCTTTTTCCAAAAGAATTTCAAATGTCCATATCCCTGGGTGCTCATTACGGACGTAATGCCCCATATTTTAAGAAGAAAAAGCTCCTAAATGTTCCCCGTCCACATGAAACGGAACGTTAAAAATGGAACAGCCGTTCGTCTTTTGCCCATGTATTCCATTCTAAGTATATGTTCCTTGTGATTATTTCTGTTTGGGAAAGTTTCAAGCATGTTTCTTAATTTGGAAACAAAGTGTTCCAAGTATTGTATTCTTTGTGATCTATACCCTGCTGTTGCTAGTAACTAAGAAATAAGATCTGTAGACGATCTAATTACTTTTTTAGTCTTTTTGTCGACGACAAACATGATTATGTTTTTTGTTAATTTTCTCTAGATTAGGAATGTCCACTAGTAAACCCGTATCTGTTACTAGATGTAGGCACTTTTCGCCTTCTCAACAAATTCACCGACATTAATGCAACTTTAGGAGGCTTGCCCATTCTGAGCGCATCAGCCGGCCTCTTCTGCCCCTCGCTAATATCCATAACATCAGAAGGATTCGGGCTACAAGTAGCCGTCACCATAATGGTTATCAAAACTGATAACAAAAAGGTAAAAGAAAAACCTCCTAAAGTTGCCATTAATGTCGGTGAATTTGTTGAGAAGGCGAAAAGTGCCTACATCTAGTAACAGATACGGGTTTACTAGTGGACATTCCTAATCTAAGTAAAAAAACAAAAAACAAAAAAAACAACAGTGGTAAAAAAGCAAAAAAAAGCTTCATCACAAAAAATCAGTTCCAATGCGATAACAACAACAACAACAACAACAGCAGCCACAACAGCAACGATAACAACAGCAATTGTAATCAACAATGGTAACAATTCAAAAGAATACGCCAGTATTTTATTAGGAATTGACGAGTCCAACTGTTTGTCGTATAAGTACGGCACCATAAAACATACAAAATATGCTGCGACATCCCATCGACGATCAAGTTGTTAGGAGATTGCACTCGAGTAATTACTCCTCTTTCCCATTACCTCGTACATCTCTTGGGTGCCTCTGTCCGACATTCGGTGCCATGTTGGAGCAGAATGCGGCCTCTTAAGGTGATATCACGTATCTCTATTCACTGTTCGATAGCTGCCCTGTAATAACTTGCATCTTTTTAGCATTGTATGGGCGAAAAACGATGCCATTGTCCATTATAACCTCCATCATCTCCTTCAATTCCTTTGTAACAGCAGCTGCAGTCCCGTCATTGCATGTAACTCCCTCCACATTGCTAGTCTCCCAGGTCCACAATCAATCATTGAACAGTATGCGCCCCACAATAGTGTGTTTATAAAGCTAATCTTGTCCAATTTTTTGCAGTCCCAATTTCACCAGGATCGTGTATATATTGATTGATATCGAACGCAGTTCCTGACCACCTTCTGAACTTCCTCTCGTTTTATAAGTGGAATGTTCTATCCACTCCCATGTAGTGCATGTCATGAAACTCTTCTAGTTCTCCGGTTCTTAGGACGAACCTCTTCTTTCTCAACTACCCACTGTTTGTTCATTTGGGTTTGAGCATCTGCTTTGTTTCTCTCTGACGGCACAACAAACACTGCTTTTATTCGCAGTCCAAACTCGAATATAAACTCTTCAAGTATTCTCAATCTTCGCTTCACAATCTGCAGCACACTTGGTTCGTATTGTGGCACAATGCGTGACCTTTTGGGGAGCTAAGTGCTCCACGTTATATTCATAATCCTTATGCCAGACTTATTTGTGCACCTATATTTTGGAGGACTGAAGGTCGGTGTCAAACTAATTAAATGACAGGTGCATGTGATGGGTTCAGAGATCAAACCAGTCGTCGGTCGAGAAAATCAGTTATCAAACTCAAAACAAAACATTTGACAAGGCGTACAACGATGACGTCTATATATTCCCTCTCTCTTTCTCTCTTTCTCTCTCCCTCTGTCTCTCTCTCCTTCTCTCTCTCTCTCTCTCTCTCTCTACTCTCT
Organism: Sepiola atlantica; assembly: GCA_963556195.1. Classification (NCBI taxonomy): domain Eukaryota; kingdom Metazoa; phylum Mollusca; class Cephalopoda; order Sepiida; family Sepiolidae; genus Sepiola; species Sepiola atlantica. The sequence goes on along the minus strand of CAUVYP010000143.1, from coordinate 53,466 downwards.
GGTAAAGAGATTGAAAATTTGGAGTCGGCTTTTGAAAGGATGAGGAAAACACGTGCTTTTCGCCGAACTCAGCCGAATCTTCGAGTTTTTAAATATGTTCCTCGGCAAAAATAAATTATATTTTTATATTTAAAAGTTTGTTCCATTTTTATATAATGTTTGATTTGCAGCACGATCGTCCCCAGTCAGCCAGCCAGCCAGTCCCAGAAGCAGACGACGGTGACTATCGTCAGACGATGATTGCTCATTGGCGATAATAAAACGAGACATTGCACATACACGTACACATGTTGTCATCGTCTTCAAGATCCACCCGCCAAACAGTTGGATCACATTTATCGGATCACATTGGTTCCGCGACCAAGATATATATATATATACCCCTTCGGCCAAAGCAAGCCATTGGATAACATTGATGCAGCGTGACCTAGGATAACGATCACGGACACCACGGCTCAACAAACAAATCGACGATCACAACGACATTTGTAAACAAACCCACGGACACAATCCAATTCTAACCGGAACGATTATCACAGCATCAAAAGTAGAGAAAAAGACAACACACCGTAAAATTTATAAACATTATTCCTGTTTTTTGTTAACTTCTGCTACTTAAAAAAAAATACATAGAAAAAAAATCACTAACCCAACATCCTTGAATGGAGTGCTCACAGGTGGATCGAAGATCCCAATATTTACTGGGAAATCGTCTGACTAGCTGCTCTGAAAAAGAAAGAGCGGGTCTACAAACAGATCCAGAATTAGTAAACTTGGCATATGACTTCTCAAACGGTCTACATTCGGAATGGAACGGAGGACAATACGAATACCGCCGATGCTACTAGGGGCCCTAATAATTAAAATAAGGCAAAATCGAGGTGAGGCACTCGCAGACTTAGCTAATAAGGATGGACCAACTTGTTAAGCTAGCATACAAGGACGCAGATATGAAGGAAAGTTCACTTAGCTGAATTTTTCATATATGCTTTAATTAACACCTTTCATTAAGGAGGATGTGGCCAGATCTTATCCGACAACATTATCGGAGGCTTTGTCCTTTACAAGCGAATCCGAAGTGGCCATGAAAAGGAACAAGTTATTCTTATTCAAAGGCATTTACTGGCAGCAGGGACCTAGTGGGACCTCTAATAGATTTAGGCTACCCAAGACTGATTTCTACAGCGGGAAAGGTCGAAGAAAACCCATGGTTCAGTTGTAGCAAACAACAAAAGCTGCAAAGAGTAAGTCTGGCGCGTATGCTTTGGCAAAATCTAGGAGACCGCGGCGAGGGCATTTTAGCCATAAGAGGCAAGAACAGGACTGACCATGGTCATCTGAGGGAGAAGTAAGTAACTTCAATTCAGGAAAAAGAAAGACGAGGGTACCCTCGAAAACCACACATCGGCATGATCAAACCCCATTACCCGGTAACCATATCAAGTCCTCGAAGAAAAAAGGACCCCGGGGAAATATGAACCCTCGAGGGCATAGATATCAGGGAGGTAGTAAAAGCGGTCCGAAACAAAAATTGTGCACTTTATTACAGTGGGACCTGCAGTTTTACGTTTGCCAGAAAGCCTCGAAGCAGACGACATCTAAAACTTTCAAACGGAACCTTAACCCTAACTCCTGAAGGAACGATAAGTTTCTGTCAGGACAATAAATCCATTGCTAAGGATAGAAAAATGTCGAAAATATGATGTACTACACAACTGGGAGTAGCAGGATAAGTTGGCAGGGGAAGGCTACGGGAAAAAAAACATGGGAGGAGATTAGACACTGCCTCCCAATCCTTTACGTCCGTCCCCGTTCTATTCGGGGACCCCAGACTCGCTCTGCTCCCCACCATTCTCTGTCTAGCTCTAACATTCTTTTGATTCTCGCTCCCCTCCACGCGTTCTCCTAGCCTTATGCTATCTCTTTGCCAACTGGGCTCTCAGTAAAGTGAACAGTTCACCTAGTAGGACCTTGCTCCGGGTCTCCTTGTCACTCAACCCGCTCATGAAAGGCATCCACCAGAATGGCCTGGTTGGGACCCGTATTTGGGATCGCCCCATTCGTCGAGTCCCTCTCCTTCGGTTAGCGCCGGGTTAGCTTGCGTACAATTTCAATCTTGGTCCACTCGCTGGCGTATTGCTTCACCAACCGCTCGCGTAGCTCCGTCCAAGCTATATCCGAGTTCTTCTTGTAAATCTCACTAATGAACTTTGTTGAGACTCGACCTGCCACTTTCATCAGGGGGCCAGCAGTACCATCTCATGATCTGCCAAACCATAAACCACCCTCTTCTTTTGGATTACTGCCAGCCAATCGCGTGGTCCGGCAGCATCTTCCTTATACGGGGATATCTGTTCCATTTTCAAGGGTAATATTTTCTACCCCCTCCTCGGCTAAACTCCCAACAATATCGGATCTTATTCTTCTGATTATCTCTTAACAAAACTTCGTGCAAAGTCAACTTCGTGCAAAGTTGAAAACACCACAGACAACCTATCCACTCTTCTGTCGTCTTTTGCGGTCGTCGTTCTAACGAGCTTGCCAAGCTGAAAATTCTATCCAGCTCGATGCTGTTGCCGACCTTTATCGGTTTTTGGTTGAATACTAGCGCGATACTTTGACTGCATGCAGGCCTTCGTAGGCCCGCCTCTAATTCGATTAGGCTGCTCAACATTGTCATAACAGCAATACAATGTCTGTCACGCTGAAGCATTAAAAATAGCATTTTCATCTGTCTGTCATGTTAGATATAATTGTGTCAGTCTGTCATGCCCAAGTATTAAATAGCATGCCTTAAGTATTAAATAGCATTTTCATACGCTTAAGTATTAGATGGTATTACGTCGATCTGTTACGTTTTACGTATTAAACAGCATTTCGTTTATCTGTCACGGCTTAATTGTGAAATAGCATTTTCATCTGCCTGTCACACTTTATAGTATTAAATAGCATTTCGTCTGTCTGTATGAAATAGCATTGTTCATTCCATTAATTATGATCCATTCAATCATCGAGTGTCTTTTGCAAACTCCTTCGTAAAAAAATAAAACTCCCGGCATGGGTAAAATTGGAATTTCAATACTTACGGAGTTAGTCCCGAGTATTGACGGATAATTCAAAGTTACATTTTCTTTTGTTTTCTTCTTTTATTTTGCTTTCTGAGTCAGGTTTTTCAAATTTTTTAACCCCAACTATTCCTTCGCAAGAATGAATGAGTGTGTCTTCGCCATTGATCTCGCCGACCAGCGGAAATGTCCCATAAAGTGTGTGTGGAGGTGTGCGCAGGGGGAATTGTCTGCTGAATGACACACACTTCAAAAGCCCCCCCCCCCTAATAACTAGAACGACGGTTGTTATTTGAGGACAATTTCATATTAAGTTGATGGTTACAGCCACGTAGAGATGTATTAAAATCGAAACGCAGACGGCGTTGCCCGGGGCCATAAAGAAAAATAAAATACTGACTCTTTTTCTTATAAATAAGCGAACGGATCAGTGAAAATCGTTTTTTTTCACTTCGGCGGAGGACATGTATTTACTTTTTGTTGTTGCATCGTATTTGTTCCCCTCTCTCTCTCTCTGCTGCACGAACACACGTACACAAGTTACTACGTTCCACGCAAAGTAAGACAAATTAGGCAATTATGGAATAAATATCGATTGTAAATAGATTACGCCCCCCTCAGAAATTACAGACTAAGTAACAAAGCCCCCCTCTCCCCATGTTAAGTATGGCTTTCTAAATAATGTTATTAATTTCATCTCGATTCGCAATTAAGTTTGTTGCGGGACCGACCAGGCGGGTGTTGATCGGCCACACAACTAAAAAAAAGGTGGACACAGGCAAGTAACGACAATGGCAAAGAAGAGAGGTCAAACGCTGGTGAACTGTTCAAGAAAAGAATGTTTATTTACCATATGGTAATAACAAGTGAAGTGAATTGAGATGGCGTCGCTGGATCAGGAGTGGTGCAGGAGCTCAGGACTGCAGGGTGCTGGTGCAGGAGAGTTCTGGTGCAGGAACTCGGGACTGCAGGATGCTGGAACAGGAGAGTGCTGGTGCAGGAACTCGGGACTGCAGGGTGCTGGAGTAGGAGAGTGCTGGTGCAGGAACTCGGGACTGCAGAATGCTGGAGCAGGAGTCGGAGCTGCAGGATGTTGATGCAGGAGTCGGAACCGCAGGGTGCTCGAACAATTGGAGCAGGAGAGTGCTGGTGCAGGAGCTCCAGGGTGTTGATACAGGACTCGGAGCTGCAGGGTGCTGGTGTCGGAGTTCGGACGGAGCTGCAGGGTGCTGGTGCAGAAGTTGCGGCTGCGGTGTGCAAGAACTCAGGACTGCTGGCGTTCGGACTGCTGGGAACTCAGGAACTCAGAACTGCAGATGCAGGAGTTCGGAACTGCCGACGTGGGGGGGGGGGCAGGAGTTGCGACCTCAGACTGCCGACGTGTGGTCCATCCGTGGACCAAGTCGGACGTGGCCCCCTCCTGACCCCCGGGCTGAAGCGATTTATTTATCTTATAATAATTGTACATGTACAAAATTAGATGTGGGACAAAACCAAAAGGGGGGTATGGGGGAAAGTGGGGGTCGGGGGTCGTCCCTAGAACTTAGTTTCAGTCACCACAATACGACATTCACTCTATGGACTTATACTACTTAAAATATCCCCAGGTGTTTGAAATGAATTTTATTTACAAAAAATATGTACATGTGAGATGATGGGAGTGGGATAACAAAAAAACTAAGCCTTAAATAATCTCCCCAAAATAAAAAGAAATAAAAGGGATGATAAAAATAAAGAACAAAATAAAATGCTAATTATGGTAAGTTAGTAGGGTCCCCCCCATCCTATCTAAGGTATGAGCTGCTCGCTGTCTTCCGGTAAGAACCGAAAGCAAGAAAGTCAGCTCCTAATTGGGAGTGGGCGTTTCTATGGGGGCAAAAGAAATGGAGGGATGGGTTTGTCGGGATGTGCGGTGTCCTCGAGGATAAGAGCTATTAGGGCCGGTCAGGGGTGCAAAAAATACATTTGGGAGCGGGCATCCTGGAGGAGTTCTAACACCTAAAATAAAGATGGGATAAAGAGCTCATTTATACTACTAGCTAATAGGGACTGCGCCAAAAAATTGGATGGTCAGGGTAAGTAAGGTCGGCGTGTGCCATGCCTAGGCAGGGAACACGAACTCGAACTTATTCCGCGTGAACACGCATAAACTAGCAGTGTGTGTAGGGAACATGAGCATGAAGAGGGCTTACTTGCGAAACGTCCTCGGGTTTGCTTGTCCTGTTCGCTGCGAGTGAAAGAAAGAAAGAAATCCAACATGGCGTCCCTGAATGTTTATTACATACATTTCACGCAAAATCTCGCAAAGTCTCATTGCACGTATGGAAATTAGGTGTGACTCGATATTATAAAAAGCGAGTCTCGTACCGTCTCAGAGGAATGGAGTGTGTGAAGCGAGTGCACGTGTCGAGCAGTGAGAGCTGCTTTGGAGGTTAACAGTGATTTGCGACCTTCGTTATTACTACAGTGTGTATCCACCTACTTTAAAAAGTGAGGAAGGCAACCTCCTTCTATCAGATTTGATTTTGATTTTAAGCTGATGTTTAAAATACGAAATCAAATCATAATAAGTAGGCGGCACCCCCCACGCCCTATCTCTAAGCGTAAAGTGTACACAACGAGTCTAGCTACGGCTAAAATCGCGAGCAAAACCATACGTTTCTCCCTGGGCCACAAGGGGTCCATGTTGAAGACAACGGATGCTAAATCCAAGCACGTCACCCGGTCGGGGGTGATGCGAGCCGTCACCTCGTTGACATACGTCCAATATTCACGAAGTTTGGAGCAGGTGAGAAAGGCGTGCTCAGCCGCTTCAATCTCATCTCTCTCGCAACGTGGGCAAAAGGGGTCCATAACCAGACCAATATTGAATCGTATGCCATTGAGGGGTACCGCATTTCGAACCAATCGCCGGGTCAGAGAGAACTCTGTATTGTTGAGATGGCTCCGGCCTGGCGCCCAATTCCACTGAGAGCGAGCATCCTCCTCCGACAATCCAAGCCGCTCCCCAAGAGGATCCGAAGCGGTCCCCACCACTAATTCCCGATATAGTGTATGCCTAGACCGGGCGATGGCACTGGACCCCGGCAGCACTCTGAGCGCAGCTCGGCATTCGTTGAAGAACTGCGATTGACCCCTTGGCCTACGTCGGCATTCGGCCAAGTGGTCAGGGATGAGGTTGGGAAAAGCGTTCTCAACCGCAGGGCCCCGCGCAGACTCCTCTGTCAAGGTTCGGCTCAGGAATGTTAATCGCTCGGCATACAAATGGCTCGCCAAGTCGGGCATTCCCAAGCTTCCCACATCAGGACGTTGAGTACAGACCTGTCTACGGACTAGCGGTTTCCCCCTTGCCCACAAAAGCGAGAAAAGGAGACGCGTCAAAACCGCTCGGCGGTCCGCAGGCAGAGGTAGTACAGCCAATCGGTAAAGGATGAGCGGAAAGACGTAAGTGGCGCACGCCTCAGCTGGACCTTTAAAGGAAGGCCCCCTTCGAAGCCAAATCCTTACAGACGCTTCGAACTTAGACTGTACTTCCGACCAGTTCTTATCAAGCTGGAGACCCGGTCCGAACCATACGCCGAGAATCCGAACCGGACCATCTGTCCAGTTGAAAAGGCCTGGGACCGCAGCCGCGCCGCTCCAGGCAGCCAACCTTAGGCCGTTGGATTTCCTACGGTTGACTACGGCCCCTGTGACTTTTTCGTACCTTTTGAGTGCCCTAATCACCGCGATAATGTCTCGAAAGCACGACACGAACACGGTGACATCATCGGCATACGCGGAAACCCTGGCTTGCGCACCGCCAGGAAGAGCAATACCGCGTAGGGCCAGTCCAGGCTCCCCGATCCTAAGCCTGCGGAGAAAAGGCTCCAAGGCAAGGACGTAAAGCAGGGGAGACAGCGGACATCCCTGACGTACCGACCGAGAGACGGCAAAAGACTCCGATCGCATTCCATTCACCTGCACCACTGCCGTCGGCCCGAGATACAAAATGGAGATCCAGCTGCAGAAGTCCGGTGTAAAACCGGCGGTCTCTAAAACAGATCCCAGGAACCGATGGTCGACCCTGTCAAAAGCTTTGGACTGATCTAAATTGATCAGCGCGGCTTCGGTGTCGTCTTCTAATCCCTCTATGATCGTGCGCATCAGATGCAAATTGTTCTTAATCGATCTCCCCTTCACAGCATAATTCTGATCAGGTTCGACCAACTCACCGATAACAAGCTGCAACCGATTTGCAAGAACTTTGGCCAAAATCTTTAAATCTGTGTTTAGCAGAGTTATGGGCCTATAATCATCTAAATCCCCCACCATCTTGGCCCTTTTTCTGAAGCAATGTGATCACTCCCTTGGTGACTTGACCAGGGATAGAACCCTGTTCAAATCAGTGATTGAACACATTGACCAGAATAGGTACGAAGATGTGCGACAGCCTCAAGAACAATTCATAGGGCAAACCATCTAGTCCCGGAGATTTGTCGTAGCCGACCTGCTTCAGTGCAGCCAAGACCTCACACTCTGTAACGCGCCCATCACAACTAGCCGCTCGGGCCGCCTCCAGGCGGGGCGAGCCAGCTAAATAGCTGCCAAACTCCTCGACGCGGAGTCCGGGCAGTTGGGTGAACCGCTCCATGAAATGCTCACGAAATCCCCGGCAAATCTCCCGAGTCGACACAAGGGTGTGTCCTTCCGGGTGTTTGACTTGACGAATGAGACCGACCGAGTTGCGACGAAGTGGAGTTCTACGCTCTGTCGCGTCAACATTCACGGCTTCGTTGGACACTCTTTTTAGCCTAGATCTAACTACTTGACCGCACGTAAGCCGCACGTTTCAGGTCCCCCTTAGCTAGTTCTATGCCTAGGGAATCCCCCCAGCCACCGCCCGGGCCAGCTTAGTTTCGAAACGCTTTTCTGCTTTGGCCTTATTTAAGGCGAGGCGTTGGCTATATTGAACAGAAAAGCGCCTAATGCCAACTTTGGCGTTAACCCACCACTTACTCCCGGTTACCGCCCCCACTAATCTCTTTTGAAAGTTAAGAGATAGCTGTTCCCGGAAGTCACGTATCTCCAGTAAGGAGGTATTTAACTTCCAGTACCCAGCTACCTTGTGTGTCTTAGGACCTAAATCCAGACTGGCCACAAGTAACTTGTGGTCAGAATGGCCTAACCAGTGGAACGTGGGACAAGAGATATAACTTATGTTGCCTCTTCTAACTAACAATCGATCCAAGTAAGAACTTGAATGGATAGTGCCGCTAGCTAGCCACGTCAACATCTCCCGCCTCGGGTGATCGACACGAAATCTGTCGACCAGAGTTTTTCCCACCGACCCAGATCACCTCTCGGATCCGAGCTATCAAAACCTAAGCTGCCGGGAACAGCAGCGTAAAAACTAGCAGAGCTATCGCTTAAGGCGGTAGACCCTGATCTACCTCCAGTGCTGGGGCCGGCACTGGCAGACGTACTGGGCATGGAGCTTAGAGCGGCATGTCCGTCTGATCGTTTGGGGTCTGCTCCCGCCCCGACATGAGATTTAGGCCTCATCTCGGAATGGGAGTCCGAGCTAGACACAACCTTTCCAGCAGAGCTCGGACCACTCCTCCCCTCTCCACTCATCTGATCCCCGGCTTGACCCGCCGATTCGGATCCGAGGAGACTTTCACCGTTTTACGGATTCGTGAGTGTCCCTGAAACCTGCCAGCTGCTTAAGTCAAGCTCGAAGATCAGACACCTGCAAAAAAGAAGTTTAAAAAAAAATTAGAAACAAATCACCCAAAAGGGGTGGAAGAACAATGTGCCCAAAAGGGGCCTAAGTGCCCAAAAGGGGCTTGCATGACTAGGGGACAGAGAGAGTCCCCGAGCCAATGTCAAGGTCAACCCGGCACAAGGGAGGGCGAGTTGCTGCTCTTTGCCGCAAGAAACAATTCTAAACGTAAGAATCTTTACGACAAAGAGAGCCAGGGAAAAAATCCACTGGCTGGAGCGATTTATTTATCATAAAATTGTACAAGTACAAAAATAAGATGTGGCACAAGGCCAAAATGGGGTATGGGGGGGAAGTGGGGTTCGAGGGTCGTCCACTTGGTCTAAAATACCCTAGAAACTAGTTTCATTCACCATAATACCACATTCACTCTATGGACTTATACTACTTAAAATATCCCCAGGTGTTTGAAATGAATTTTATTTACAAAAAATATGTACATGTGAGATGATGGGAGTGGGATAACAAAAAACTAAGCCTTAAATAATCCCCCCAAAATAAATAAAAATAAAAGGGATGATAAAAATAAAGAACAAAATAAAATGCTAATTATGGTAAGTTAGTAGGGTCCCCCCATCCTATCTAAGGTATGAGCTGCTCGCTGTCTTCCGGTAAGAACCGAAAGCAAGAAAGTCAGCTCCTAATTGGGAGTGGGCGTTTCTATGGGGAACAAAAGAAATGGAGGATGGGTTTGTCGGGATGTGCGGTGTCCTCCAGGATAAGAGCTATTAGGGCGGGTCAGGGGTGCAAAAATAAATTTGGGAGCGGACATTCTGGAGGAGTTCTGACACCTAAAATAAAGATGGGGGTAAAGAGCTCATTTATACTACTAGCTAATAGGGGCTGTGCTAAAAAATTGGATGGTCAGGGTAAGGAAAATTTTTTCCTTTTTCAAAAAAGAGACCTATGGTCGGCGTGTGCCATGCCTAGGCAGGGAACACGAACTCGAACTTATTCCCCGTGAACACGCATAAACTAGCGGTGTGTATCCACCTACTTTTGAAAAGTGAGGAAGGCAGCCTCCTTCTATCAGATTTGATTTTGATTTTAAGCTGATGTTTAAAATACGAAATCAAATCATAATAAGAAGGCGGCCCCCCACGCCCTATGTCTAAGCGTGAAGTGTACACAACGAGTCTAGCTACGGCTAAAATCGCGAGCAAAACCATACGTTTTGCCCTGGGCCACAAGGGGTCCATGTTGAAGACAACGGATGCTAAATCCAAGCACGTCACCCGATTTCATTTTAGGAGGAGGATTGGTTCGTATAGCAATAAATACTTAAGCAAAGAGTAATAATGATAATACACGAGTCTGTGTTGATTACAACTTTATTCAATAACCTGCGTTCGTTTAATGCCTCTAAATAAAGAAAATACAACGACGGGTAAGCATTTTTTTAAATAAATATTAAAACATAAAAATACTAAAGCAAATAATAATAATAATAATAATAATAATAATAATAATAATAATAATAATAATAATAATAATAATAATACACGAGTCTGTGTAGAATATAAGTTCATTGTAATTGGTTACAAAAATTCACGACCCTACATGAAAGACTAGCGCAGAAACTGAGAGGGTGTATCCACAATACAGACATACCAGAGTTGATGACCAAAAAAAGGACAACGCTTATACAATGCCAAAAAGGGAACGACCCCAAGCAACTACAGACCATGTTTACCAACAATGTGGAAAATCCTGACAGCACAACTGAGAGAACAATCCCTAAACAAATGTGGACTACTCCGCGAAGAACAAAAAGGACGCCGTAAAGGGAAAAGGGGTACGCATGACCTGCTATACATCGATCGAAAGATCCTGAAGGAGGTAAAAAACAGAACATATCCATGTCATGGATTGACTACAAAAAAGCTTACGACAGAATTCCTCAAGCATGGATAATTGAATGTTTGAAAATATACAAAATACCCGAAAGGATTATTAATCTTATTAAGAAAGCAATGGGAACATGGAAACTGGAGCTGACAGCCGGAGGACAACATCTGACTGAGATAAAGATACACAGAGAGGCATTATCCAAGGAGACTCTCGATCACCACTACTGTTGATAATAGCTATGAATACTCAGAAAATCTGATGCCGGATACAAGTTTACAGACACAGATATAACTAAGAGTAAACCACCTGATGTACATACATTGACAACCTGAAACTATTTTAAAAAAGCAAAAAAAGGAACTGGAAAAGCTAGTAAATACGATCAGAATCTTCAGGACATCCCAATGGAATTAAAAATGGAAAAGTGTGCACTACTATAAATAAAAAGAGGAAAAACTGGAGACAACAGAGGGCATGGAACTCACCAAACAAGAGGAAATGACGGCGCTAGGCGAACAGGATAGCTGGGAGTTCTGGAAGCAGACACAATCAAATCAACAGAAATGAAAGAGAAGATTGGAAAAGAATATGTACGAAGAACAAGAAAACTCCCAGAAGACTAAAAAAGAGCTGGAGAAATACATAACTCAGAACACGGAAATCACCGAAGCAAGAGACACCGTTCCAACCAGCAATTCGGGAAGCACCGAAACCAGAAACAAAACGACAGGAAAAGAAGAGTGGGAAGAAAAACTACGTGGACACTTCAGAAGACTGACAAGAGAAGAAACCAACGAAAATAGCTAGGCATGACTAAGAAAAGGACACTTGAACAGAGAAACAGAATCTTTACTGATGGCTGCACAGAACAATGCAATTAGGACAAACTACATTAAAGCTAAAACCCAAGAAAAATGTAAATGCAGACTGTGTGGACAAAGAGATGAAACAGTAAATCATATGAATGTAGCCCAAAAAGAATACAAGAACAGACATGACTGCGTGGGGAAAGCAGTACACCGGGAACTATGCAAACAAGTGAATTTCGAATACGCAGACAAATGGTACAAACATAAACCAGAAAGTGCTGGAAAACGAAAAACACAAAATCATCTGGGATATAGATATACAAACAGACAAACTCATACAAGCAAGGAAAAATTTTGTCGTTCCAGAAGACCACAGAGTGGAGATCAAAGAAACGGAAAAACGAAGCAAATACACGTAACTAGTCAGAGAATTGAAAGGAATATGGAGCATGAAGAAAGAGCATGAAGAAAGTCAATAATCGTAGGAGCACTAGGAACACCCCCCCTCCCAATGGAAAAAAGACTGGGAGAAATTGGAATCAAAAGGATCATTGAAACTATACAAATGACGGAAATGATAAAAAAAAAAACAGCTGCAATCTTAAGAAAAATCATCGCATAAGCTACTATAAGGGGCACATGGAATCTACAACAAAAAACCACAGAAAGAACACCACATTACAAACAAAGGAACAGAAAATGCAAGAAACATCACTTTATGAGTTTCCTCCCAATAAATTACACCGATCTCAGCTGACACGACATAAAAATGAACCAATGAACAGAAATAGCTCTCCACCCCCCCCCAAAAAAAAATGTTTTTAAATAAAATGCTGCAACCTTAGGGAGGTTTATTGCTACCCAAATCCAAGAGAAGACCAATGGTCCTTACCAGCGAGAAATCAATGGTAAACGGTTGTTGCGATACTGCAAGGTTATTTGCGGTGGCTATCAAAAAGAGCTGGAAATCTGGGGAGACTTGTTGTCACTCAGACTCCAGGGAATACCACTTGTTTTCGGTGAGCAATCACTGATGACCTGTGTGAGAACTCTTAGTGAGTACAAATAATAATAATAATAATAATAATAATAATAATAATAATAATAATAATAATAATAATAATAAAAATAAACAGTAATGTGCCTTCATATATCAATATAATTTGAACATTGTTATCAATATATGGAAAATGAAATATGGAACATATATTGTTAGTTTTAATATAATTTGAACATTGTTCTAAGAATTAAAAACCAACAAGCATTCGACGTACGATCGTTTCCAAGACAAAATTTTCGTATAAAAATTCCGTCAACTGACAGGACTTTGGAACAGAAGTAGGACATCGAATGGAATTAATTAACGAATAAAAAGTAAAAATCATAAAAATAAAAGAATTTTGTTAAACATTTCATCTCTTTTCCTATTGTGCCATTTTTACCGGTTCCATTTTAACTAAATTAGGTGAAAACAATACACAGAATTTATCTCTCATCGCAAAAAAATGGTTAATTCCCTAAAAAGTTAGAATGGCCCGGAAATGGGCGATCATTTTATGTTTAAATTATATGCAAAACTGATCCCCCAATTTCAATAAAAAATGATTGTTTTTTTTTCTTTCCGCAAAAGATGAGTAATACATAATAATTTTAAAATGTATTTTTCGTTTTACTTACCGGAATTAACGTGTTTTTTATGATGTAATCTGTAAAAAATGCATTATATATAAATGACCGTTTAAACATGACATTTTAAACAAATTGTCACGAAAAAAAAATTGCAAAGATTTTTTGATAATTGTAAAAAAAATAAATATAAAAATATATTTTTTAATTTTTAAAAATTGGTGGGTCCGTGTTTGACTTATTATGGTGGGCTTTTGTCCGGTTGGCTTTTGTCCGGTGATCTTATGTCCGGTGGGCTTTTGTCCGCACACTGTAGCATGCTCTCGTCCCGTCAGCCACGACTGGGTCTTCGTATCGCCCGCACCGAGGATTGAAGCTCCAACCGACTATCACTTTAAACTGAATTGTACTTAGTACTTTATTTATCCACTGCGCCATGGGTCCTTACTGACGGAACGAGAGAATGCTACCCCCGTTATTCCCGAGTTCGACAGAAATATTCCCACGTTCGAAAAGATGCACCTGAAGAAGGCTGGAGGTTAAAGTAGTCAAAACGTTGAGAACAGGAGTCCGAATAATCCTAATTATCAATCCTCATCTAAAATTCAGAAAACAAATACTTCTCACTTCTTACTTTTATTTTAAGGTATGTAAACTATAAATTGATTTTGACTATTTCAATTCTCCGACTGTATTTCCTTTACAATAATTTATGTCTGTAATAGTAACAATCACTGCCATTGAACTCGCCAGGTTAATTGGAGTAAATTGAAATTGAAGTTTGAACTAAATAAATTGTAAAATATCTTGATTTGTTTATAGAACATTTTTTTCTGTCATAACAAAAACGGCTTGAGTATATTGTATCATCACGATTGTTTCCAAATTTTATCGACTAATTTTCTCTGTTTGTCGCAGTTGTCAAATTAATCGAATTATGTTGTTTCTGTTTTGCAAATAACATTTATTCTGACAGATAAAATTGTATTTTTGCTGATTATTTTGAAAATATTGAAAACAGAAAATAAATTAATATTTGGAAAAAGAATTCAAACAAATTATTAATATTTTCAAAATTAACCACAGAAATCAGTAAACATATATATATATATATATATATATATATATATATATATATATATATATATATATATATATATATATATGCAAAATAATCGACAAGAATCAGTAAACAAATTAATATTTTAAAAATATTACGAAAAAATCAGAAAACAAATTTTTATTTAGCACGGTGACCGCCCTTTTTGGGAGCTAAATGCTTCAATATACCAACAGCTTTTTTCCATATGTACCAATCCAGTCAGTCTGCACGATTAGCGCTGAATATTTTTGTAGATATCCACTTCCAATAGCCCCTCATTTTCCTTAGAAATGAACCCTAATCCTAACCGTAACCATTTTCTTCCAATTTTCCAAATGGAAAGAGAAGCTGAAATGAAGGAGTTTTAGTATCTGCATGATATCATCCTCCCAGGCGTAACTATTTTTTAAGGCATTGCAGTTAGTGAAGTATCAATCATGAGATCATAATACCATCCTCGCAGAGATTACATTAACATCGCTAAATAGAAAAATAAACAGCGTATTTAATCTATTAATCATTAGTTGCAACTAGTTATTTCCCTTGAATCTGCGCCATTGTAGCGTTGGTAAGTAGATAAATTAACAGACTACGAGCTATTTCACTTTAATCTAAGCCTGTTCAACTTCGCTAAATAAAGAAATAAATCGAATACGATGATGGTAGAATGGATGAGACTTGTTGGAATCGAGGGTCGATTATAAGCATGTTGCATACAAAGACAGAGTAAACAAAATAAGGTAGTTCAAATAAGGTTTATTGAACGTGTGTGTACGTGGAATGATGAGGTGTGTCGTGTATGTATGTCGATAAGAAACAGTTCTTGAGATGCGTATGTGAAGAAAATGAGTCCGGCGTGGGAAAAGTCTTTGAAAACCGTACACAAAGAAAATGAGTTCAGAACTCTTACCGTTGTTTGACCACGTGTTGACGGAAGAAACGTGTGTTGGTTGTTGCTTTGCCGAAGCCAGTTGAAGAGAGAAAAGAGAGTATGACGGAGCGCTGGTGTCAGCGTCGTTCTGCCGAGGCCAAATGCATAAGAGTGTTTTTCCGTTTGCACCGGTTTTTATAATCCGAAGGGCAAATAACGCTGGTGTCGCTTTTTAGCGCCACCTGTCGGTGAAAAAGCGACACCTAACGGCCAACCGGTGTAGTTATGTTTGGAAGGAGGAGGAGGTAACTGCTACAAGGACTCCCGCCCAGATTGAAAAATATTGAAAATATTATTCAATATGTAGTTGTCGTAGATGAGAAGCATTCTTTGTGTGTAATTCTGTTTTGGTGTTGAAGATTAGAAAAAGTAGTGTGTACACTACTTGTTTCTGGTTTTTTTTGAATGATTGACCGCAAGTGCGTCTGCGGAATTGAGTGTTTGTAACGCATGTGGATCTGCGTGTTGTCTGCATGCAATTGGGTCTGCATCAAGTTTGAGCGCAAGTGAGTCTGCGGTTGAATGATTGAGCGCAACGATGGGCTTGAAACAAAGAGGGATAATAAATAAAAACCTCGACAGAGATAGGTTAAAGCCGGTCAACACAAGGACTATAAACCGAATACGATGATGATAGAATGGACGAGACTGCTTAAATTATGGGTGGAAGTGATAAGGATGGAGTTAAAACAAAGAGGGATAATAAATAAACACCTGGTCAGCACTGAAGAGCTGTGATACAGCGAAACAATCGGTATGTGTTTTTGTGATAAAAAGTAATGATGTTTAATCAATCGTGTTTGTTATTTGTCAGTTTTTGTAATTTACGGAGAGAAATTGTAGCCGGTCTACGCAACGGTATTCGACAGACCAATCAACACGGTAAGTTTTACGATGTGCTGGCTTTAAGTAAGTATATCCATACGTTTGCCATATTTTGCAATAAAAATAAGCATCCCACTAACCCTAAGTACAACTGGCAATACGAGAGAAAAAAGACTCTCTCTCTCTCTCTCTCTCTCTCTCTCTCTCTCTCTCAAAGACATTATGTTTTGTGGTTTTTGTTTTTATGTGTTGTGGGTCGGTCATTTTGTTCAGAACCGTTCAAGCTAACCCAACTATCATTTTGGTTGTATTTCTTTTTGTGGCCTAAATTTATTTTTAATACTAAGGTGTGATGTCTGACAATTTATGTTATGACGACTTGTGTTTTTTTTCTGTAATACAGCGAAACAGTCGTGTGTTTTGTTGATGCGATGTTGCATCCTTGTGTTTGTTTTACAAGTACTTCATTCTGCATAATCTGAAATGCACACACACACACACACACATATATATATATATATATATATATATATATATATATATATATATATATATATATATATATATATATATATACATACATATATCTATATATATATATGTGTGTATGTTTCAGATTATGCCGAAAAGTGAGATATAAATGCAAATAGTTTATATAAAAAAATATATATAGAGAGAGAGAGAGAGACAGACAGACAGAGACAGAGACAGAGTGATAATACATAGATAGAGCGATTAACAGCCAAATTAGCGGACATGAAGGTTTCACATCGAGTAAAATCAGGCGCCATCTTGAATACGGCGGGGTTACAAGACTCCGAAGTATAAAAGCCTTTTAAAATACACACAAACGGAAATGTAATTATAGCCTACAGATTCCCCGGGATGAAACGCGGGGGCCTCTGTGTAGCTTAATTGCCATAAATATATTTTCATAGCTTAATATATATATATAAATGTAAATATATATATATATATATATATATATATATATATATATATATATATATATATATATATATATATATATATATATATATATATATATATATGGAGATACACGAACGGTGCCCGGAAAACTCGTCACAGGAAAATTCGTAAACGGTAAATTCGTAAACGGAAAATTCGTAAATGGAAAATTCGTAACCGGAAAATTCGTCACTTTTGGCCAAGTAGGAAAATTCGGCAATTATCGAATAAATATCGATTGAAAATAGATTTTAGAACCGTTTTTACAGGAGATATACTTGTAAATACGAGGCTACCCACCTCCCCAGTGGAGAACATTTTTTCATATTATTTTTTTGGTACTTGTGCAGTTTACTAACCGGGCTATTTTTTAGATAAGATTTTCAAGTTAAATTCAATTTTTAAGATATCTTTTGTTTATTAAATTGTTAGGTAAAAGTACAGAATAGTTAACCCCCCCCCCCTCACTCCATGTTAAGAATGGCTTTCTAAATAATGTTATTTCAACCCAGTTCGTAATTACGTTACGAAATTAAAGGTTTGAATCGGGTTATTTTTTACATAAAATTTTCAAGTTAAATTCAATTTTTACGATATCTTCCGTTTATTAAATCGTTACGTGAAAGTACAGAATAGTTAACAAAGCACCCCCCCCCCCCATTCTCCTCATGTAAAAAATCGTTGTCTAAATAATGTTATTATTTCAAGCCTGGTTCGTAATTAAGTTACGAGATGAAATTCATCATAATTCATTTAGATTTATTCGTAAACAAGTCAGCCATTTTAATTGACAAAACATCAATTACTTCGTGTGTGTGCAAAACTTGAAAGGAATTTATAAACTATCGAGTAACTGGCTTTAAATTCTTAGAAAATTTAAATAAAAAAGCAAAATTGTTTTCTAACTAATTCAGTGTTTTTATTTCATCTTGCCTAAAACTTGTTTTAATTAACAACTTTATTTAATACTTAAAAAAAGAAGTTCTTCTTTCAAATAAATCGTTGTATGGTCGGAACAAAAAAATCAGAAAAATACAGCCAATTCATTGTCTACCATTTTAGTTGTGAAACGATGGATTAACCACTTTTTCTCACAGTGATTTTGAAGTAAAAATTTAATTTAACTTGAAAATCTTATCTAAAAAATAGCCCGGTTCGTAAACTGCACAAGTACCAAAAAAATAATATGAAAAAATGTTCTCCACTGGTGAGGTGGGTAGCCTCGTATGTACAAGTATATCTCCTGTAAAAACGGTTCTAAAATCTATTTTCAATCGATATTTATTCGATAATTGCCGAATTTTCCTACTTGGCCAAAAGTGACGAATTTTCCGTTTACTAATTTTCCTGTGACGAGTTTTCCTAAATTCACACGAACATATAGAGAGAGATACGTTAAAATTAAGGACATTATCTTTGTACGTTTTCTTTTTCTCTTGTGAATTTCATCGTGTTTAAAAAAATAGATAACTTTTCTGCACTTATCAACTCTTTATTTCGCGGGCTAGATTGTCGATCAAAGAAATATTGACGGCGTGGTGAATCACGTCGTCGCCAATAAACCCCTCCCTCTCTCTCCGCTGGGTGGGTAAGGGTTGATTTAAACCGTCTTTCCAGTGCGCGCTCTCTCTCTCTCGCTCTCTCTCTCTCTCTCTCTATATATATATATATATGTATATATGATCTTCTCACCCCCCCCCCCATTCTGTTAGTTTATCTATACTCACACTCTCTTTCTCCTAATATATCTGCCCCTTTGAAATTCGCGGGGTTTTTTTCGCCGCCCATTTCCGTTTTTGCCATTTCTCAGAGAACGTGATCTAAGAGGTAAGTCGTACTTTTTTCCTTTTAAAACTTTTCATTTCATTTAAAATTGTTTCAAAATTCTTCGAAATTCTTCTATTTTCGGTAAAGTACTCTTAACCTTAATTTGAGTACTCAATACTTTTCATCTTTTTTTATTCATTTTTTTTAAATAAATCCGTCGAACCTAACTCATAGCACTTTTTTGGAGAATTTGTTCTCCCCATACCTTTAGGAACTATAGTGAATTATATTTTATATTCTTTTTATATAGGGGGAATCAGTTTCCTATACATAAAAGCTAACGTAAATTGACCACCCCCTTCTTGGCCAAGTTCAGGGTAAAAAAGCTCGTAGCACTGTCTAAAATTTATATTTTTGGGAAAAATGTTAAAATGGTTAAGAGCGTTAAGAAAACAATGCACGTCTATGGATTATAAATGAAGGGTTCAATATGAAATTCTGTTCGACTACAAATAAAAGTAACTGTAGCCGATAAAGTTATTTTCCAACTTATCTGAGACATTTGTTTGTATTTTTAAGCCGTTTCAACTGCTATTTATTGAAATCAGTATTTTTGTCACACGAACATTCGAGTAGAAAAAATGGCGTTGGGGGGGGGGGCTATCTAACGATTATGAGACTGAGCCGCCATCTTGTTTTAGTAAAAATCCGTGCCCCCAAAAAACAAGAACTTTTTTTTACATCTAATAAAAACCCATTTATACTACGTAAAAATACAAACAAATGTCATAGGTAAATAGGAAAATATCTATTCTCGACGTAGGTAATCATCACTTTTTGTATATATTTTTTATCCCGTTCTCGTTCGTTTTTTGGACCCCGTCCGTGACTCTGCGGATATTCTGAAGTTTACAGACAATTTTTTGTGTTTGTTCTCCATTTTTAGCGAAGTATTGTTTTCAATTCTGCGAAGTGAACTCCAGAATATTCACACAAAAAGGCCAAAACGCACCAAATTCGGGACATTTGGACCTAAAAAGGCCAACTGGTTTTGCGCACGGCCCAGTCAGCCGGCCCTTAATATGCGTTTTTACCAAAAAGCGTGGTTGAAACTAGAGTTAGCTCCCCCTTTTTTGACTTCTAAAATAAGATAAACATTTTTTTTTCGGCCCTAAACAAGCACTTTTATTTTCATCAATGATATTTCTTCGAAGTGAAAAACTTGCAAAAAAAAAAAAACGCGAGTTACATGTTACGCAATGGAGAAATATCCGATTAAAGTTAAATAAAAAAACGCGAGATAAGTGCTCTCATCTACCCCCTCCCCCTTTTTCTCTCTCTCTTCTTTCGCGGTTTTTTGAAGCAATAGTTTCATCGATAATAAAAGAATAAATGAGATGCTTAGAAAACATACTACACTTTAAATTATTTATTTGCACAAAATATAACAAAATTTAAATAGTCAACAAATTAGGCACAAGGCCCCCTCTCTCTATTTGTATATCTTCTCACCTCCCCCTCTGTCTATTAGTTTAGTTCGCACACCCTATTTCTCTTTCTCTCTCTCCCCCTTTGCAATTTGCGCCCTTTTCTTTCCCCCCTTTCCATCTTCGCCATTTCTCAGAAAAGCTGATGCAACCGTAAGTCGCTCATTTTTCTTCTTATAAACTTTTCATTTCAAATTGTTTCAATTAAATCAAAAATTATTCGAAATTCTTCGCTTTTCGGTGCCTTATCTTAAATATTCCAAATGTTTTTATTGAAAAATATTTCACCTTTTTTCATTCATTTTTGAAATATATAATCATTTTCGTAGATAGACATTTAAAAAAAATAATCCACTTAATAAATTATTTATTTATTTGCACAAAATATTAAAAAAGGACATCAAAATTATGGGGACAGTGGAGGTCTTTGGTAATCCTTAGTCAAACGTTATCTCCAAATTGTTGAAAACATTTTGTCATAAATACATTTATTGACAGAAAAGGGCCAATATACTATAAAAACTTGTTTATGTAATCCATTACTATATATTATTATCTTTTTAAATCGGAATACGTTTATTTAGTATCGATTCTGTTGTCATACGACCGTCCTCCCAGGAATTACCTCCTTTTTTAAGGGGATGACGGTAATCCTCCCAGGTTTTACATCCTACTGTGAGACAGGCTTATCTGTTCTTTTGTCATGATACCATCATTACCGTAAATTATTCTAAAGAAAAATACAGTTAGGAAAAAAATCCATTTATTTGGGTTTATTTACTCATTTATGATAGGGGAAAAAAGCAACCGATTCATTTTTCGGCCAATTTGGTTGTAATACGACTAAATCTCTCTATCTATTTTTTTTTATATAAATTATTTGCATTTACTGTGATTGTCCTGCATATTCTGAAACACACACACACACATATATATATGTCTATCTTTTTGTCCTCGTGGGCAAGCGTCTTTTTTTCTCATCCCCCTCTCTCTATTTCTCATCCCCCCCCCCTGTCTGTTATTCTCACACCCACACACTTTCGTTCTTTATTTCGGTACATCTTATCGTCCCTTTCCAATTTCGCGCTCTTTTTTTTGGCGCTCTTTTACGAAATCTAATTCCATCTTCGCCATTTCCCAGAGCTGATGTGATGTGACCGTAAGTCGCACATTTTTTTTTTCTTGAAAATTTTCATTTCAAAGTGTTTCCATTAATTCAAAATTATTCGAAATTCTTCGGTTTTCTCTCTATATCCGACATTCCATATATTTTTAATTGTCTATTATACCAAAATCTTAAATTACTCTTAAACCTTAATATATGTCAATACTTGAAAAATGTTTCATCTTTTTTTTCATTAATTTTTTAAATATTCGTAGATAATTTTAATCCACTTAATAAATTATTCATCGCATAGTTTGAAAAGAAGTATTTTATTAACTTTGATCTTTCTGTTAATCCACTAGAATGCATTTTGTTTTCTAAGTCAGCCATTTTGTTAATAGTTAAAAAAAAAAGTTAAAAACGCAGAATAAAGGCCGGCTGACTGGCTAGTGGGCCGTGCTCAAAACCAGATTGGTCTTTTTATGGCCAAATTTCACGAATTTGGCGTGTTTTTTTTTTGGCCATCAAAAGTTCTGTTTGGCCTTTTTAGTTGTGAATATTCTGGAGTTCACGTATCGCAAAATTGAAAACAAACACTTCGCTAAAAATTAAGAAAACACAGAAAATAATTTTTTTTAAATAAAACAAAAAGTAAAATATATATATAAATACTCGTGTCACTTCACTAAAATGTATATATATATACGGCACAATCAAGTTGACACACCGATTCCCGTTAGATCACCGAAGTTAAGCGGTGTCGAGCCTGGCCAGTACTAAATGGGTGACCATTTGGGAATACCAGGTGCTGTATGTGCTCTCTGCTTATCTCGGCATTGTTTCCAGTCGTCTTGTATTACTACTTGCCATTGGAATCAAGCAATGCCGACTCAGGAGAGCGGTTGTTGGGGGGGGGGGTGGATTGCGCAACCCTTGCAATAACAAATTCACGCGCGGGCAGCCCCTGGTGGGGCACTCATACGTCGAAATCGATGGGAGAGTCCATCATATATACGTACACACACATATATATAGATGTGTGTGTGTGTGTATATATACGTACACACACATAATCTTAATAAAATAAAAAATAGGAGAAACTTAAAATGAATCATTTAAAATTCTACTAATGATAACTGAATTAAAATTATTTTCAGTCAAAAATTATTTAAGTATAATGTTTTCTGGGTATCTTTCAGAATGATCAGTACGCTGAAAACGCTCAAAAAAACAAATATACAACAAATAAAAGTAACTGTCGTCGATAAAAGTTAATTTAAAACTGACCTGTGATATTTGTTTGTATTTGTAAACCGTTCCAACTGCTATTTAGTGGAAATCAATAGTTTTGTAACACAAACTTGCAAATACAAAATGGCGCTTGCTCGTAAGAGAGTGAGTAGAAGACGCCATCTTGTATAGAAAAAAGTACTAGTTGAAAATGAACAAGAATTTTTTTTTTTACATCTAATAAAAACCCATTTATAGTACGTAAAAATACAAACAAATATCATAGGTAAGTAGGCAAATATCTCTTCTCGACGTAGGTTAAACTCACTTGTTGCATATTTATTTTTATAAGGCAGAGCCTGTAGGCACGGCCACCGTGTCTACAGGTTCAAACACTGCAGACACGGCGACCGTGTCTGCAGTGTCAGCCGCGTTATATATTAGAGACACGGTGGCATGTACACAAAATAAAACTCATTCAGTATTTCTTTAGCGTATTTTAACGCGTTTTAAGAAGACTTGCTATAATAGAAGACATAGACGTGTTATATTAGCAGATATTATATTAGAATACAGTTTATTTTTTATGAATTTATCTATTTATATAATAAAATAATCAAAATTATTCAGTAACCATCACATTTTAACTCGTACTTTTTTCTAGACAAAATGGCGTCTTGTGCTCACTTCCTTACGAGCAAGCGCCATTTTTTTTTTTGCAAGTTCGTGTGACAAAACTACTGATTTCTAATAAATAGCAGTTGGAACGGTTTAAAAATACAAACAAATATCACAGGTCAGTTTTAAATTAACTTTTATCGACAACAGTTACTTTTATTTGTTGTATATTTTTTTTTTTAGCGTTTTTACTCTGCTGAGCGTCGTAACATATACCCGGTTAACCTATTACGTTATTAGAAAGCCCAGTGCAAATGTATTATTTCGTAAAAAAATATCTTTTAAAAAAATATAGTTATCATATTTTATGAAAAAGAAATCCCTTAATTCCGCATTGATTAAATCAGTATAACTCTAAGAAAAAATTAAGCTCTCGAATTAAATAACATTGCAGAAATAATACGACGCGGTTTTCTATGTAAAAAAATAGCAAAATCTGATGGGTCCGCGTACATGAGAATTGTCGATTTTTTGAAATGTTGATTTTCTTCTTTAATTAAGGTTTATATTCAAGAAAACAACTAGAAAACATGTTTGCAACAGATTTTGTAGCTTCTATGTCATAGAAAACCAGAGTTATCACAGCAGAAAGAAACTTGCTAAAAATAGCAAAATCTTACATAATGAATGACAACTTTTGGTAATTGTATAGAATAGTCATCGGTAAATGAGCTACTTTTTAAAACCCGCTAGCGATTTTGAAAACCCGCTAAATCTGGAAAGAAAACCTCCAGAAAATCGCTAACGCTCTCTTTCGCTCTTTTTTAAGTACGTAATTTCTCCGAAAAGGATTTTTTTGTCATTTCATAGAACTTTTATTGAAGAAAAAAGAATTACGAAATTATTTATTTAAAAATTCTTGGAATAATTCTGCTTTTGTTTTTTCTTTTCGTAGTCATTTTTTGTTTGTTTGTTTGTTTTTTGTTAGTTTTTGATAATGACCAGTGGTGCTTATTTGTTTTATGGTGCTAATTTACTGTAGGACTCGCGCTACCTTTTTTTTTCTTTACCCCTTTTTCGTTCTGTTAGCTGTTTTTTTTTTGTTTTTTTGTTCAGTGCGATTTTGAGTTTTTATTGGTGCTTATTTGTTTTGTGGTGCTAATTTACTGTAGGACATTTATAATAACAGCTAACAGACGAAAAGGGGGTAAAGAAAGAAAAAAACGGTAGCGCGGGTCCTACAGTAAATTAGCACCATAAAACAAATAAGCACCAATGGTCATTAATTCAGTGTTTTTTTTTTCATCTTGCCTAAAACTTGTTTTATCTAACAACTTTATTTAATACTTAAAAAAAAAAAGAAGAAATTATTTTTTCAAATAAATCGTTGTATGGTCGGAAAAGAAATCAGAAAAATACATTGTCTGTCATTTTAGTTGTGAAACGATGGATTAACCACTTTTTCTCACAGTGATTTACAAATAACATCATTTAGAAAGCCATTCTTAACATGTTAACTATTCTGTACTTTCACCTAACAATTTAATAAACAAAAAGATACCATATTACGTAATTTTCCGTTGCCGAGTTTTCCGTTGCCGAGTTCACATCAATGTTTAAAACTGGGTAGTTTGGGATACCTACTTTAAGTAATAGTAAATAAATGTATATAGCTAACTTACTTGAATTTTTGTTTTGCCTGTTTTACTTTAGCTCTTTTTATGGATGTGGAGTCACTTACGAAATAGTTTATGCATATTTCTTCCTCATATGCGTTGAGTTGTGCCTTATATTCCGCATAATTTAAAAATGTATCTCCAACTTTCATTTTCATAAAATAGCCCGATTAAAATACGCTAATTTAAAACTCGTGAAATACACTAACTTAACAAGACGAAAGCGAAAAAAAAAAGACGGTGTCTGACGAAAGCGAAAACGAAACGTGTCTCCAGGTTCTAACACTGCAAACACGGTGACCGTGTCTGCAGGTTCTAACACTGGAGACACGGTGGCCGTGTCTGCAGGTTCTAACACTGGAGACACGGTGGCCGTGTCTGCAGGTTGTTCGTTTTTATAACCCCGTTCTCGTTAGTTTTTTGGACCCCGTCCGCGACTGTACTGATCATTCTGAAAGATACCCTGTTTTCTTTCAAAGTGTAGTATCTGTTCCGATGGATACTGCACCCCATACTGGTATTGTCTCTTGTCCTTCGGGGCTTGACTTACGCCGGTCAATGGGTCTGTCCTGTGCAGTTCTAGGAGGTCCATCCTCCCAGGCTTTGCCTCCCCTCTTTGGGCTGCCCAGGCAATTTTTAAATGGTCAGATGGCTCACCTCTCGGGCGCTGGCTTTTTCAAACCCCACTTTCCCGACCCGAACTTGGGTCACATCTTACTTGTGGGAGTAGGATAACTGGCCTTGTGCCTAACTCCTGGAGAGAAGTAAATCAATGCTATTTATTTTAGTCAAATGTTTCTTTTCCCGGGTATCTTTTACGAGACTCCGCAGAGTAAAAGCGCTAAAAAAACAAATATACAACAAATAAAAGTAACTGTAAGCTGTAAAAGTTAGTTTCAAACTTGCATGTGCTATTTGTTTGTATTTTAAACCCGTTTGAAGTGCTATTTATTATAAATTTATGTTCGACAGACGGTTTTCGAAGAATTCAAAATGGCCGCTCTACGTAATAATATACAGGGACTGGCCGCCATTTTTCTTTTAGAAACTAGATTTTTTAAAAAACAAGAAATTTTTTTAACATCTAATAAAAAGCCATTTATATACTACGTAAAAATACAAAAAATTACATAGGTAAGTAGAAAAATGTCTATTCTAGACATAAGTCAACTTTACTTGTTGCAAATTTATGTTTTTAAACTCTTTCTCGTTCTTTTTTTGGACCCCGTTTGTCTCTGTCTGTATGTAAGCGTCAAAATGTTTCAAGATAAGAGTTGGAAAATTAGACCGTGTGAAACGAATCCAATTTTTTTAGTGCAGAATAATTAACAAAGCCTCTCCCCATTAATTGAAGAAAAAATTGCTATGTGGAAATTGTTTTATTTTGTATTTTTTTTAAAAAGTCCTCATGGAATTTTTTTGAAATAATTGAATCACAAAAAAATACCCATTTATTTTCGTCCGCACAGATTTTGGCAGAATTTTTTGGTCCTTGTCCGTGTTTTTAACGATGTTTAATATTTCCGTGTACCTATCATGTGTGTTGAAAAATTTCAAATAAATTTGGCCGACACCTGAAAAAAATTAAAGTGTTCCATGACGGTCAAAGTAGCATAACTCTAACTCCCTTGCATAAATTCAGTCTCAGTTATCTCCCTTATTCGAAAATGGCGGTTGTATTTCCACGTGATCGGGAAAATTTTAATTTAAAAAGTACTTGAATAAGTATAGTATATATATTTAATCCGTGACAGTTAAAGGTCGCGAAATAGAAGAAAAGTTTTACAATTATCGATCTTTTTATATAACAAAGAAACCTCGTTTTTTTTCCTGAAATAAAAGTTGGCGGACACGCAACAAAATATTTTTACTACGGTTTTTTATACAAAATTTTTTGATACAAAATAAAATTTGAACATTTTCTTACACCCAAAAAAACCCAACTTGTTTTAAAAAAAGTTTTTGACATGTAAAATAAAAAAAAGCTTAAAAATTATCTTTAATGAGACTTTATCTTACACATTGTGTGACATTTCATGCAGCGATAAAAGTTATCTCCCTTCCTTGTTTCAGCAGGTCGGTTACTTTCTATAGCGCTGATATTGGTCGATATATATATATATATATATATATATATATATATATATATATATATATATATATATATATATATATATCATATATAGGTCGAAAGAGTTTACATGTTGTTATAGTGATTTTTTATTTAGACAAATTTACCGTATGCTCTGTTTTTTTAATGAAAGCCCGAATCGTTATTAGGTAGTTACAATTTAACGTTACCGTACGCTCTTACCAAACAGGTCGATCTCTAATTGAGAGTGGAACAAAGGGTGGTATCAAAAGAAAAGTGAGTCTCGATGGGATGTGGCAAAGTAAAAAAAAAACAAGGCCAGACCTCATTTACTAAGGGTGGGTTGCGTAGAACCCAGGACCTCATTGTCCCATTAGGGCACTTTTTTTTTAGAAACGCTGCTGTGGCGGTGAAAGCTGAGGTTTGGTTTTAAATAAAGATCAGGTACAACTGTAAAAATTGTACAAAATTACAAAAAAAGGTAACATTTTCCCTTTAGAAATGCCCAAAGTAGTCGCCCTCTGCAGCAAGACCTGGGGCAAAATCCTGGTGTTCCACAAAGTTCCCCTAGAGGACCAGTGAAACTGCTTGTAGTTCCATCAATTAACTTAAAGATGGCTCTAAATGGTAGTTCCTTTTAAATTTTTTCCCCAAAGCTGTAACCATCCCTGTTTCACAACCAGTTTTGTCCACCCAAATTGCCGTAACAGTATTTACACTGTTGTACTCTTCTAGAGAACAGCAGCACCAAACATCCTCTGCTAGAAGAACACCAGTTGCACCAATGTTGGGTATTGATGAGCGAGAGATATTTACTTGCAGTTCCTATCTCTCTGGCGCTCTGGTCCCTCCTTGCTTTTTTTCTTAATCATTTTTTTTTACCATTTCCCCCTGTAACCTCCTTTTAACTCTTTAAATTTATCTATAATAATATGGTTCGATGAAGAAGATGCATGTGTTGTAAATAAAGTCCAAAATAGAAAGGCATTATATATAGCAAGGCAAGCCCCAAGGTTAGATATATCACCTAATCAGTTTCTAGGAACTTTTTTTAAAACACTGACTGTCTCGGTTCTTTCTCTCTCTGATCTTTTTAAAATACTCTCTCTCTTCAATGGGAATCTGAAATTTCAAAAGGTGCATGTAGATGACATTACGGAAGATATTTATTCAGAAGTAGACATGAATTAGTTCAAATTAAAAAATGCAAACCAAAAAAGGAGGACAAGTGCAGACTGTGCCTTGTTTGGCTGCAACACAACATAAATATATCAAAATAATTTGTCCAGCTGTTACTTAATTTCATTTTGGATGCAGTAAGATTTTTTTTCCTGTTAAAATTACTTTCACCTTCTTTCTGCCTTATATATATATATATAATATTCCCTTAACAAAGGCAATTGTGGGTTTACTGCTTGCCAAAGAATGACACGGGGGGGGATATTTTACTCTGTTCACATAAGTATACACTACTTATGTGAACATCCCCCCCCCGTGTCATTCTAATATTATACGACTGAACCGAGTAAATTAAGAGTCATTCGACTTGAAATGACCGACAATCCTAATTTCTGAATTTTGCTTTTTCGTTGAAAGTTAATTTTTTTAATTATTTTAAAATCGATTTTATTTGCTTTAAATTTTTTTATTCAAATTAAAATCGTTAAAAAAAGTTTTTTTGTTTTTTTAAGGTTTAAAAAAGAGACCGAGAGAGAGGCTGACGTTAACAGTTCGAAAGGTAAGATGTTTTAATGACAAAAATTTTCAGGTTTTTTTTAACGGCAAAAACGCAACCCGAAGAATATGTTTTTTAAAAAGTTCGTTTTTTTATAAAGATATATATGACAGGTGAAAATGTGGAAGGATGAAAATGATAGACAGAAAAGGGAGGTAGGCTTAAAAATAAAGAAGGACCAAATAGAATCACATAAAAAAACAATGAGAGTGTGTGAGCGTAGGGTTTAGTTAAGGTATGAATGAAGTATGAACGAAATTAGGGTAAAGGCAACTTGAGACTTGGTGGGGAACCGATCTTAGTGGGTTCATTAGTATCGTATTTCGCGGGTGAGTGCATTCACCCATGTTTTACGGCATGGATTCAGCAGATTGGACCTTTCCATGATCTGACGGAGCTGTCACTCCTTGGAAGGATGGACACAAGGTACCTGGGGTTTTGACTTTGGATGATACCGCTTCTGTTGCCTTTTAGAGATTAGAGGGTCGGGGTTAAGGGTTAGGCTAATGGTTGCACATTGTTGTGACTATGTGATGAGTTGAATAAAATATCCGCGTTTGTTGTTTAGCGATCTTGAGAATGCCAGTGGACTCCACATGGGGTTATGTGATGACCAGAGAGGCAAGAAATCAATGCTCTCTATGACCGCGTTGTGAATCTTCCTCTGATGGGATAGTCTTTTAATTGTTGTTGTCTATTTTTTCTTTTTTCATGTTGTCGATCGCTACCCACAAGTACCAACAGGGGAGTGGATTCATCCTGCATCCGGATTCTGACAAGTTGCTGCCCGATAAAATGAAAAAAAAAGCTGATTGGAAACGCGGATATCTGAAAGGTAAGAAGATTTTTTTCCTTGTTTCCACAACGGATAGAATAATAATAACCTAGCTCAGTTCAAGGCACCCCCTCAATAGAGAGCGTCATGGCCAGTGGGAGAAATTAGTTATCTCTGTCTGATGAATTTGTAAAAAAAAAAGACCCAGATGTCCAGGATGAGTTTTGTCGGAGAGAATAAGTTCCTTTCTCCAGAGTTGGAATAGATAGCGTTGTCAGTAACGGAGACTGGCAAAGAAGACAGTCTGGTGTGTTGCTTGAAAAAAAAAAGAAGCTTTTTTTTTCACCACCAATTTATTTCCTGCTTGAAAACGAGGTGACAATCTGTCTGTCTGTACTCCGCCAAACATCACACGCTTTTAAAAAATAAAATTTAATCAAAGAGATGAAAGTTTGTGTACATTTTTGTAAATTTTGTTTAAAAAAAATGTTGTTTTTTTTTACAGTAACAAAAAAAATCTAAACAAAATTATATATTAATTTTTTGTGAAAATTTCTCACTGAGATTGATTGTTCAGATTGCAGGAACAAAATATAATTTTTAACTATTAATTAGTACTTTCACCTTTGGTTGTTCAATAATTGCTGCACATCTAAATCTTGGCCACAGATTAGTCAGCTTTTGTGTAGAATTGTGCAACAGTGAAGGCCGCATGTCTAAGACGGAGACCCCAAAAAAAAGACATTCTGCGTCCTATCTCCTTTTCTGAAATGCTAACTGGATGGAGAACGTCCCGCTATTATACCTTAGTTGAATTGAATGTGTGTACCTCTTGAATTCCCCCTGGGTGTCATGAGTAAATTGCAGAAACATGTTGCAATTTGCAGTCGGTGTACCACCTGTTACTGGAAACGGACTGCTTGCCTGAAGAAAAAACATGGGACACACCAAAAATACTTCTGAACTGAATTGATCACTACGCCCCATTCCAATTGTTTTAAAAATATTTTCCTCGAGTCTTTTGTTTTTTAAAATGATGGATTAAGCTGGGTTTCCCTATCCGCCATTTGAATGAAAGTTGTATTTCCAAAAAGAGCCGTCCAAAATGAACAAAAATTTAAAGTTCTCCAAAAAAATATCATTACGGCAAAAAAGATTTAATATTTGATATTCCACCTTTGCTGTGCATCTACGACTTTCGATACCAGCCCTGTCGGCGGAGCCGCGACCCCCCCCCCCCAAATGGGGCCAAGTGTTTTCCGTGGGTGGCGACCCGTGGCCTGGTTGCCTAAATGGTCACATGACCTACAACACTCCACTTCGGCTAGACGGGAGGTCGGAGAGGCCTGATCCGATCAATCGGCTAGTTTCCAACTACCCCGATTGTTTCCAATAATAAAATTGCTAGAAGGCGGTGGCAATGGTCAATCAACTTTTGTGAGAGACATGACCGCAACATGGCTGTGTGCCCCGGACGTTTTTTTAGAGAGATCGATGGAACACAGGTGCTTGTGTGATCACGATCGGGTTGAGTAGCCCTGGGTTTCCCCCTTGGCAATTCCCATAGTGGGCTCCGTGGTGGGTGGGGAGCAGGAATGGTGAATCAAATAACTTTATAGCTCCTAATAGAACCACAAAATTGTCCTGGGAGCTCCATTCATAATCGAAAAAATAATTTCGTTTCACACATGACACCAAAAAACTGGCCACCGGAAATATCCTGGTAGAGAAAAAAAAATGCGGATTTTTTTTTGCATAGTAAAAAAGCTATGCACAAGTGCAACCCAGACCTCCTCCTCAACCGGTTGTCACTAAAAAAAACAACAGGCGGAACCCAGACCGATTGTGGTTGCCGTTCAAAAAGAGACAGAACGTTGTCCGCAAACACCAACTCCAACTTCACTCTTCTGACAGCACCAAATCCGACCTCCACCTTCACTGGTCTCATTTCCTGTCCTCTTTATGGGGACTCCCCATCATGCAATGCAAAATAGGTCACATGATCATTTGGTACTTCTGGTCTGGTAAGTCTGATGGTTTTTAAGTTTTATTTTCCACTACATGCCCCCGTGATCTTAAAAAATCACATCTCACCTCGCATCCTCTGACGATTAGAGGGTCGCGGGGGTTCTTCCAACGGGGGGTTCACCGGCTTCTTCCTCAGCATTGATGGCAGAGAGACACGACGTAAGCACGTGTCGCGGCATCCCGTCAACACTCACATTGTTTACAGACTGTACATGCGTTACCGTTCCTCGTCCCCAACGTGTAGTGCATAGAGCTCCCGACCCACACTTCTTCACCAGCTGTGATGGATCCTTGTCCCTCTTCACTCATGTTCGTTCTAGCAAGAGACTGACTGATGCAGCACTGACTCTTCATCTTGACCACTCTTTGGAGACATGTTGTACCAAAATACCGCCTCTTCTGGTGAGATTCGGCCTCTGTGATGCCTTTCCTCCCGGTCGATATGCAGCCCGAAAAAATTGCCGGGTTCCCCACCTGGCACACAGCGGTAAAGTCAGAAGGCGGCACCATTATCCAGTAATATCTCCTCCACTGGCCCCCTCTCCAAAAACACTGCCTCATGGCTCTGCAGATTTCACTCGCGGTTTCCGCTCTCAACTACGCCAGCCAGATTGCCACTCTCCCAAGGTCCACAGTCGTTCCTATGCGTGACGTCCCGTTTCCAAGTTTCAGTCACCTGTACACTTTCTGCATTGTTCCACCACCTCTTTAACCGCCTCCTTTGTCACACTCGGGTTCACCTTTCTTGCCAGAAAAAGGTGTCCTCTCTTTCCCAAAGTGGTGCATTTTTCATGCAGCCACTGCATCCTTCCTCGGCCTCGGGTCAGGGCATCTGCTCTAAAGCGGTCCAAACTCGTGAATCAAGTCTCCCAAAATTGAGACTTCTGACTGGTGGCCGAGTCCGTTTCACTCCCTTTGCTGCAGCCTCGAGCTCTGCAGATTTATGTGGGCATGGTCATTCCTTTTGCGTAGCCAAGCGGCATCCTCCACTGTTATCCAATTTCAAGCCGCACACCGAGAGCCAGAGTGCTAAAGCATCACACCAGATCACACCTTCTTTGCCCCGTTCAACACGCCACCTTTACCACCTCGCGTACAACATCCTTGGTCACTGTGTCATCCCAGCGGCCGCCTTCGCTGAGCCACCTGCAAATGGGGTAATGAAACTCTCTTAGTCAGTCCGTCTGACCCTGTCCGAACATCAACGTCCCCTCCTTATTCCTTTTGCAGCTTTAGTCCTAGGGCCGTGCCATTTTCTAGTGGCTTAGGTGGCTTCGCAATCAATCCATATATCTTCATTGCTAACACTTTTTCCTCGGACAGACTTCCTTCCTCGACCATGATTGTCATGAGCTTGTGGCCCTCTCCACCTCGTTATTTTTCCCCCAGCACTGTTTTGCAGTTATAATTTTGGGTGCAGAACTGAGCCCAAAACTCAACCTTGTCAAAGGTCTGACCCTTGAACTTAACCAGCTGGTACCGCCATAGTCTATGTGTATCTGGAGGTAGGTTGATTTTAGGTCCACAATCTTGCTTGCCTGCTCCATCTTCCTCCACTCTCGCATTACTTCCTCGCAAACGTCGATACCGCCCCCTGTGTGGCAAGCAAGCAATATATGCGTCTCTGTAACTGGCCTAACGGTGTGGGCTGGACTACCGCCGTGAGTGGTAGGACTCCGTCTGCTTCCCCGGACCATGGTGGATACCTTCTCTTTCTCAAATTCAGCCCTTTTTTGTCACCATTCAGAAAGCACCCAACTTGATTTTTTAGTATTGGCGGCTCTGAAACCCAAAACTGGCCTGAAAGTCTTTGTCTTTTATTTGGCACGGTTCCGCCTTCTGGGGTTTTTTAACACTCTCCATTCCTGCCAATCCGACTGGGCGCTCGCATGCCCATGCTCCAGGCCCAACACAACATCAACACCTGCAATAAGCCGCTCCATCACAATTGCCCTCTCACCTCAAGTTCGGTCTTATTCTCACAGTGCACATTTCCTCGGCACATCACCTCACGGCCATCAACTGCCCGTTGTCACCAACGTGGTCGTGCAGCCGGCTTTGGCTCTCTTCCCGTTTGCGGTGACCTCCAATGCAGTCCTATGCGCCGTCACTTGATAGGGGGGTTAGCCACTGGCGCTATGGCACGGCTGATATGCCCAGTTTGTCCGCAATGGAAGCAGGTTATGCCAGGCTTAGGTTCTCGGCAGTCCCGTACAAAATGAGGCCATTGAAAACATTTTCACTGGGGCTTTTTTCCAGGTGACCGCCCCCACGAGAGATTCTCCTTAACTGCACTCGCGGTTCTTCTTTGTCAGCACCCTTGCATGGGTCAGCACGATCATTGTCAGTCTCTGCAGCTCTGTGATCAGGAAGACCAGTCACAAACGTCATTTTCACCGTTTTTTCAAGGCTCATCCCTGCATAACCCGCCAGTCCCGCTAGCCTCCGGATCTCCGTCGCAAAGACGGCTCCCCTGTCCATCTTGTGCATTTTGCTATAGGCGTCGAAAACGCTTTCTGCTTTCAAATCTGCGTCGTCTTGTTCAGCGTCATTCATTTCCAGGTAGACCGAAAATGCATTTCCTTCCAAATCCTCAATTTTCTGCAATCTTAGACAGCCATCGCACTACGTCTCCATCACCAGCGTATGCCTTCAATACGTCACTGCTTAATTTGATTCTGTCACCCATCCTGTTATGTAGGTAGGCCGCCGAAGCTTGTCGTCCGCAAACACCAACTTGATTCACTCTTATCCGACCTCCACCCCATTTTATCATGCAATGCAAAATAGGTCACATTATCAGTTGGTACTTCCTTTCTATAAAACCAGCCATTTGCTTTTAACTCCGTTCCACATGGCCTGGTCTGGTAAGTCTTTGTTTTATTTTCCACTACAGATTTGAGTGAAGACTATCTACCCTCTCAACTGGGTACCCCCATTCCAGATGACCCACCCAGATAAAAAAATTCTGAACCTGAGAAAGGAAAAATCAGCTCGGAAGCCAAAGCCAAAAAAAAACCCGGGCAACTATAATTGTTAAAAATACAGTTCCGCAGATCCATCAATTTTCATGGGAAAAGTGCATGAAGAGGTAGCGACTACACTGAAGGCACCTAAAATTGAAGACATCTGCAGGACTGGAAAAGATTCCTAGAAAGACTGACAACACTGTCCGGGCACGCTGTTAAATTTGTGGCGATCGGTAGGTAGAACGTAGTCAGATTCAAGGTGTGTCCATTCATTTTTAGCAACTTACTGGCTGGTACAAATGACAGCTGTCGTTTAATTCCATCATGGGAATTAAAAGAAACAACCCACCTACATCCTCGATGTAGCAACAGCTTCAAAGCCAAACAAGGAATGAATATAGCAAAAACGTAAATTTTCAGTGTTGGCACTTAGATCACCAAACAAAAAAATGGCAGGACGCAAACCCGTAACCGACTCTCCCCAAATGTAACAAAAATAAAAGGAAGTTGCATCTTTTCACGTTTCATTGTCTCTGAAGAAAATGTGAATTCGAATTGCATTTTTTATTCGGCATTTAAATCAAACCAAACTCTTTGATTTCGGGCAACGTTTTTTGGACACAGCGGTCCACCTTGTTTAGAAATTTTGTCCAGCTGTCTGTCTGTCCCCTTTGTTTTCCGATTTAGTTTGACGAATTATTTTTCCTTAATTTGAAATATGTAAAAATGGTGGATTTTCACAAATTTTTTGTTCGTTTTTTTTTTTCTAGCACAATATAATTTTTCTCATATGACAGTGTTGCTGCCCGGAGGACAAAATAAAAGACGAACGGAAAAAGGTAAGAGTGTAAGAATTGAGCGGATGAGTTGAACAAAAGGACTCTGCTAGCACAAAATTTTGCTAGGGGGGGGGGGCCAACCCGTGATTATGAGGTGGATGAAGTGAAACTAGGGTAGTGGAATGAACGGAAGTCAACATACAAGGCATAGTAGTAATAATAATAAAAGATATGAATGATGATATGGAAAGGCAACTTGAGACTTGGTGGGGAGCCGATCCATTAGCGTGTTTGTCGTTTGTTGGGTAAATTTGGGTAAATGCACTTACCCGGGTTTATGCGGCAGCTACAGATTCAGCAGACGGTTCCTTTCCTTGATCTGACGAAGCTATCAGACCTTAGAATGATGGATGCACGGTACCGGTTGAAATTCTTTGGAATGAAACGCTTCTGTTGCCTTTAGGTCGCACATTGTT
Source organism: Sepiola atlantica (assembly GCA_963556195.1). Taxonomy (NCBI): domain Eukaryota; kingdom Metazoa; phylum Mollusca; class Cephalopoda; order Sepiida; family Sepiolidae; genus Sepiola; species Sepiola atlantica. The sequence continues at coordinate 17,787 of CAUVYP010000143.1, read as the reverse complement.
GCGACTGAATATGTGTGATGAGTGGAACGAGAGAGCAGTCCGGACAGTAATTGAGGAAGACAATTCATCCAAACGAGGGGTGGAGAAGTGGGAGGGTTCCAGTCTTGGTCTAACGACCATACTCTGTGCGGATTTTTTCCCCTAATCGTTACTTTGACCCTTGGGGGTCGGTCGGCTTCCCTTCACACAACTCAAAGTCAGTCACTGCCCGCTGTTGCCACCTACTTCCACTGTCTCCATATATGTCTGCACTTCTTCGCTTAACAGAACAGAAGAACTTTTTGCTTGTCTTAGTGGGGGGGGGGATGTATCCTCGAGAGTCCCACATGGCCTGATCCTCCTCATAGCCTTCCCCCCATCCCTTTGGGGTCTGAACAGGTTATCTCTATATCGGAAGTACGTCTCATGGAAAAAAAAATCCCTGACTGCGGCCAGGTCTGAATTGGAGCTCTCTCCAGGATCGACCATCTCCCCATCCCTTTTTTAGTCATGATTGAGCTTGCAGAGGCTTTGTGTACTTGATAAATCTGACACTCTGTCTATCACGGCTCAGTGACCTCCGCACAGTGTCCACCGGACCAGGTTTATGGTCACTGAAATTGTCCTCCCCTGACCTCTCGCCATCTCCATATGTTCTCTGGCCGAGACTTCCCACATGATGACCTCCTAGCCGTACCAAACTTTATGGAAAAAAAAAAACCACACTGTGACCAGTTCCCACGATGGCCTTTTCCATCTTCATTGTCTCTGAGGGGAGGTCTGTCAGCCAGGGCCGGAATGCCGTTCCCGCACCCGAAGAAGAAAATGTTCGAAGTATTGACGCATTCGAAACGCAGTGTTACTTCGAGGTCGCGAGTAAGTTTCTAATTTCGTATCTGGCCCCTTCGAGGGTCCTTGTGTACAATTTGGTTAGCCTCCGGCAGCGCTGCTCTCCGTTCCTTTGTCGACGTCTGAAATCTAATCCATGGGGATGATAGCAGCCATGACCGTGTAGGGAGGTCGCCAGCAGGTACGCTGCAAGAATGCAGCCCCCCTCATGGGATAGGGACGATGTGACTGACTCAGGTTCGCCCCTTCTCCCCCTAATCGTTTCAGGTACGATTATGTCTTCCTCTTAGTGCTCGTTGTCAGCCTTAGTCATGATAGATTCCATTGGTGGGTTTTTTTTTAATCAACTCCCCCGCAATTATATTTTTTGTCTTTTGTTTTTTTTAATATTTTTTTTTTCATTGTCACGAGTCGAATCACGTACAGAGGTGCCACACACATGGTAAGTAGAATTCTTTGCACCAAATAAATAAAAAATGTCAAACGATTGTGTCCGTTTTGTTATTTGGGGGAGGGTGTGCACTCGATTTTTTTTTCAGACCTTCAAAATAACATTCCAGTTTGCTCGGTCGGTAGGTAAAAATCAACAAATTTTTTTTTTGTAAAATTACCGAATTTTTCTTATTCAGAAATTTTTTTTTCAGATATGCGAATAAAAAAACTGTATTATTGCGTTTTTTTTGTGTTTGGGGGTGGGGGGGGGTGGTAACTACATACCAATTTTTTGGAGGATGGGGGGTACCGAACAATTTGAGGGTGGGGGGAACCAAGAGAAACCAATTATTTTTTAAAGATGCACACACATTTGTGTGTGGGGGGGGGGGCCTTCTTTGTTTTGAATGGGGGGGGGGGGATGTTGTACCGAACACTTTTTTATGGTGGTATTTTTTTTTTTTAGGACACAAATTTTTTCGGAGTCATTCTTTTTTTATTTGTGGGGGTGGGGGACCAGAGAAACCAGTAGGGGTGGTGGTGTTTTCCTGAAAAGGACTCATCATCATCAATGTTTTCCACATTTGAATATTTAATTTTTTTTTGGGGGGGGGGGGGACAAAATTACCGAACTTTCTACGTACCAATTTTGTGGAGAGTGGAGGTACCGAACAATTTTTGTTTTCCAGTGAGTGGGTGTTTTTTTTTGGGTGGGGGGACCACATTTGTGTGGTTGTGGGGGGGGGGCTTCTTTGTTTGAAAAGGACTAATCATCAAGGCAGTGGAGTCATTATTTTTTTCAGATTTGAGAAATATTTTTTATATATCTTTTTTTTATTGTGGCGGGGGGACCAGAGAAAACCAGTAGGGGTGGGGGAATGGGGGGGGGTTTGAAACCGTTTTGTTGGGGGGGGGGGATGTTGTACCGAAAACTTTCTTTTCCAGTTTTGCACAATGGTGGTATTTTTTTTTTAAGGACAAATTTTTTTTCCTTTTCAGAATTGGAGTCATTTTTTTTTTCAGATTTTGTGAGGGGACCAGAGAAACCAGTAGGGGTGGGGGGTGCAGTGCATTTTTTGCAACCGTAACAATTTTTCCACATTTGAATATTTTTTTTGTGTACTAATTTTTTTTTTGTGGGGGGGAGGGGGGGGTTACTAATTATTTGGAGAGTGGGGGTACCGAACAATTTTTGTTTTCCAGTGAGTGGGTGTTTTTTTTTGGGGGGGGGAGGGGAACAATTAGGACTCATCGTAAACAAAAATTTTCCCACATTTTGAATATTTTTGTTTGGGGGGTGGGGAAGCGGGAATATTTTTTTTCCAGTTTTGCACATGTTTTTTTTAAGGACAAATTTTTTCTTTGACTTGGGAGATGGATCTTTTTTTGTGGGGGGGGGACCAGGGGTGGGGTTCTTTTCCTGAAAAGGACTCCTCCATCATCAAGAAAGACGATTTGAATGGGGTGGGGGGGGGGGGTGCAGTGCATTTTTTTGAAACGTGCACATTTGAATATTTTTTTGTGTAC